>JAOPFQ010000004.1:21840046-22337546 GCA_030064505.1 Chouioia cunea
GAATACAGCCATCGGTCGGTAATCTGAAACACCTACGTGATTCTGTTGGCAGGTAACCTCTCTACTGCTGGAAGCGGAGAGGCGCAAGCTGGCGGTACTGCAGCGCGAGCTACAGGCTGCCCTCGCCGAGGGTGGTAGTGTCAAAGTCAAGGAGAAGCAACGCCAGGAACTGCTGCACGCCATATCGTGAGTTGATCGCTTAAAAACGCCCATTAGTTTACGCGCCCGCCATGCGAGACAAAACTTTGCCAACATCGATCCAAGTATTCTTCTTATATCCTCTATCTATTCTTCCTTCTCCTTCTCCCCTTTCTCGCAACTCCGCGTTAATGGGCAAAGTTGGCGTTTTTTCATTTTTCAGCACGTGCTATGTCGCGATTTTCAACAGCAGATTACGCGTGTCTTAACAAAGCTTCATATCAGTCGATTGTTTTTTCGATATTTCCCATAAATTTTTATGACATTAATTGCATGAGTAATTATTATTTTAAGGGAGAGCGCTAGTTAAAAAATGACGTGGTTCAAATTTCGAAACTGGTAAATGTAAACAGCTGATATGATTAGAGCATTCACTGTTTTCTATTGGCAGCAAATGTATAAAATAACGGGGTCGTTACGGGAGTTGTATCTTTTATTGACTCACAAATACTCAATTCCGTTTCTTTTCGCAGAAAAATACAAGCACAGCATCAACAATTGGACAAAGAATACCGAATTCACGCGGCGGGTGTCCTACTCTGCAATTCCCGGGCTTCCGGAAAGGTAAGCTTCGTCAATGATTGATATTTCCTGCATGACAAGGATAGCTCGAATCCTTCTATTTTTACATTTGCCTTCCGCACTGGCAAAGCTTTTGTTCTGTCACACATGTATACAAAAAGACACTATACGATGGTTCATTTTTTAAGGCTACTGACATATTCATTTATTATATTTAATCATAAATATTATTAAAGTATCCTATCTACTAAAGCAACCGGAACAGAAGTAACAATTGAACCGTTATAAAACATCAAAAACATAGAATTTGTATTGACAATGATAGGACTATGTTTACATGGTTAGGCAAACGTCTTCAGATTTATATCAATAATTTATATCTGTAATTTCATATAAAATTTTGTTCCTTCATCCTAGGAAATAATTTTTTATAAAATGGCTGTAGTAGAAGATTCTAATGTATAGATTGATAGCGTGACAACCATTTTACACTGGACATGTGTAGTAAAAATCGTTGGTATTAACTGTTATCAATTTTATTACATTATGAATTTGATTAAATATATACTTATTTTGAGTAATATACTACACAAAGCCGAAAGCATGCGCGTGACGTTGTGACTCTGGAGTCTCATAACCCACTGTGCCGTCAATTTGCCTAGTTATAAATGGCAAAGCACAAGAGCCGTCTGGATACGCGGCGAAATAATGGTTTACGATAGGCGTACGCGAGAATACCTGAAAATTAAGCTTTCACCAATTGGACTTAAATATGTACATATAGCAATAGTGAATTTCTGTGCTTATAAGAAATAGTAAAAGTATTACAGTTAAGTAGTTGGCTCAGAATTTGTAACTCGTTCCGAAGGAACTATTCGCATAGCGCAATTACGTGCAGGCTCAAGCTAAAGAGCTTGATCAAGGTGAATTTCACGCTGCATCTAGTGTAGCTAGAGGTTTTCATTTGGCATCAAATCCAGGGAGAACTCGATTTGCCGGAGATCTGAGTCTCGATGACGTTCGAGTAATTATTGGAGCTTGCCTTTCAAATGGAAACCTCCGAGTTTTTTGCCAGAGAGAAAATATTTATCTCCACGCTGTGTTGACATTCTCGATACTTTGAGTAGAAGCAGAGAAATAGACAGATAGATGGATAGATAGATAGATAGATAGATAGATAGATAGAATGATATATAGATAGATAGAGAGAGAGAGAGAGAATTTATCCGAGAAGTATAAAAAATCCGTAGCTCTATCTTCAAGCGATCAAACTTACCGTTCAGCTTTTTATCGTTCTTCGATACGTAGTGCAATAATTGCATTATATCAAGTACAAGAGAGAGAGAGAGAGAGAGAGTATAATGCTTTGCGAGGAGAGTGAAATAATAATGAAAGATAAAAAAAAGTACCATGATAGCCAAGCCATTTGGATCCATTAACTTTATTCTCGCCGCGAGAGTCGTAAAGTTTCACTTCTCGATATTAGCCGCTGTCTTTTGTCTCCAACTAGACTTGCCGCGCGCAACCTATCTCTTTCTCTCTCTTTTTCGCCCTCACCTTCCCTCTTAAGTTCTTATCCAATAAAGCACTAAGCTACCACTTAGCTCTGTGCCACAGTTATTCGTTATTATCGAAATGCCATCATGCAAAAAAGGTTTTTGCTGGGATATTGCGGTTAAACTCAACGTCGCAAGAGTTTTCCGTGCAGCTCTCCACGGGCAGCTTTTGAGATATCTCGCGTTCAAGTGCCCGCTTGAGACTCGCGTGTTATACTCGCTATGAGCGAGCTTGAATTTGAATATTTTCTGCATTGCAAGATAAATCATTGACATTTTCTGCTCTTTTTTTCTTTCAAACATAATCTTGCGCTTGTTAAATTTTCATCCCGACTAACATACAATTCCAGCAAAAACAAATAATACTTCGTTTTACACAAATAATATTTCGTTGATCTTTGGCTAGAGCTTGAAATGCTGATAAAAAAATGATGTTAAATTATTAAAGCTGCTATCCATTATAAAAAATAGTAATGTGGCATGTTATTCGAGCAAACTTCTCTAGCGTCATATTATTCAATAAAATATTCAAGTAAATATCAGATATTTAAATATAGATGATTTTCTGAGATTAAAGAATATGGGCACTTTGTTCGAATGTTTTTTGCGAATGAAATGGAAAGAAAACTTAGTTGAAGACAGAGGGTATTCCCATTTTGCATCCAGCAACAAATTTCTCAAAAAATACGTTTGGTAAGATATTCAAGAGGAAATACAGTCAAGAAAAAGAAATACGATAGGGCTGAGGAAAAGCAAAACATTTTTATCATTTCTACGAAAACCTGAATGTCGAGTTCGAAGTAAATTGACTGTCATCGATATCTACGAAATATTGTCAGCAGTTTACAAGACGAAAAGCCGTGCCTCCGCCTGTTTGTCGATCGTTCCATATATTGGTATACGTCACGTACATACAAACACATATGCACACACACGTATACTCCACAGAATTTTTGTCGCCCCCTACCCTCCCCTCTCCCTCTCTCCCTGACGCGTAATCACCGTTTAGCGCATTCGCCGCGTCCACCAGTTTTTCACGTCTCGCGGGAGCTTGAACGCCGCTCGATCCGTGATTGCATATCGCCGAGCACAAAGCAAGCCGTATACCGCCCATTGGGGGCGACCAAAGTTATTTTCGATCTCCGGTGAAACGGCAATTTCGTTTATCTCGCTCAATTTTTTTGTTGCACCGTCAATGTTTTCTTCGTTCGCTTTAACGGTGAGCTTTTGAGGATTTTACCCGATTCGCAAAAGAGCTCACTTTTAAATACCTTTTTTTCGAGCTAATGAATAGATTTTCGAGCTTGTGGTATAATGCGCGGATGAAAACAAGGAAAAATTGACAGATCGTGAGTTTTCGAGCACGCGCTCGCAATTTGCAGAATTGCCATGTAATGACGTTACTTGAATGTGATGTTTGTTGAATGTAGCGTAATGCATGCTAATGTGTGTACTGAATTAATTCTCATTCTTCCATCGTGCATTATCCGATCTAAAAGTACTACAAGTTACATTGTCGGAAATACTTAACTGATTCGAACGTTGCATAACATATTTAGAATATGCATATTCGCATAAACAATTACTTAACCAATTCAATCGACAGCCATTGTCCGTAACGAAAGTACTGCTGCTCCTTAAAGTTTTCAAAGCTTATTTACGTGAAATTGCAATAGCCAGTCGAGACGGCGGCGCTCGAGAAATTGGATTGATCATGCATTATGAAAGTAAAGTTCGTGCATGGGCGTAGGGCAGGCGAGTCGATAAACTTTTTAAAATTCCGACGGTAAAGAGCAGACTTTATTGCTTTCGCTTGCAAACGTGAATTTTATGATAGTACACAGCCTACTTTAAATTTATAAACTATTCATCCCGTGGAAGAGCGGAATAATAGAATGAATCCTATTTTAGCTTTGCATAAATTTTGATTTTTCTCGTATACATGATACAAATTATACATATTTTTTATCACCATTCGATTACAAAGAAAGTAATTTCAAATCAGAAAATTTAATGGTCCAAACGTCTAACTTTACAGTTTTCTTTTGTAATGGAAAACTGTATAAAAGGATGTTTGAACCATATTTTTATCAAAGCTTTCTCTACAACATCAAAGGGAAAAGATGAAAAAGAAAATATAACGCATCGAAACACGCAGTCCTCACATATTTTTAATGTAGTCTACATTCCTTACCTTGCTACAACTATTTCCGTACAAAATCTTTCTACAAAAGATAAAACGTTTTGAAAAGAATACATATGTAAATTTTTTTTGTTATCAAATTTATTTTATTAAAAAAAGAACGAATTGTAAGAGTTTCTCGGTATTTTGAGCCTCCTTCGAAGAGGGCGTTCCTTCTTCACGATTATGAAATTATTTGAAAAAAAATCTTGTAAGCCAGCTAGATACCTGGAGGGTAACTTAAATACTTTGTAAATTTCTAAGCTTGTTTTAGTTTGCAAGTTTTCCCTATTTCCTTTAAAACCGAGCGCCAAAACTAAAGCAAGTGCTTCTTTAAAAGTGGAAGCTACCAAAGAAACTTTCCAAATAAAAGATTCGATCTTTGCGATAGCTAGTCAATACTTACTTTATTGCTTAATTAATACAGTATATTTAATGAGCTTACTCACTGCATTATTTCTTCTGCGTCTTATAAGTTGTTTTATTAATTTTATGATGACCGTACTTATCCAGCTTATTTTAAAATAAATATTTTGGTTTGAATTAAATCTAAATTAAATTTCAATGTTGTCAATTTAGTGTATAACTTTGTATGAGTTATATCTTTTATATAGTTTATCATTATCCAATGTGAATAAAATTATTGAATTTTACCTAAAATTATTAAACAGTCGATACATCACATGAAAAATTATAAATATAAAAGATATTGTCTAGATAATAACTTTCGAAAGCGTAAACAGATAATATTACAAATATAAATCTCGTGCTTCGATTATTAACACTCAATGAATTCGAAAGAGTAATATCACGCACGTGGCTTAACTCAGTATGGAACCGTCAGCAATTTACGGGGACGGCAGAACGTAAAAACTCGGTTACGACATATTTTTCTGCAGCCTCCCCGTACGCGATGCAAATGTCGCCTATGGTCTTCATGTTTCTCTCTCCCCCAAACCTCCCTCTCTTGTAGCGGCACTCGGGTCCGAGAGGCGATTGTTATCGGCGGCGCTGAGAGCGGCTCAAACAGCCAGACAAGTGTTCAACTCACACAAAGCTGCACACGCGCTCGGTAATGCGCTCCCCTCCCTTCTCTCTTTCTCTCTGTCTTTTGCTTTACGCAGCTGCTATATACACCGCCCGTGGACTCATTTTCAGAAGTGCTTTTTCTCTCTCCCTTTCACTTTCTGGCTTCTTCTTCAAGAAGCTTTATCGCATATCGACTCTGTTCTTACGAATTGTTAACCTGCAGTTTTCTTGGAATCTGTAAGTTACAAAAGTTAACAATAGTGCGGCTGTGCGACTGTTGATTGCTTTGTCAACGATGCTCGAATTCATATTATCCATTTTGCTTTCGGTTAATGGAAGAAAACAAATTTCTGTTAAAATGCTGATTTATTTACATTTTAATTTGACGTTTTAATTAATCAACAGGTAATAAACCTATAAATGAATCGAAGATTTGAATTAGCATAAGTTTATAGAAAACGTAAATGCGTTAATTGCAATGCATGCTTCAGTATTTGACTTTCATCTGCTACTTTTCTCATTATAACCCGACTTGAAGTCAATTATATTTTGTACCTGTTGATTTGTTCTGGCAAAATAAAAATGAAAGAGGGCTTTAGTTATTTAAAACTACTTTGTAGTGGAAAGTTCTTGAGCTCTTATGATTTTATAAACAATTAATGCGTTATCAATACCATTCAGCCATAGCTCCCAAAATATTTACGATTAATGAGACCAAATGCTGTGTACTATATTACCATTTTAAACGTGTGAAAAGTATCGCTAACAAGCATAATTATATAGTTTGCCGATAAATATTTTCCAAGAGTTTCGATGGACTTGATAACTCATCGACTTTTTATGACCATAAAATAAACCGTTTCCATAATTGAATTGATGATATATTTCTCCCAGGAGGCCATTAAACACGTTTGTATTAATGGGATTCGTTGATACGTTTGATGAGAAATCAACAAGAAAAATAAAGAATATTTTGCTTTGAAAACACGTTCGTTTACTTTCGACGTAAAAAAAGCGATTACAACATTAATTACCAACGGTATGTTATTTTTTGCCTTTCTCTCTCTTCCTCTCGCGGATAGAGTTTTTCATCAAATATTATTTCTCGTAGCGAAACTGCAGATGGAGAGGTCCAATTCCCTAGCGTGCACGCGTTACGTATACACAGTGTGAAACTCGAAGCGGTCCCGGACGTAAGCGGTTATCAATTTTCTGCTTTATGGCAGTGTAGAAATGTCTGCCGCACGGGGAATGGTTTTGCAGTTTGCATAGTGCCAAAAAAGACACTGGACGTTAATTCGATTGGAAATTGTGCTGGGAGTCACGTTTTTCCTTATTACAGATTCCCTTTAGCAATTTTATTGGTGCGAGTTTGTACACGGGCTAAATCAACATTCAATAGTTGCACGAGTTATTATTTTTAATTACTTGTACATTAATTGTGAGTTTAAACTGCATAGTCAAATAAAACCTATAGAATGTACAGAGAAGAAGGCACGCAACGTCGTCTGTTGTTTGTCGAATGAAAAGTAAAGTAATTGGATCAATTTGATTCGAATATAAATTCAGTGTTTCGTGAAAGAGTATAGCATAAGCTATAGAAAGGACACGAAACAAACTGTCAGCAACAATAGAGATGTATAACGCTTTAAGGTGTACAAATCATGAGGAGAAAGAAATTAATGATTTGCCCGCGTGGTGCGGCGTCACTGGCAGAAACACGGTACATCTCTCGCACAAACTCGAGCGCCTCTTGGTATAGATATACATACTAATGGTATATATATATATATGGACTTTTGAGTTTCCGGATGGTGCGGCACCATTGGTGCGATAACATTGTTTCGAGCTTATTTCAGCGGGTGTGATGATTTGATCGATGCTCTATCTCGCGCATGTTTTCGATCTCTCTTTCTCGTACATTTATTTGTTATTTCTATTTTAGGGAAACGTTTGTAATGCGATATTCGTGCGAAAACTATTGTTAAGGTCAATCTGTTTTGATGTTGAAAATTCAGGAGAACGCGTAGATTGATTGTTATCGATCTTTCTTTTTATGTAAATACTGTGAAAACGAATAACCTTTCGGTGAATATCAATATTGAAATTAGATACTGCAACATAGTTTGAAAATGAAAAAGTTCGTCTGCAACCTCAATTTTTGCTTTTAAGGTTTCTATGTATGCATTCGAAAACTGTTAAGTGTAAAGCATGTGAAATCAAGGTTTCGTGTAAAATAATTTTTACGATTATTGGTTGTGTATCTATTAAATTATTAACTGCTTGTTAGAGTATGTAATAAGTAAAACTGTCCAATCACAATACAATCTGCCTGGATTAAAGTTAAAAATTATGATCAGCAAAACATCAAGTATTGTTCAGATCGTCCTAGCGTGCGTCGGTCACAAACATGTGTTGTTACACACGTGTAACACATGCAACACATTATGATTATCGCGATCGCTCTTTCTTTTTTTCGGCCGGGAATCCCCAGGAATGTTATTGGAGAGATAAAAAAGAGGACCTCACTAGCCGCTGAGCAGTCCATTTTCCAAGGAGGAGCGTGTAGATCAGACCCCTCTACCAAGACCACGCAGCACGGATGCTGGATGGGGCGTGCTGCGGCCCACGGTCGAGAGTGCCTGGTTGGAACCCTAGATAACACAGAAGGACAGGTACTCTCGATGCGATGGACCCATCTTGGTATTGCGGTCAAATCAGGCTGGAAAGAGTAGCATTCTTCGGCTGGACATGGCTGGGACAGAGGTGGGTCAGGGAAACGATTGGACCATTCACGCACAGAAAGTACGGAGATGGGACTTCCCTCTCGACACGCCTTTTGAATACTTAACTTGGGATTGTGGCGGGAGAGGTGAATGACTGGTCCTTGAGGTACGCGAGACCTCGTGGGTCAGACGCTTTTATCCTCTGACACGCTCTCTTTCTTAGACTGGCAAATATTGAGGAAATATTGTACAATATAGGACCGTGTTTTGACTTGTGACATCGTTGCCTTAGATGGCATCGATCTCATTTTCTATCGTTCTAAAAGCTAGGAATTAATTATAAAGATATTGAAGGTGAAATAATTTAACACGCGCATATAATGGGAAGAAGCCTATAACGGCATAAAAAACCCAGTTTATTGAAATGCACTCAACACGAATGGATGGTACAATGAATGGTACGCTTGCTAGATTTGTTACGTCGCACGTGGTTTACAATACTTTTGCGATCGCGTGAATTGAATTGATTTAGCACACACATAACATTCACAGGTATTAGAAGTGCTTCTCATTGAGAAAGCACCGGTGTTGTTACAATAACGAACACCTTTAATCTGGTAATTTTCTCATTTAGAGAATACACGTGTTGTCACAATGACGAACACTAAAAGGTTGTTTTTTCTCGTTAAGAGAACATAGACATTGTGACAAGGGACAATGCCTATGAGAAATTTGACACTCAACACGTGCACACTAACTCACACCAATTTCACTCGTTCATGCACATGCAACGAAAAAGGCAGAAAATATACACTTTTTAATATGCAGCCCGTTAATCCGAGACTAGATATAATTAATAAAATTAAAGATGACAAAGATAAAAGAAATTAAGAAAGGATGCAACGCGAGGCATACACACGTGTTAATACGAAGGACAAAGGCGCTCTACTGACTACAAGAGAGTTCGAGTATGCGCGTCGACATGCAGATCCTTTCGACGCATTGTGACGATTGACCGTTTTTTATACGAATCGAAAGTTAATGACAGCATTAGTACAATCACTCTTATTCATGCGTGCGCACTCACTCCATTCAAACGCTGTTGCGACGCAACAGACCGAAAAAACGAAAAGGAGAACATTTGTAACAATAAAGAGAAGAGAAGAAAATTTGTGTTTCTTTTGTATCACCACCTACTGCACGAGCTTATCCCGAACAAACATAACATGCTACTGAAATACATGACTCGCTGTGAAAAATGATTTTCCTTGTGAAATGAAAAAGGTTTGATGTAAAGCGACGATAAAAAGAAGAGCTGAAAACCCAGACGTTCGAACGAACAAAAAAATGAGCAGGGCAATGAGGATGGATGTGAATGGGTGGGCGAGTGTGACACAAGGAATAACTTTGTGGCGAAATCGTATGGGATTTCGCGAGAAAAATGTTCGCGTGTAAATTTTCTTTTGTACGCTAGGGTAAAGGCCGGAAATCCCGATGCCCGGCGAAACCGAAAATCGGAAAACTGCTGTGTAAGAGCACTTTTGCTACGACTGTTTCAACGACATAATAAATGACGTATAAAGCAGCACCCGCTTTATGGATGAACAAAATATTCAAGTTGTTTATTAAATTGTGCTTGCTTTCACAAAACTATAGAAAACTGCAATCACAGTTTTTCGCGTTGCCCTGGATATGCTTCAGCAAAAGAAGAAGCATCAAATGCAATTAAAATTCTACAGAGATTAAAAAAAAAAGAATACAAGTCGCACCAACAAAGGAGTAAGCGTACCAACTTTATACTAGCAAAAACTAAAAGGTGAGCGTCTACAACAAACAATGTCTTTATCATTCAATCTACGTCAAATCTGCGCGTATATTTACGCATCCAAATGGATGCAGGTTAGAGACCTTGTTCTAGTCGGCCGTGGAGGGACTGCAAATTAATATTTACGTGTTTTTATCACCGATTTCAGGCGGTGGCGCGTAAGCGCGTGCGGAGAGAGAACAATATTTACGGCTTTGCAAATATGCTGGATTAGTTAAGGGTATGGCCAATGAAAGCATATAATATCCTGAGATAAGGGCAAAGGATAAATATTTGTCGTTCAAAAGCACGCTTTCATATATTATTGATGGCGGAAAAATGATATACTTCGATGGGGCCGCACGGTTACTTAGCGTTTATTTATCTTGGATTTTTACACCATTTTCGCCTTCATCCATGTTCAAGTCGAGCTTTGTAAACCATATACAACCGTCCAGGCCTTTCGGTTGTTTACTCGCATTGAAGGTGGTTTTATAGACTCATTGTCGTCGAGAAAAAGAGAGAAAGAAAGAGAGAGAGAGAGAAAGAAATGTATTCTTGTTTGATATTTTTATCTAATACACATTTTTATGGCTATATATTTTACGTTTAATTAATTATCAAACATGAATTACTTAATCTCACAAAGTCCATAAAATCAGAATATTTAATAAACGAAAATTGGTCTGCTTAGTATTTGGAACTCTTGTAAAATGAAATCTAATATTATTTCTCTCGGTCCCTTTTTATTTGCATACTGAAATCGTAACTCAAATCACTAAATAACATTATAACGAACATTCGAAACATCATTGCAAAACGGTAAATGTAAAATAGTAAAAATGAGTATAGCCAGCCATAGCTCGTATTTTTGAATTATAATACAAAAATCAAACAATCGTTAAAATTCATCTTATTCATTTTTGTAAAGTTTTGAAAGTGAAGTATTTTAAAACTTGTTAAAAACAGTACATCGTACATCAAAGTCATTAAAATTTCTCAGCAAAAAAGGTCTAACTAGCTTTGGAGCGTTATGAACTTCCCCGAACGAAACAACTCAACAAAGGGCTCAGACATCCGCACCGAAGCACCGAGATAAGATCATTGTCAGCAAAGCAAGAGAGAGAGAGAGAGAGAGAGAAAGACAAAAGGGACGAGTTTGGAGTGCGCACGCGGCAAGAAAAAGGGAGCTTCACTCCGAGGTCATCGAGCGACCCCTCGCCCACGCAGATAATGGACCGCGCCTAGCTTTCTTCCTTTGCATGCCAATGGCTAGCTCGCTTTCGCTTTCGCGCTCTTTCTCTCTCTCTCTCTCTCTGTCTGATCGAATATTGAGGATGTCGGCCGACTCTCCAAGCGGCGAACTTAATAATTTCATAGCTATTTTTGCCTTTACCGCAGTGGAAGGCTTCAAGTTTAATAAAACAATAGATTATTATTTCACTAACTCTTTTACGATTGAATTTAATGACTGCGCTTACATTACGAAATAAGAACGGAAATAATAATCCAACGAGTTAATGATTTTTTCAATAAGTGTTGATAATTCTCCAAAATTTATTGTGCGTGTATCTCTTAGTTATTTTGTCAGGCCAATAAATTACGTTGAGCCTGACACACTCAAAAAAAAGTCAATGAAGAGTTACGGATGAAGATGTACATTATGCTCTAGGGAACAGGGAAGCTTGTTTGAAAGTTGCAATAAAGTGAAAAAATTATTGCTAGTCAAAGAAATGGATTTTTTAACAAGAGTGTCTTTAGATACTGAAAATGAGAATATAGTTTGAGTTCAACTGAGCCATCAAAACAACTTTGTTATAGCTACGTAATATCGTGGAATTCTTTTTTACGGGTTTGATATCTTTGAGGGCAAGTGCAATACAGCCAATTCAAAGTTTGATCCACGGTGATTTCCATCCGCTATCCGAGTTTTCCAAACTGGAATCTCTGCGCTAACGCGAAACTCACGTTTACTAAGAAAACTCAGATAGATAGATAGAGACAGACAGACAGAGAATTTATAAAACGTTTGAATCTTAGTAAATTTAGTGCTAGTACTCAAAGCCACATATTCGTAGGATTAAACAAAATTCGAGCATTAAACAGTCAACTTTAATCCAGAGTCGTTGAAAAGCACGACATTTGTATATGCATGCACGTGGGTGTATGTGCGGGTGTGTGCCTAGCGCGTTGCAAACGAGTTTACACACGCTAAGCCTCGCCTAAGGGAGTGGGGGAGGGAAAGTAAGCGAAGCTCTTTGACGCGAAAAGAAGGTCTAGGTCTCGCGTGCCCTTTCACCTTTAAGTAGCCTACGCTCGACACTTCGTTGTTGTACTACTGAAAGAGCAGCTAAAAGAGCGTTTAATGTGCGAACCTTCGTGCACATGTCTTTTATACGTCTTATTGATAATACTATCGAAAGCGACATTTTGGAGTATTTCACGTGCCTATATTTAGCTGGTACTATTGATAACAACGAATGTTAACAACGAAAATATACGATACGCTACATGAAAATTATACTATACCGTCTAGCAGTTTATTGCGCGTGTAATGTACATAATCAAAGCTATTGAGTGATGTGGGAACGTTGAATATCAATTTGAAATACTCGGATGAATGTGCAAACAAAGAATGCGGAAAGCTTCCGTCGAATCTTGAATGTTATTGGTCAAATAATGTTTTGCTACTGGTTAACATGCGCGTCATCCTTTTGCGAAATTGATAGTAATTTTTGCCAATACTAGTAAAGTTTCCAATAAAATTAACGGAAAGCAATATAATGGTCGATTCTGGAAAACTGTCTTTCGTTAGTGATGCGGTTCGTTGTATTAGCCATCAAGCATCTCTTTGGGTCGGCAATAACCGCCGGCGTCTGATGAAAATCCATTTCATATCGTAAAGTTGCGCGAAACTCGTAAAAGAAATCACACGCCAAGCTTTACGGTCGCGTCGGGCTTTATTACGGGAGCCGATAAATCGACCAACATATCAAATCGATCCGTTATTTTTCTTTCACTTATTCTTTAAACTTGTCTAAAACTA
This sequence comes from Chouioia cunea, assembly GCA_030064505.1. NCBI lineage: Eukaryota > Metazoa > Arthropoda > Insecta > Hymenoptera > Eulophidae > Chouioia > Chouioia cunea. Next base: position 21,853,110 of record JAOPFQ010000004.1, read on the forward strand.
AAACAAATAAAACATTCCCAAATTTCAGTCTCACATGTGATATTCAACAGTTTAATCGTGTCGTGCGTTACGGTTTTTCTGTGTACATACCATCTCGGGTACTCGAGCAAAAACAAGGAAACATGAAATGAGCGTTGAGAGATCGAGTCGCGAGTAGAAAGGTATAACGAGGCCCCGAGCGTAGTAAACAGAGTTTCATGACCGGAAGGATTTAAAATGATGAGATTTCAGATGGACTATCAGGCGAGATGGAGTTGCGAGATTTTCAGACTTTAGTGCCGGGATCTTAAACTTGCTCTAATTGTAAATCTTTAATTAAGACCTTGTTTCAAGATAAGACAGTTTTCCATGTTAACGTTTATTTTACGAAAAATTTCAATTTACCACGATGGAAATGGAAATTCGCGTACAGTTAATCTTTTATTCCGTTTACATTCGATTTTATGTTAATTCGTACTGAAAAGCTAGAGTTTCAAATCACACAATGCATACAGACGGATAATCCGAAAGGTTTGTTTTTTTTACTAAAGAAAACAATGTTTTTCATTACTTAACTTTATAAGCCGTGCAGAGATATAACGAATTTCAAATCATATATTTCCGCGTTTACCGCAAGAGAGCAAAAGTTTTTCCGTTACTACGGGGCTCAACGTTTTAAGTTACAATATCGTTGAGGGTACCTGGAAATAACAGCTCGTAGCAAAATATAAAAAGAAGAAGAGAATGCCTGTAAGAAGAAACATGAAATGAAAAAAATAGAAAACAATGAGGAAAATACGCTTCCGAAAAGTGAGTTTGAGGAAACACGTAACTCAATAAACAGAAAAAAAGGGAAGGCATTTATACGCGGAGGTAGACGTTCGAAATATTACAAAATTTAAAAGCAGTGATAATAGCGTTAGAGCTGAAGAGAAAAATCGAGAAACAATGAGAGCCGGCAATGTATTGATGTCTCTTAGAGAATAGTCGAGAGAGACAGAATAAAAGTCGGAGTATTACCTTGACGTATGTAATAAATTATAAAAGATCTTCAGCCGATATGCCGTAAAAATCATTCATTCGTTATTACAGACGTATTAAAAACACTGAATGGATGTTGCTTAAGAGGAACAGAATGGATTTCTGCAATGGACACTGGTACAAAGCAAAAGGCATCGAAAAAAAATTCAGAGGTTAAGTGGCCGGATGTTTAATTAAAATCCCTTTCTCTTTCTCGCTCTTTCAAAAACCCGATCGTTTTGGCACTTGCGAAGCAGGTCATCCCCTTTCAATTACAAACAATCCGCTGTACAACAATTTAGCTCTACTTGACCCTTGTTTTCAGGTCAGTATGGAACATGCGTCAAATCTCTTTCAATTTGCGACACCATGTTTTTCAAACTTTCGACCAAAAACCGTGAGCTCGTCGCGTAAGATTTATTTTGTGTCGTTTTGGTTTTATTTGATTGACATTTAAATGTTTTTAACATTCGATTTTATCTCAAATACAGAGTTGGAAATGAATCCGTTTAAAAATTCAAATATATAAAAAAATTTACGAGATACACTGGACAATGGAGACTGTCAGGAAAGAGGCTTTTAAACTTTTGTAGGTAATAAAAAATTCGTCGTAAAAATAAATTTTTGATGACGTTTTTTTCGTAGCAATAAACGCAAGGATCATTATATCCATAAATCTTCGTAAATCTCATCACTTGAATTAGATGGATACTTCACGATAGAAATGTACATTAGAAATTATAGCAGCCCTTCGTCTAATAATTATCAATTAGAATTCGCCAGTGTTATATGACTTACGAAACGCTGTTGACAAATAATAAAAAGTCACGAGTATTCGAATTTCAATGGACCAAAGCTAGAAATAGAGCGCGATCCCGGTGACCGAGAGCGCAAAAACAAAAACACATCAACACAGAAAACGATAGAGAGCGAAGAAGAGAGACGTAGTTATAGAGAACGATGAGCGGGAGAGGTAGTCGCGAAGTTAAAAATTTCACGGCGCCGCCAAGAACAAAAGAGAAGTATATATGTATATACGATAACGCTCAGTAGTGGTCGTGGTGGAATTGCGCGCGCATACGGCTAAAGAGACAGATAGTGGGGGTGGCGAGGCGAAAGCTCGGGGGTGCGTTCACCCCATGTTGCCGCCACCACCGTCTTTCTCCCTCTCGGCGAGTGCGCGTACGCGCGACGACGAGGACGCTGTGCCGTCAGCGCTAGCAGCAGCAACAGCAGCAGTAGCAGTGACGTTACTCTTGTCCGACAGGCGTTTTGTTCTGAAGCTCCATTGACTCTCTTTCTTCGTATTTAGTTGGGCTGTTGCTACGGGGAGATTTTACAGAGAGCATAGTGTACGTACGCACGTGAGGGAGGGTTATTGTGCGATTTGACACGCTACTGCGCTAACGTGCGTGCGAGCGACAACAAGTGAGCGTGCGAGTGTGTCTGCATAGTGGCAACAAAAGTGAAAGGATGTACGTGCCCCGCCCCGGCAAGTGCGACGTATATGCCAACAGTGAGTGCGCGATGCAGTCACGTGGTCGATCTACCCCACGACCATCATAAATGTGATCAAACGGTCTGCCGACAGCCAACTCTTCTTTCTCTCCCGTGAACCACACCTTCCGTCGGGAAGTGGTAGAGCTAGAAGGCCACGCGACACTGGCATGGCAGCCACGTCGCCACCGCTACCCTCAGGTGAGACACACCAATCACGTGTTTGTTTCTCTGTCCAAGGGCGAAAGCGTCGTAAGCGACATTTTAACATCTTCTATTCCTTTTTTCTGAAGGCATGAGCAAAAGATGCTCGTAATTGGAATACTTATCGGAATTCTAAGATTTCCAATGGGAATTCCAATTATTTTTTATAACCAGCAGGTACTCTCTTTACCTGACATTAATTAATCGATAAGCCGAGAAACGAGATTTGATTCATCTATATAGGTACTATATGGTAGGATTCAATTTACCCATGTTTTCCTTTGAGAGGGTGGATTTCATCCCAATGTAATCTGAACTGATACTACTAGTTTTAATTAACACAATTTCTGGATTTTATTCTTGCACGTACATATATACGTGCCTTACGTTTTTGGAGTATAATTTAATGTTGTTATCGAAAATAAAATGTGGAATTGATAAATTTTATACAATATGAGTAGAGCTGTAAAACATAAAATAGTTATCATAATTTATAGATGTGGTTCAGCCAGTAACGTGTACGAAGAGCCTTTTTTTAAATAAAATCCTGGGAAAATTTTCCTCCTGGGTACAATTTTTTAATAGAATGCACGCCCGTGAAAAACTAATTTTCTTGATAAATTTGCTGTACAATGAGTTTTTTTCTGATCTTAAGAAAAGTAGAACTTCATTTTTGTATCTTTGGCATAGCTATCAGCAGTTTACTTTGCAAGAAATAATTTAGATGATGCAAATTAGTGTGTGTTCGGAATTATTTAAAAAAATGAATTTTTCGATAAATTTCTAGTTGGAATTTCAATGAGCATTGCACCTGAAACACAAATAAATTTGGGAGAAGTATACTCAATTAAAAGAACTTAATAAATTGATGTATTTTTTTTTTAATTTTTCATCAATAAAGTTGTAAAGAGTCGTTATTTCAATTTATGTTCAAAATTAATTGAAACATTCGGTTTATATTTACTTTATGAACTCATAGTGCAATACTATTAATATAGAAATGTAGATGAAAAAATATACTTCATATCATCTAAATCTAAATTCGTAAACACAAAAACGATGTGTAAATCTTAGTTGTGAAAGCCATTTTATAAGCCAAAAATGCCGATTATTTATTTGGAAAATCAGAAAACCGTAGACTTCATATGCACCTGCGCATATAAACATTCAGCGGTTAGATACACGCTTTAGAATATAACCTCATATTTTCTCGCCACTCTAGTCAGTCCCACAAGCTCAGGTGTGTTATAGTCAAAACTTTGTTCACGTAGCGGTAAACTCAACTAAATTCTGGTTGATCCAACATAACATCCCAGCGTGTTTACATGGAAAACCAGAAGCAAAACCAGGCATATGCGATATTAAAATAATCCTGAGTGCTAGATTAATGTAGTATCTGGAACTGGATACAGAATCATTAAGATGAATATCAGCCTTTAATATAAAATCGTCGTGAAAAGATCGTTTGACTCGTATCTCGTAGCAGGAGTAACATTGTCTAGAGCGTGCTTGAGTGATGAAGAGCACTAATAGAATAGAAGCGCCGAGAGCGATAAAAATCAACAATTTGTTCGAGTCATTACTCGAAAATTGCACGTTAAAAAGCAGCAGCTGTAAATTACAAAGTACAATGCTATCTGCGACCCACTGGATTTCAGCTTGGTAATTAAGGCCCCTCCACGCTGGCACTAAAAAAGGGGGGCGCAGAGCAGAAAGACAAAAAGGGAGAGGTCCAAACTTTCTTTGCGCATTAATTACACGGACGGACCAATCAGTGAACTTATTTCGCACTTAAATGATCATACATTTGCGTTTTACATAGTCAAAGCGACACTCGAGCTCACGCTACTGGGAATGCATGCCGGTGCGACACCTGAAAAAATCCAAGTTTCAGCGTGTAAAGGTCGTGACAAAGAATCTAAATGAAAAAATAAAAATAGCAGTAAACGCAGAATCGAATTGATTGTAGCTGAGAGTAGCTTTGCACACGGGTGCGCGCAAGTCAATAAAAGCACGATTGTTCGTTGAATTACCGGATTAAAAGAGCCTCACGCGCGCGCGAGAGCCGAGAGTTTTCAGGTGAATATAAAGATCTTGTTAATAAAGTGGCTCGCGTGTGGCTCTCCTGGGATTCTCTCCAACCAACTTTTGTGCTTTTGTTACTTTGCTCCGCGATTACTTTCAAAGTAAGCTGATGCTGAGTGGATATTTTCAATCTTGATGTTCTTAAAGCATTTTGCTCGTAGCAAGCTCATTTTTTGAAAGGTCTGCATAATGTCAAAATTTTACAGAAAACGATTTTGCTCTACCTTTCTTCGTGTGTTTGGTATTTTCACTTGGTTAAAATGTAATTTCAATCAATCGGTTACTTAATTCTAAAATTATTAACCATTTAATAATCATTATATTATAACGCATAACATAAATATCGATTAACGATTGGTTTACTAAACATAATGTTTTCATTAAAAACATTAATGCGAAGATTGTATTTTTTTGTTCCATCAATTACGGTCAAATTGTTTTGCAATCTTTTTCCCTACTGAACGGTATCATCGATCATTTTCAGTTTGTTATCGCATCTTTGAGTGTGTACTTAATATAAGGAAAATATGCTCTATAAATTACACCAATATATTTGTTTCAATTAATTTTATACGATAAAGGATAGAACGAATAAACACTCGTTTGAAATTATACAACATTTCATAAAATCAAATACAAGAAAAAACAATTTTCCCGACTGCCACCGTAATTTATGAGAATGAATTACTTCACTTTACTGGATTTCCGATAATGCTTTTGGATTTATAATACAAGCGTATTATTTACGAATGATTTTTTCATAATCCCCTATTGCGTTTTATTGTTTCGTTGCTCGACCTTTTATTACGTGGTGTCATGGATTAACAAACAATTATTTCAATAATGTTGGAATTTCATCATAATATTTCTGATTATACTTGAATTATTTCATCAGAAATATAAACTACGTAAATGGCATTAATTTAAATTAGAATTTCATTGAACGGGCATGCGAGTGCAATGATTCAGTGGGTATGGAAAATATTGCGATAGAGTTATCGTTGAGAAGTCGGAAAAATATGAAAAATCTAGCGATACACCGCGTATACGTGCATCCTTTAAGCAATTTTCGGAAAATCAGTATCACAGAACAATTGTCGCGCTTCGAATAGCATTCAAGATACGAAGACAACTACGAAGTAGGCCTCAAACGAATAAGGTCACACTTACTTCAGTACCGCTTGAAACGACCACTAAATTTCTCGGAATGGCAAGTATATTGCCTAGCACGAATAAATCCTTTGCATCCCATTTAAATGCACAATCACATGTTAAATTTCATGCCAGCATAAACAACATTATTAATCAAAGTTTCAGGGATGAAGGATTTCTCGTACGTAAACATGCCGAGAAGGAGAGAAAGAGAGATAGCATAGTAAACGATTAAAAATGATCGGTTCGAAAAGCGCGAGCACGAAAGTGGGAGAGAGAAATGGAGAAAGCAAATGCGTTTACACACGAAATTGCTACGTCATTCACGAATTGTCACTCCCTCCGTGACCTCATTCTCAGGGAACGTCAATGGCGCCTGGGGGTCGCCAGAAGCACCCACTCGGACAGTCGCGCTTTCAAATGGAATTGAATAAGATAGCGTATTTGCACATTGAGAAGAATAAACGTTTGACTTTATTGCCCCTCTAATGTAAAAATTAGAAATACAAACCCGTGCTTAATCTGTAATTAGCTAGCCACTCTCATGTAGTTATTGTGACTATGGATTGATAAGCTTTTATCCTCTGATATGGGACTAATTAATGTTATTCGGTTAATAGTGAGACTAAATAATTAGAGACCAGCACATGGTCCTATCTCTCAGTGCGGATTTGATTCTATACTATATTCCAGTTATTTGGTTTACGACGACAATTCATTGACGTTCAATTTGCTTTAAAAGATTTTTTCCGAGCAACACTCTATGTATCTTGCCAACGCGCGTTTTAGAGTTTTTAATCAATTCTAGTTGGTGCTCATAGACTTTGGGGAGAATAGACTTATTCAAACTCCATCTAGCTATATCAGTACAAGTCTATTGTAAGCCTTAAAATACTTTTAAGCTGTAATTCTCAGTTATTAATGTGCATTTTTGATTAGTTCATCTCGAATATAATACAAATATACTCGCCAAGATATAGAAATAATCAATCTATTGTCAATTTGTTTAATATATTTATCTGTTTAACTTAGAAACGGAAAAATATTTCTGCCGATGCCAGCAAAAAGAAAATGTCAGCATGTGTATATATATTTTTTATTCATAATTCTATCCATGAGAGAATATTCGCATTTTTGTTTATAAATCAAGCTAATTGGACGTATTCGCTTCAGCAAACCAAATAAACGAAGCCAACCGGATGGGTAACGCACTGGCAGTTGAAAACATGTGCAAGTCCGAGCGATATAAACCTCTTCCATCGATGAATCTCTCTCTCTCTCTCTCTCTCTCTCTTCATCTCTCTATCTCTCTCTATTGCCTCTAATATTTAGATCTGATTAAATAGCAAAGATCGATACTCGTGTATTGTTTTTCGAGGGCAAGTTTCAGAGCGCGAATGCGTTCGGGCGTACCTATCAGAGATAGATAACTCACTAAAGTCGATTGAGCGCTTGATTTTCTTTCTATACCTCTTTCGAAGCTCTTACTTTTCGACGCTTCTTCGTTTCCAACGGGATTTGCGGGAACTTGTTACTTTACGAGTACAAGCAGCTGAAAGGGTGAGTGGGAAAATGAGGGAGAAAATGAGAGAAATATATCTGCAAGCTATATAGGACAGATATACGTCTGCGAATCGAGCGGCAAAACGAGATAGAGGGAGGATGATGCTTGAATAGTTCGTTATCGGATGAAATGAATATGAATTTTCGTGACTTGCAAAATTGTATTACTAAATGTGGCTATCGTTCGTGCAATTAAAGGTTGCGTAACGGGAATACTGATTCATTTTATATAGAGCACGCTCGTTAAAAATAAAAAACACTTCAAACGTGTCGCGAATGTTGAAACTATATATACACAAAGTGCAGCATTTATAGACGTAGATGTAGATTTACGTCAGTCATATTTTTTAATTTTATTAAATTTAATTACTTGTTCTAAGAAGTAGTACAACACAGGCAAAAGCTTTTGTGCGCTTGTTTGAAAATGAAGAGTAATGAAGTCCTAAAAAGAACAAGTTGGGCGTAATTAAAAGCATTCGTTTACTTATATTAAATTTTCAAAGTGCAAATATACCTAGTTTCCCAGTGAATTTTATGAGAACCCTCATAGTCTTGAGAGTTTAAAAACAAAGCAAGTAAGCACTTTATAAAATTTGTTTTCTCAAAGTAACAAGTTCATCTTCTCGTTTCTGAAACTTCACAATTGCGTAAATTTATAATAAATTCCATCTAACTTTTTCTAAGTACCTAGTAAAATTTTCTACGGTTTTGTGTCACATAAACCCAATCTTTAAAATTCTTATAATTTTACCAGATTTAAATTTAAAAATAAACACAAACTAAATAGGTCAGATAGCGTAAGACAAAGATATAGAACAAATAGAGAAAGAGAGACAGAGACAGAGACAGCGAGAGAGAGAGAGAGAGACACACACACAGAGAGACAGAGAGAGAGAGAGAGAGAGAGAGAGAGAGCGCGTACGAATACAAAACTGAGCTTATTCGTTGCGTTGAAATCGTAACCCTTCAAGTCGATTACCAGAGCGAGAACTTAATTAGTCTAGCGCTCTCTCTCTCTTTCTCACGCGCGCACACGGACTACTCGGCCGGGAATAAAACTTAAATTTAATCGGGCGCTCGAAATGCAGAGTGCGCGTAAATTGATTTAACCCGCGTTCAACGACGTGAACGTTGGACTTTAAATTTATACGTATATAGCTTCTTGAGTATTGGCTTACCTCTCTGATAAATTGTCTCGATTAAACGATATTTGCCCATTTTTTCTCGCTTTCTCTCATTAACATGATCAGTATTTCGTATTTCCGATTGCAGCATAGTTTCTTTCTTTTCTTTTTACTAATTACAAGTGTTAAACGACTGCTTCACCGATAAAGTCTCTTAATCATACGATTCGAAGTTATCTAACTCCAATTTACAAAGTAAATCAACCAAGTGTCTTTTGCTAATAACTAAAATAATAATTTGGGAAATTATATTTATCAAAATTAATCTGACAAATGTTTGATTCAAATTATATCTTTTCAGAACTTCATGTCTCATCTGGTAGGCACTAGTAAGTTTTAAGAAATTTGCTCGTGTCTCATTTGTAACTTCCATAAGTTATAAACCCCGGGTGATATTTTTAGATGCATACACTTAATGCAAATTCCGTATCTAAATAAGCAGTTGAAAAATCTATATCTAACTTCACAGCAATATTCCGTCTCATTTAATCAACTAAAGTTTATGTGCTAGTAAGAGATAGATGAGAATGAAGATTTTTCCTCAAATCGGGAATATTCAGATAGTTCAATAAGGAAAATGCGATAAACTTTGTTTGATTGATTGAGCAAAGCAGAAAATCGATAACAGTTGTTGAATATTATATTGGCATAGAGCTTACATGCACTTCAAACTCGTTGCGATTCGACAGTACATTAAATGAAAGCCATAGCCGCGCGTATACATATAGTTTGTTAAACAATCGAGCAATTACCCGAAAGCGCTATCGAAGTTACGTCGTCTTACATATGCCCAAATCTTACAGTTTAATAAGTTATTGAATCGAGAGACAGCAAGCTTATCTCGGGTCAATTGTGCGCGAACACGAGTCGCACATATTAGATTTGTGCTCCGTGTGTGATAAGTTCCCTGGATCAATAGTGGAATATATCTTTGAATAATGAGATTGGATTTTGGATTAAACCTAGAGATCATTGATTCAATCCCTTCAATTTAATTTTTGAGAACTCGGAGCGAACATATTTCGCGCTATCACAAAGCAAACACCTCACGCGATAACTCCCCGAGACAATTCACGGCGAATGAGACGATGGCGACGGCAGCGTAGAGAAATTTGAATTTTCACGCAGTCACGATCCATCTATATTCCGTGAACAACCCAGACATGCTAGTCTCATTGTCGAGGTAAAAGGCGAAAAAGCGATACCCATGGAAATTCAAATGATCGAACGACGTACACGTCGACTGTTAGCTCATCGCATTTCATTGATAATGCTATCTATTGCGATTACTTAGAATAATCATACATTGAGATTCAAATTGAAACGGGAAAATATATTATCATTTCATTGTTTCACCTATTTACCGAGTTTAAGTTTTATACAAAACAGTATATTTAAAACCGGATAATAATATCATTCGTACTCGAAATTCTTAACATGAGATCACATATATAAAAAATATTTAGATTATAAGAGCTTTCTAAAGTACCGAATGTATTCAAAGTTGATTTTTACGACTACAATTCTGGCATAACTTTCGACACTACTTTTCTATAATCATCAGATACTTCGTATACCATTAAATGTGATGGTTAATATTAAATAAACCGAGCTGATCAAGAACGTAACAGTTATTGAATATTCATTAATAAAAGTCTCAAATTTAAAAAGTGATTTGACACTTCCGTGAGTTTATACATTTTTTATTGAAGTTTTACATTTATGAAAATTTTAAATAATTAAATAGATACTTTCGATCGATTTTAGTATTTACAATATTTCATTTCCTAATAAAATTTTCTAGGATGATATTTTTTTAAATTTATTTGATAAATATTTTATATTTTTTTATCCATTGACAAAATATTGTTTCATGAAAGAAAATCAAATACTATTTTCGTTTAAAAAATAAAAAGTCAAAACTTATGCTACACAGATATTAAATGTAATATCTTTCTCAATTTTCATAAATAAGTAATATTTAATGAAAAACTATCCACTTCTACAGCACATTCTATTAAGTATGGAAAAAGAAGCGAATTCTCAAATAAAATCGAAAATTCACGAACACGTACCTTATAAAATTCAACACCATCAGAAAAAGCTTTCCTGAGACTTGCAGCTTTATGGTTCTCATTACAACATTCGTAAAAAGCCATCCACAAATAAGAATTACAAAAAAAAACGAAGAGTGGTAGCGCGACGCGACCGCATAATTTCCTCGGAGAAAGTGCTTGCTTCGCTCGTCCTCCTCATCCGCGAATAATCCATAGCTCTCCTGATTAAAAAGCGCCTGCGACCATTACGCAAACAGTTCTCCGCCCTATACACGTTCGTTTGGATGTAAATTAAAAAAGAATAATAAAAGAAAGAATGAAGAATGAGAAAACGCCAAGTAGGCTCTCTGGTTGCCGTCGTAGCGTGACTTCTAAGAGAATTGCGAGCTCCAAAAGGAGGAACTCGGCTGGCTTCTTTGCGGTGTGGCGCGTTCGTGCGGCTGCATCGAGGCTAATTATGTTCAATGAGAAATGCCATTGTGGCATTTATGTTAATTAATTGACGCTTGAATAAGATCCTTTACAAGTTGTTAAATACGTCTAATTGCGATTGTTCACTTTGTTACTTCATATTTCATGTAGAATTCTACACATATTTTTCATGATTTTCCGTTGAACATCTTTCTTCAATGTTTATGTTACCGAGTAGTTCAAAAATATCGTGAAATAACATTTACAGCTGTCGAAATTCCATGAAGCAATTTTTCATCAATATGATCGAGAAAATGTAACTTATGACAAAAAATATCAATTCCGTTGTTCGAAAAGAAAGAAATTTTTCCACTTTTGAAAATGGTTTTATTCTTGATGACGTTTTTCATATACGTCAAAATTGACCTTATCGAAAAATATTTTTGTATAACGAATATAATTATAGTTGAGTTCAACTATTTTACAAAAAAAATATTCTTCTCAAATTTATTTTTTTTCTTATATTTAGAAAAAGTTAGTTGCAAGGTAAACAAGTGAAATTTGAACGCTCACGATACATTTTATTTTGTAATATCTTTATGCTACAATTTTATATGCGAATACATTGCGATGGCAGTTATAATGGGCGTTCTATGAATGTTTCATCTTTCCAATCGGAAAAGGATAGAAAGGAAGCGAGAAGTTTATCAGGCTTACTGGGAGAAACTTGCAGGACTTGCTACGCTAACGCATGTTCTAATTAACCCTCATTGTTAGACAGTCAGTTGGGTTCGTTGCTAATTAGCTACGTAGTCTAGAGAAGCGACGAGAAACTACACAAATAAAGTCAATTATGTCCACTTTTTTAATGACCTAGTTAATAATTGAATCCAGTAATTTTCGTGTGACTATTGATTCATTCTGGAAATAAGAGGCCATTTTAATAGCTAATGTTTTGCTATGTATATTTTGAATGTTTTGCTAATGGTTTGCAATGGTTCGAATTATTTTATAAACCAATATTAATATTTATTTAGCCAATAACAATATAATAATCATATAAACAGTGTAAGTATATAATCTAGATTTTTTTAGACACGAACAGTTTTTAATATATCTATAATCCTAAAACAAGTAGTAATATCAACCAGAAGTCAGACATACTGTACATCTATTCTTTGCATAGACAAATCTCAGAAAAATAGTTTTTCATTACAGCAAATTAATAAAATCGATCTAAAAAATGGTATACTATTGTTAAATTTTTCACCGATTTCCGTTGAGCTAAAAATAGTATTAAAATAAGCTAATTCAATGCTGAAGTGAGAAAAAAAAACAGAGTATGTTTTTTCGTTTAAAAGTTCGACGGAAGAGCGCTTGCAAAAGAGGACAAACTATATTTACAAGTCTTTGATGGAAGTTTTGCAATTGCCTCAGGTTAACTAACAGCTATGAAGGCAATACTTGGGCTCATTTTAGCATGCAAGAATGTTAAAGGTACACGGTTTATAGGATGCATGTATACGTTGCTCGATCAAAAGAAATCTAAAACTCGAATTCGCTTTCCTTAATTAATATACTTTACTCTTCAAACTTACTAATTAAAGTATTGCTCTACAAGCATGAGCAGTTATTAAACAAAAATAATAATGCGGTTATAAGAATATAATCTAGCTTTACCAGAGTCGATACTGATTTATAATATTTAATTATTTCAAGGTTGAAACGAAAATATAATCATAGTCGTTAATCTGTGAAAACTGAATAAAAGCATGAAAGACAAAACGTGGCAGCGAGTTCATCTCAGCGAATTTAAAAAAAGCATTCGATGCTACAAGAGCACATACTCTATATTCACGTTGTGTTCTGCGTTTCCAGCAATTAAATGTCAGAAATTACTGTACTACCTTTTTCCTTTTCTTCCTATTACGAAATACCAAATTAATGACCCACTAAAGCAGAGCTTCGCAAATCACTTTTGTATAGATTCGAGTGCCCGTGATGGCTTGATTTATAGAGCCGTAATTAAAATTCAAATGATTGGTAGCCAGAGGCAGTTTTGTTCGTTCATTTTTGTTTTAATTATAAAATCGTTCAATATGGAAATGCACGCCGTGCTTGTCACACTGCAAAACTTACATACAAAAACTAGATGGCGCGCAAAAAAAGCACGGGTGAAATTTGCGCAATATTTTGTTGATTGTAGATTAATTCACGACGCCAAAGCTATTTTTGGAGTTTTCGAAGCTTTGCGTAATTTACATTTTCATAAAATTCCGTGGTAAGGGAATACCATGCTCTAATGTTTATACTCTCGATTTTAATGGCGAAATGTTATAGCATCATCCTTAATATGAAGGTGAGCCAAAAATGAAACGTTGCACAGAAATTTCAAAAGAAATTTTAAAAGCACTTTAAAACGCATTATTCAAAATATAAATGTACACGAAAATTGGAAGCTTTTTAGTTGAACACATCAGTTTTAATTACTATACATCCAACAATTGTGAACTACGCCTCGCCACAGACTCTTGTCAATTCACAAATAAAAAAACAGAGCGATCTACGCATGTTAGTAGTATGCACGATTGCCATTTGATTAAAAAATATATTTAAAAAAACGAAATCAATATTGAACTGTCGCAGGCGAAGTAGCAAGCGGTGTGACACGCCCTTACAACGACCCAGTTCCATCAATTATTAATACCGCCAAAGCAAGCCCACAAGTTGCGGTTATACGTTTACCTACTCTGACGACGTTGGCGTAGTGCGTTTATAAAACTTGTTTGTCACGTGAGATCGAAACTCTTTATGCATTAGCTGGCACTGGTATACTGCAATCCAACGACGATGTGCGCTCGCTAGCCTACCGTTCGCTCTTAAGCTTTCCAGTCGAATTTCCCGTGGGTAGAGTTGCACGCTGCGGTCGATTGATGTGCGTTCGCGGCTACTTTGACAATGCGCAATGCCTGATAATGATGGAAATTTATCGGATGTCACCGCGTAGATTACACACTAGTTCTGCGTTAGTTCTGATTTTGACATTTTACCCTGAATTTCGTGGTCTTGCGTACCAAATTTTGAAAATGTCAAAATCATGTATGCACCTATGTGTATATACTTTTTCAAGTTTTTTCACGTCAGCTACTGAAATCACGAGTTCAAATTGATTATTTTAATGTGAAAAAATGGATTTAGCTGAAGCCAATATTTAAATTAATTAAACTTCACGCACCAAGTCTGCTGTCGGTGTTATTAAAATGAATACACCAAGTATTGATATTCAATAATTTTAATATTCGGTTTTTCCATTAAGTGAATCTCTCTCGATACCCCCGACTTTTAACAGTTTTGATGGCTGTCTCGCCCATGTGAATTTTGGACGAGGTCTAAAACTCTGCCTTGGCCACGTAAACACACCTTGCTTTATAATAAATTCCTCCGTATGGATAAGTATATATTATTCAAATATAGAGCAGGTAGAATAAACTACCGTATAAGCGTGCGTTGAAAATTTGATTTTCAAAGTTTGCTTCACGCTTTCCTGGACAATCATTTCAATCCCATTGCCACGCAAATTTTTTAATAAATACATGTATAAATTCAATGTAACGATACCACCATAACTGGTTTCATATACATACACTTGACAATTATCTTTAAAAAAATAACGTAAGTTTCTTTTGTCATTTTTTACGTATGCCTGACCATACATTGATGTATTTCACTTAAAGTAGTTACAAGCTGTTTGTTTCGTACGTTTCCGTGTCGACCGCGGTTCGTTGCAATTTTACATAAAAACTCTTATCTTTAATTATCCAAACGACAAGTGCATTGTGAATATTTCGTTAATTAACAATGTAATATAAAGTGTGAAACAAAAATTGAAACATTTTCAATATATACGTTTACATCTTTTTTATTTGCTTTATTTTCGTTTATATTGAAGTCTTCAAGTTCAACTAACTCGCACAAACAAACCAACAAAATACTTTCTTTATAACAGTTGCCGCCGCCCCTTACGATTCAAATTACGTGAACGTTGCTTACATTCGTAATGATTTGGCATATAATTATACGAAAAGTAAAGATAGCGGCGTTGTTATGGCAACTGTAACAGGGAAACAATTGCTCTCGATTTAGCTCTAACAGAATTAATCGGGCCATACCCTCATCGATTGTTTGATTGAAGCCTTTTCTCCTTCCTGGATTCTCTTTTCTTGTCAGTCGAACCGTCAGCACCGCTGTAGCGAGTTGCTTGCGTAATTGGGACTTGACGGGTCTAGTGGTGCTCCTATTATGCATCCCGAAGCTATCGCTCGTTCGCAGCAGTAGGAGAAGCAGTAGCACCACCACCACCACCAGTAGTTGCAACATTGATCGTTACTGCAGAATTTGCTTAGCTCTGACCTTGGCGTTACGTACCTCGATTTACGATTGAAATAGACGTTTTGTCAGTAGAATACCCTGTAGTAAATGGATTAGGCTCATTGTTATGTTATGATAGCTGGAAAATTAATTGATTACATGATAATTAAAAAATATATATTGAGGATAAATTGAGAATTGTCATGTATGACGTTTTTTTAGAACATTTGCCAGTATACGGGCTTTTAATATTTAAATGTAATATAGCTTTTTGGGCGCAATCAGGTATTTAAAAGAGAATTCAGATTAAATCCAAACAACGTGAAAAGTACGAAATATATAATTTCTGTAAAAGGAATGTATTCCTATGTAAAACATTTTTCATAGCGCTTTAAGCATCATTTTGTACATAAAAGAGGATTCAAATGAAATGAAATTAAGGTGGAACGAAATTTATATAGTTTATGTAAAGGCAATGTATAACATTTTTTAACTTTGAACGTCTATATACATTATTCAACTCTGAACGTACACGGTGGGCAAGCAGTTTTAAAAGTTGGCACACAATTTCAACGTATGTTTTCAGTAAAGTTGTGTAGGCATAATGTCCAAAGTTTTCCAAAAATCTCCATGAAAAATTACTTTTAAAGTAACTTAAGCCTCGAAGCACTAAAATTCGTATGCTTCCACCTCGACAAAATTTGAAATATTTTCAAATAATTATTTTAATAAAAATTTCGTCAATTTATTTGAAAACATGAAATATATATGTATTCGTAAATTTTAGAAATTGTATTGATTCACAAAGCTTTAAAAATAAGCTTTAACTGTTTAACAAAATGATAAAAGACGAAACTTTCTAACAGTCGCAAGTAGTAACAGCAGAACATGGTCGGACGACCTTACTCTGGTGTCATAGGAATTCGTTTTAAGAGGGTATTTTTTTCTTGTTTGTTTTGCTATTACTTGGAGTTTTTTTAGAACGTTTCTAAATCAAAGCTTTCCAACAAAAAGTTCAGAAACGAAAAACCGTATGCAAATGCCGTGAATACAAAATGATTCCCAACCAGCGAGAATAATGACTACAAAAAACCATCATTATTTCTAGCAATTCGCTCGTCTTGTATAGTGCAACGTTTACAAAAAAAAAAAAAAATAAAAGTAAAAACCAAGCCTAAGTCACCTGTGTCACAAAGCTGCAAGTTATCAAGTGAGGTGCGGGTTTGGAGCGCTCGATTATCGTTGAGGCTGTAAATCCGAGTTACTCGAACGAGCTCTCTGCGATTAGATGGCAGAGTGCACATAGGCCGCGGGTAGCGCAGCCCAAATTCGATTCAATTTGGCATGTCGGTTGTGTGCCAGTGCTAGCCCGAGGGCTTCAGTATATGCGCGTATGTCGTGTGACATTCCCGCGGAAATGCACGCATCGCAGCAAGAATTTGATAGCGACA
This sequence comes from Chouioia cunea, assembly GCA_030064505.1. Taxonomy (NCBI): domain Eukaryota; kingdom Metazoa; phylum Arthropoda; class Insecta; order Hymenoptera; family Eulophidae; genus Chouioia; species Chouioia cunea. The sequence continues at coordinate 21,870,081 of JAOPFQ010000004.1, forward strand.
ATTCGCAGCAACGATATTGATGATCGGCATCGCCAACGCCTGATTAACTGAAACGACATGTGTGCGTATGTACATTCGATGTTTCCGCTCGTACATTCCTTGGGTTTTCATCGAATTTTCATAGTTTTGAATTTTAATTAAACGTTTTTTACTGCAAAGTTGATCTTAAGTGTCTAAATAAAAATTCGTTTAAATAATGGATCTAACAAAATTATTATCCCAAAATTTGGAATTTCCTAATAAGTGAACGTCGTAATGGTCAAAGTCGATCATACACGCGTATTCCACTAAAATCCAAAATTTATTAAAACTTTGAAAGAAAAGTAGTACATTTTACTAGGGTAAACTTATACGCATGAACAGGTTATCATATTTCGAAATGGATAAAATGTAAAAGCGTCATTATTCAAGCCAGGTATTCGAGTATAAAATAAGTTACTGATAATTTTATGAAAAGATTTATTACCTTCTGAAGCGGACCACCAACTCTTTCTTGAATAATTGAATATTCAGGTCAGTCCATTGGCTTTCATGATTCTATCTTATCTCGACTCTTCTAATTGTCAGAGATTAACACGGACGCATTTATATAGATTCCGGTAACTCAAATATGGAACTATTAGAATTTCACGTTTGAATAGGTTGGCGGTCTAGAATAGCAAAAATCTACTAGATTTCAAGCTTAAGACATCATCTATTATTGATGATAATCAATTTCTTATAAGGCTAACTGTGTTGTTGCTGATACTCATTAAGTGCAATTATTGAATAATTTTTTGTTAATAATTCATCGATAATCCTTGACAATTTTCGGATAACACCTATTCTGATAAAAAATCTCTAAAGACTTTAAATGAATATCACATAAACGGCAATAAAGTGCTTTGAGATCCCTCGTCCAATCTCATCTGCTTTTCAACGTGCTCCAGTTGTTTTCAAGGGGCTCGAAAAAAATTTAATTTTCAAGTAAAGCGAGCGTGCGCACTATCCATTTTTTTATCCGAGAGTCGTCTCTCAATTGAATATCAAGCTGATGAAACCGTTAGCACCACTCTCTCACTTTTTATCGGCCGAGTGTTTACTTCAAAGCGCTGTTCTCCCTCTTTCTTTCTGCCGTTTGCATTATGCATCCATATAAGAGACTCTTTTATTAAGTATTCTAATGCGTGCATATTGATTCTCAAAATGACTTATTTTCTATTCTTTCTTTTGCCTACGCGCGAATTCGAGTATCGCTCTTTGGCGGCATGTCAAAGGTGGTATATTGAGTTTTTCCTCGTTGTCGCGTCTCTCTGTCTCTTTCTCTCTTTTTTCTTCGGCAGCTCACATCACGCACACGTTTTCGCTCGTGTTCTTATCTGACGCGCCATTACCTTAATGGATGTTTATTTACAGAGACGCCTCGGCTTCCAACCCCTTGCCACGACTCCTTCCCCAAGTTGCATTCGTGAGAGATGTATTTATCTTTTTCGTTTCTATCTCACCTTTTCTGCTGTGGCAATTGCGTTATGCTTTCTCTCGCTTTTCTGCGACTTTCCCTCTCCCTCTCTCTCGCTCTCGCTCTCTCTCTCTCTCTCTCTCTCTCTTTCTCTCTCTCTCTATCTCACACAAGTTGCCGTTTTAAAGGCATGTTCTCGCTGGCTGCTCCATCTAAATACTTTCTCGCAACTTGGAGTTTTTCTAAAAATTTCTGAAAATTAATGGCGCGAAAAGAAAATTTAAATGTATGGAATTTCAATTCTCGCGTAAGATATTCATTTCCTACAACATTTTTTTTTTCAACAAATATGAATATCGAATATACGATAAATTGTCATAAAAATAATACTGATATACTTTTTGGTATAACAATGTTCAACGCGAAATCATGAAAATGATGAGGATAAGATATGTGCGAGATATAAGTTTTCCAGTGTTCGAAAAGGCGAAAAGCATTAAAATTAAGTAGAAGATAGTGCTGTGTTGCATCGTATTAAAGTAAAAGATCAGATTGCCGCCTTGTCTCTTTAAAATTTTACATTCACGTGCGGTCGTTCTTCACTAATGCTGACATACGTAGTCAGTCAACACATCTTATCGTGCAAATACATAAAATCTGACGTTCAAGTCCCACTAACAGTATTTTTTTCCACAGTAATAGTAAATTTTCATTATATATAAGCATCGTGAATGTTTATGTATCGATAACGTTTTTTTGAATTTTATTTATTTAGTTATCCCTGCATGAACTATAATTTTTTAAGCGATCGATGTAATACGCAACAAGCATATGGTAAAAATAAGCAGAAGATCGACCCATGGATAAATAATTAGTTGTTACATGTCGTGTACAACAGATAATCGGACAGTAAGCAATAAAACGTATCGACTTCGTCGGATTTTAATTACAGTGGACACGACGTCAAACGAATAGCCATGACAGTGGAGTGCTCGATGGCGGAGTGATTGGTGAGATAACTCATCTCTACTTATTTTTAATGATCCCCAGACACGTAGCGCACATACTATACCAAACTTTAACGCATAATGACACAAGTACGAGAAATAGTCGATACGTCTGAGAAAGCTGGAAGTATAATTAATGAAGCTGTCGGACATGCTCTTTTTATTTCACCGATAATTGCTTTTTTTGTTCGCTGTCTGCTTATCGGTCTCTCTCTCTCTCTCTCTCTCGGGCCTTCATTTACGCTCGTCATCAGAAGTGCCCGTCTCGTTGGCGAAGGAGAATCGACATTGCCGCCCTGCGTAATATCGTTTGTGAGGGCTCATCTTAGTTATCGGACTTTCGGCTTTATTTAAGCCATCTAGAATTTTGCTTAGCTAAGGGATAAAAGTTATGGCTAGGAAGACACAAGGGAATTTCAAAGATTATCTGAACATTGAAAGATAGGAGGAGTCTTTGATCTCAGTATCTTTCTCAATCAATTACGTATTCTAATGTTTATTTTATTTGACATAGATATATTTTTATCTTTAAACTATACTCATTAAAAAGTTGTTTTCGATAATTTTGTGGATTTGATTTCTAATTGATTTTATAAGCCATCGAAATATTTAAGAATAAACATGATAAGTTAATTTATAAAAAGCAAACCATGATATATCGCTTTGAATAAATTTGATATTAAAAAAAGTTGATAATATTATTTAATGAATTAAAATAGAATTCTGATACATATTAGTAAAATATGAAAGAAAATGTTATTGATTTGCCATTCGTTAACAGAAGTGATTTCCATGAAACGCTGACAAAACATCTGCAATTGAAAAAACTGCTGATGTCAACGAAAAGCAGATCAATTTATCACGGTCCATCATCGTGTGATCGGCGAATCACAATTCATCTGAATATTTACGATTTCCGTGGAGAACACTGCATGTAAAAGTCCAGGCGCTCTTGTTACGCTCCTCAGCAATGTAATTTCTAAACTTTCTCGCGTTGAATGTATAACGACGTCCCCGGCGGAAATCTGCCTCCTATTTTCATAATATTCCCGACGAAACACAATTGACTACCAACTTTACCACGAACAATAGGTCAGTGAAGTTTAAATTTACTTACATTAGATAAGCGTCCTCGTAGATGTACCGCGTCCAAAAGAAAATAAAGAAGAAAAAAAGTTGAGCTAGTAGTATAAAAACGGATTGCGTCAGACGCTCTAGGAATAACAAAATGACGTTTCGATTTCATTCAAGTTCGATTGGTTGATAGGGGTGTAGCCCAGAATGTGAACTCTGCTTCACATCGGAATCGGCCACTCGTAATCTCGTTCAGTTATTGGCGATTGTAAGAATCTAGTAAAATATCTGAGGCAAAATTGCAGACAATACAAACGTTAAGTGTATGGTGAGAGATAAGGTACCAATGTAAAACATCCTGTATTCATGTAGATTCGTGGTAATTTACTTTGCGTATCCTTGCTACTCATGCTATTACATTTTTTATTCACGTTGCAGATTTTGTTGAACTTAGATTTATTTGAAAAACTAAACTGTTATTTATAAATATTTATACAAGTTTCAAAGTTGAACTTATTGTACTTTTGATAAACAGATTCATGAATAAATAGTACGTTGAATAACAGTACTAATAGTACAATCGTACAATACCCTATATCACACTAATTATGTTGCATGTAGGTTTTGTTCTCGCTTCGGCTTAAGTAAATAAGAGGTGCATTAACAGATTGAATAGGTAAGATAATCAAACGTTTCATAGTTAAATGAAATTGGATTGTAAAATAAATTTCGTTTGTATTAAGGAATATTCATGTAGAGATAACAGTAAATCGATTATCTAATTTTGAATACCTTTCATCTTACTATATAATTTTTTATATACATTTAATTGGAATTTTATGTGATTTTTAGAGAAAAAGTTGTTACATTAACACGACTAATTTAAAATCAATAATAGTTTCATAGCATCCACCATGTAGAGCTTCACAAGCAAAATAATTAAAGAGAAATCGAATACCAGGAGCTTTAGGCGCGTGTAGTCGAAACTGAGACCAAGAGCGAGACATTCTCAAGTTTCAGTACCATGGCTCTGGAATCCGCATGAAGCTAACGAGGTAGTCACTAGCTCGCTCGCACGTGGATTAACTCATATATTCGTCACCCTCGTCTTTCTCTAACGCGTTGTGTAGTTTCTACTAATTCTAAACTATACTACCCTTGGAATGTCAAAGTCACGATTCGCACTTTAGATTGGTACCTTAATAAAATATCCTCATGTGTGCAACTTTGGGATCTAGATTATATTGAAATTATTGAAGTTATATAAGTTGTGCTTTTCATTATTATTGTAGCGCATATATGTATGTCCATTTCAAACGTTGCGTTTCAATGTATTTGAATGATAATGTATAATGTAGATTACAGCAATTATTGTTCTTTGTGCAAATTTCATTAACTATATTTAATTAGCAATCTATTTTTTCTAATATCCGCCTTGAAATATTCGTCAAAGTATTTCAAATAAATAACGATTTTAATATGCTGTAAAGCATATATCAACATTTGAATAGATTCAACCCTCCTTGAAATGCTTTGAATAAATTCAGGGATTAATTACGTGTGTAACGGTGTTGCACTTGATGCAAGTCATGCGTGGCTGCATAAATTTTACAGTATAAAGCGCGTCTATGAAGCACATAAATCAAACAGTTATGTGTTCTGTAAAATTGCCAAGCCTTAATAATATTTTACCTAATTAACATTAGTGTTTATTTAGTTTAATTGTAAAATTTTCATAAAATGAAAGTCTAGATATTAGCTGAAATTGCATCAAAGTGTCACTAAAATTCAATCATCTCCATACGCGATGAGACCACTTTTGATTAAAAAAGAGACGTAAGCAGCGCTAATATAATAATAATAATAGCGAATACCATGATAGTCGCAACTAATATCCAGAATAAAAAATCGATTGAACGTAAATTAATTTCAGCTGGCGCGCGTCTCTCTCTCTCTCTCTCTCTCTCTCTCTCTCTCTCAACGGCGTCGTACACTGTAATATAATTTTCGCCCAACACCCGAGAACTCTATCTGCCAATGGCGCGCGCATATGTGACGCAACCAAGTCATTTCACATTTTGCAGCTAAACCACCAACAGCTTGAGCTAGTTCCAAGAGAAAAAGGTTCACAGTTATAATACGTATTTTCCTCTGCTGTTGCTAGCTCCTATTGCTGTTTGCGTCATAACATCTGGAGTGATGGACTTTTTTTCCATTTTTTCGAGGGAAACATTGCTTCTGATTTTCAATTCTGTTTTCAAATTTACTATTTAAAAAGTATTTTTATAGTACATTTGTTTTTTCCATTTAATCAGCTTTATTGAATTTTTCTTTATAGGAGAATAAATTAAATTATTATGTATTGATGAATCACTCTTTGCCAATTATGGTATGCGAAATACAAAATAATTAATTACAATTCGTCTGGTATGTAAACATATCTGTGGCGGTGAATAATTCATTATGTTTATGAATTGAAATAAACACACGACAATTATAGGAAAAGATGATAACGTGAACGTGAGTTCGGGTCTAAATTAAGGTTTAAAGATTAATGCAATGATGATGAAGTAAAGCAATCAAAGACAACTAATAAATGTGTGTATTTTAATTTAAAAGAAAAATTATTATGAATGGAATTTGACAAAACCCAATATTAGCATGAAAAAAAGCCAGTATCATGCCATATTGCGTAATATAAATGGACAATAATTAAAACGAGTTTACAATATTATAACGTCTATGAATATAAGGTTGCTTGAATCATTAAAACGTAGAAAGCTCTCGTACACATAAGCGCACGTAAATGCCAAAAAAATCATGCAGGGAAGATCATCTCCGAAGACCATATCGTGCGACCTCGACGTCTGGAGAACGGAAGCAGCCCTTGCCATCGCGTGGTCAATGGGCCTTGGAGCCGCGTTGTTGATAATTTCCCCGGGAACTTACTGGACGCTTCCCACTGCAGTCTCGTGTAGTTAGTCGATAAGTTCAACACCGGGTCACGCAACGCTGTCGCCTTTACCACTTATTAAGGAGGGCATTTGTCATCACTTACTCCACTCGTCGCTGGGAACAGAGATGTAACGATATAACCCTATACGTACTGTGGGACGAAGAACTACTCAAACGAGATGTTGAAGATTCAATCGCAGACTCACTCGCAGAATTTCTTTTACTTCTGGAATGCCTTCGATATTTTCTCTCTCCTAGCTTATCATCACGAGAGAAGGAAAGAAAACGTATACATTGAATAGATATACGCTAATTGTTCACTCTTGCGCTTGGTCAGACTGGGGTTTCCTAGAATCATGCGTTATCTGAGTCGGAATCCGCGTTTTTCCTCAATACATGTACATGCTTTGCGAGAAATATGTCGCTGTCACGCCCAATGGCAGAAAAAGTGCTGAGGTTATAAATACATTCGATGCCGCAACGCCACTCGAAATTAATAAAATAATAGCGAATTTCTACTGTAACATGACATTAAAATTCTTTAATTAATATCTAAAAGATAAAAATAATAAATAAATCATAAAAATAAATGTAAATCTATTGAACTTTTAGGGTCAAGATGATTATTTTCAGGTAAATTATTAAAATTAAAATATTCTTAACATATTTATTTTTGTGAAGGTTAATGTTCGTTTCAAGTACGTAATTATGGGTAAAATATATGTAGTATAAGCTTATAAGCAGAGGGTGCTTGTTATAAGCTGAAACTACTTGAGAACTCATGACGCGCGATATTATTACGGGCACATACTACGAAATCAAGACAACTTAAGAAATTGGGCTAGATTGAATAATAAACGGAGTTGAAAACTCGAAAGTGACGGGCTCCCTCGTTCAGTTTAATGACGAACTTATTTTAAGTAACCAGCGGCAGAAATATATCATGTATATATATGTTTAACGGACCACTACTTCAAGTAATTTATTGAATTTCTCAGACCTATTAACGGTCTAACTACTTCGTGCAAGACTTAATCATCAACTGTTCACCAACATAAGCGTTTATTTTCTCTAGTAATACAAGTCAGTTTGTTGAATTCAATATATGGGAAGTATACATTCAAATAAATTTCAGTTTGAAAATTTCAATATTGACTTAGGCTTTCTGAGTTTTTAAGTTGCTCTTGATGAAATTATGTATTGTTAGAAACCAACTACAATGAAGTAGTTATATTAATGCAATGTCTTGTCAACGTACAATATTAAAGCCGTCGGCTTAAATTCAAAGACTCTTAACACCTAGAGAGCAGGTACCATGGTAAATTTAGCTAGACTTATGATCTTGATCACACACATATATATACCAATGCACGGACACTAGTGATGATGACAAGCCTTTAATCGGGCAGCATTATCCGAGGCGACAACTCGTTTCGCGTGCGTGCACAATTTACAGCCCCGGTCCAGTGAGATTATGTCTTTGTAACCCTTAGGGAGAGGGGGAGTCAGGAGAATGTTGGTATTGGTGCCGTGTGGGGAGGGGGGATTATGGAAATATCGCGACGAGGAAAATCCGCGTGAGCGCACAGGTGTTCGATGGATCGATCGATCGATCGGCCTAACGGGAGAGAAAGAGAGAGAGAGAGAGAGAGAGAGAGGTCGTTGGTGAATTATTTCTTGGTCGGAGATGGCTATGTTACGGTTTGGGATTTCGACTGATCGGTCGGACTACTATCAATCATAAGGAATTCATTAGGTTTACTGCGCACACAAGGATAAAGACACGTTCAATGCCGCGCTGTATATATACGAGGATAATTCATTGAGCAACCTGTTTTCCTCCGGCACTGACAGATCTGCGAATCATTAGTTATATAATTGACAATCCTTTTGTTTGGAATGAGGTTTTAGAATAAATAGGAGAAAGTAATTTACATTTCTATTATTGTGAAAACCATTGTCTTGAACATAATTGATAAAGCTTGTAAATCCTTTATTTCTTCGCAAGCCTGCACGTCTAATGAAATCTTAATTGGATTGAGCACTTTAAATTTTAACGTCGAATTCACCTATTAAAATTATTTGTCATAGTGGGAATTTCAAGTAGAATCTCAAAATTTTTCATTAAATTATATGATCGTCGTAATAATTCATTGGAATCTTTAATCTCTTCAAATCAGGTATAATGATAATAAAATTAGACCTATAGACAATAAAATTTAATCAGCAAGAGTTCTAGAGTAATAGTAGTGAATATGACCTGTATAGTCGAAGTTATGGCATTTTGTAAATTAATCGAAAATACTAATTTAACATAAACATTCATCGTTATAAACAAATAAAAGCTTCAACTCAACTGGCCTCGCCAAATGCCTCTAGGGATTCCCTTGGGTTTCCTCAGCAGCACCTTATCATTAACAACATATGCCTTCCATAGAAGGTTTCGTGTGTGCAATGAGACTACGCAGAGGCCCGACTGTTCTTCTTAAAATTGGTATGGTCATCCAATGTGAGTGATTTGTAAGGTTAATAGAGCTATTTATGGAAATCGTATAGCGTGCGAATACAAATTTCTTTGTATTTTATTCACAAGCGAAATAAACTATCTAAACCTTTACTTTAGATTCTGCTTGATTATAACCCACACTTCGCTCACCTCTACAATCCGGCTATTCGAATCCCTTGTTGAGACTTATTTGAATCACTCCTTAATATTATTAAAACTGGTAGTTTGTTCGGTAATTACAAAATAAAATATATTCTGAAAAATTTAGTGGAACATTTTCTCCAACTCCTGCATCAAGCTTCATTAGTAGTGATCAAGAGGCTAAAAAGCTCTACGCCAAATGCAACAAATGCGCAAATAAAACTGTATTCGTTTAATTCTCGTCGGGACAACAATAAACTAACTGCCCGGCAAGCCATTTATCTTTACTTAATGTCAGGCTAAAATCACAAACCTGTTGTTGGGAGGAAGGGAGGAAGATAGGTGGGCACCATTCTCAAATTGCACGAACGCAGAGTTCGGCCGGTAAAGGAGAGGACTGGATACACATGCATGTACGTGTACGTTGCTGTCACTATAACACTCGCCCTCAAGGCAAATATGTGCGCAGCAGCTCACCTGCGTGAATTCACTCCTCCGCTTTGCAAGCGTCTCAAATTTAACTAAGTAAGACGCCAAGTGGCTATGAAAATTGCAAGGTACCAGGCGGTGCCACCTTGTCGGGCTTGAGAATTCAAATGTGTATATGCTGCGCGTTATACCTTGCGAAAGTTCATTGTGCCGAGAGTCTAAACCTCACGAAATCAATTATTCTTCATAGTATTAATTATTTTACTTTTAGACAAAATATTACACATTTTTATGAGTATTTTTATTTTTAATTTACTAGATTAATCAGATCATGTACAATGGTAAAGAAAATAACAGTATTATGATGATTCTAGTTGCTTTAATTTATTGATTATTACAGTGAATTTAATTATTACATAATAATTCAACAAGTAACATTTAATATAATAGAATCTATTGAAATAAACGCAACTGTTACTTTAAAAAAATACGAATCGTTCATTTTCATATACGTAGACTGCAGATCGATTATTGCTTTTCTTTCTCCCTTGCAGTTAAAGAAAATCAAGTATTCCAAGTGAATCGCTAATAATTTCGCTTGATTTTTTTTGTAGAGCTTTTTACACTCAGTAACATGCAAATTACGCATCCGAGTGCAATGTAAAGTTTCATCTCAGTTTTTTATGAAAGCCGGAGATTATGCTACGTGTTTTATACATCTCATTCTAGAACTATCCCACATAATTAAATAACACTTCATACTGTAGTGATAGTTTTTTATCAAATTAAATAATATGCAGACTTCGGTAAAGACTCGCATTGAAAATTTCAAAATATTTCGAATTACGTAGTTTACATATATTTTAATTCATTTCGATATTCATAATTTAATTACGCAAATTTTCTTAGGTACAATTAATCGCATTTAATATTGTATCATATTCACTACAGTTCCACACAAATTATAAATATCTTTAATGAATTTCATATTAAATTTCAAAATCCAATTACCAAATACCTCGCTACGTCTCACTTGGCAAGTATTTTTGCGGGGGCATGCCCACCCATAAATATTATTATTACAGGAACTTTCTTAAAATACGTCAGGCGAATGCCAAGACGCCCGAAGAATTGATAAATATGGAAACTAGGCAGAGCTGTCTCTCTCTCTCTCTCTCTCCTTCTCTCCCCTTTCGCTTCTACTGGCTCTATACCGTGGTCGCGTCGAAAACACACTTTAGTAGATAGTTCCAATGCCTTATTAGCTTGATGAAAAGTCGTCTAACCATCGCTTATATTTTCGATTTAAAAAGACTCTATTGCCTTTTCTGCCAGGTAATCGTTAACTTGGAATAAACGTGATGTACTTCAGTTAATTCATCTGCAAGACCTTACTTAGATCGAAGTTCATTTTATGATTATTCAAATTCATGTTCAAATCGCAACTGGAGTCATCTCAATTTAGTAGTTAATATATAAAGATGGCTAAAATGTTCGTTTTTTTACTTTACAATAAAATGTTAAATTAATCCAATTAATGTTATGAAATTATACTATTAAGTTGAAGTACACGTCAAACGCAGTCCAGAAACAACGCTCACAGGCGAGTTGACAGACCGACAAATTTTTTTAACAAAATTCAGGTGCGCGATGGCAAGAGTAACCCGCCTGTCTTGACCGAAAAGCTCAAAGGGAGTTCCAAAGAGAGTAAAAACTGTCACAGCGCATCACCCCTTCTTGCCGCCGCGACAATTTTCCGGGGAGGGCCTCCCTCATTGGGCCTTATGCGTCGCACACAATTAGCCACTCCCCCGTGTACTCTCTTATGCTCTCTTGCTCGCTCTCACGCTAGCTAGCTTACCGTACGTCTAACGGCCTCCAAGAGTAAAACTCTGGAGGCAGGAATGGGCTTCACGGCCATGACAACGCCTTTGCGCTCGTGCACGTTAATGGGCTTGTGGAGCAAGAGAGAGAGAGACATGATCCAAAATATATAAAAATGATATATTAAATTACATTTCAATTACAGATATATCACTCTTGCGAGCTTACGATTAATTCGCTATTTGACGTATAAATCGCAATACGTAATTACTTATCTTAAATCTATTCTTAAATTATGTAGCGCATGACAGAATACGGGCTGGTTTTCAAGTGATTACATAGAAAATATTCTATGTGCCTAATGACAAACATGTGTGCTCGGGTTTCTCCGGACACTAGAAACGATAACAGCGACAGCAAGGCGGGCTCTTTGTTACGTGTGGGCCTCAGCTACTTGTATCTCTTTCTATTGATACATGCGCGTGATCACCCTTTTGTTTCTCGAAAGTATTCAACATTCTCCAAATGCGGATTTTCCGCATCTAGCTAAATTGATACTTACCAACATTTCGAACAGAAAGATTCCATCAATTTGTAATTTTTTATTAATTTGAGTACGTATAGTTGTACTGCCGTTGTAAAATATTCATAGAGAAACATGTAATTAAGTTTTTTAAATTAATGCTTATATTGTAGTCAGTTACTGTCAATATATGTAAAAAGGAGTAAATACAAAAGACCAATCAAGGAAAAATCAAAGGTTCACTGGGCTGTAGAAAACCATTTAAAAGTTAATCAATCAAAGCTTGGGTCCGCAATCAATTTTAGAAGTCTCTATAGCGACTGCCAGCCATTTTCTCAATCTTATCTAATAAAGCTGCACGATCTGGAGGAACTATTCTACAGTGTTTTTTTATAGATTTAATTATACTTTGATAAATACATTGTTTTGATTTCTTATCAAAGTGAAACCTACCTACATTTGCCCATCTAGGCAAAGAAAAACATTGTTCTATCTATCTTTATCTTTAACTAGTAGAATCTTTTTAAATCTTTTTAAATCTCTTATCATTTGCATAACGTTATAAGTATAGCTATTTCCTTACTTTTTTGATAAAATTAACATTGATTCGGTAGATTATCAATTTCAATAAATATATCGATTACAAAATAATACGAATTTTATAGAAATGTTTATTGATATAATATTGAAATATTTGCATAATAGCCACGAATAGAAAGTAATTGGACAAATTACTGTTTGCTCGCGAGACAATCGTTACAGATGTATACTGACGACAAAGCACAAAATGGAATAAACGTAAAAATGAGTTCATACACAGTTTGCAACACGACGACGGCTACATAACTGGCTGGCTCATTAGCTCTGGCAGCAGTACACCAAAGCTTTTGCTGTGTGGCGTCGCCCCAGAGATAAAATAAGTTGAGAGAAAAAGTGAGAGAGAGAGAGAGCAAGAGAACAAGGGTGAGACAAAGAGCGAGTAAAAGAGAAAGAAAGATTTGCAACTACAAATAAAAAAAGAAAATAAAGAACAAAAAAGAGACACCGTAGAAAAGGTTAAAAACGAACGACTATGCTAGCACGCACGTACAACACACGTAGTACGAGAAAAAACGAGCTCTGAAGCCAGAAGTAGCTGGAATTTTCATCTTCCTGGCAGATGCGCCTCCATCTTCTATTGGCGTCATCTCCCCTTTCTAGTTTCGTCCGCGCCGCGTTTTCGCGAGCAAGCTTTCTTGGGCAAACGAACACACGCGATGAGCGGATATTACGAAGCCGCGCTGATGGATCGCCAACACGTAATACACTGACGGCTAACTGTTTTCTTTTTTTTTAGATCGGGAAAATACGAGGAATTGGCCAAGCTTGACGCGACAAGCTGCATGGATTTTTCACATGTTCGTTCGCTCATTTGTTTGTCGACTACAGTAAAACGAATGGAAAGTCGACTCTTTTTTGCTTGCTCTCTCTCTCTCTCTCTCTCTCTCGGTCTGTCAGAGTTATATTTGGTGCTTTTACGCGATAGATGTATAGATGAGCTTTTTTATGTACGAGAAAATTTAGTCGGCAGGATATGTCGTTTCGTATTTTAAGCGGCAAGCTTTTTGATACGTGAGTACTCTAGGCAATATGGCATGTTTCATATATGTCAAGCTTGTACAGACATTAAACTTCATTTTTAAATGCTATACAATAGTCTAAACACTAATATTCACAAATTAGACTTGCTTGTTAATCTATCAAAAAGTGTTAGTTTATTCGAAATTGCGGATTGAAGATATAAAAAATAATTTTGCAAAGATTGCTATTAAAGATTTAAATGATCAAATGAAATCTTAATAGAATGGCTGGAAGCAATAAAGACCAATCAAAAGTTGATAATTGATTTAACGTAATAAAGTAGGAACGATCATTGTAATCGTATTAAACTGTTTACCAAGAGCGCGATATAGACCGGATCGATGTCCAACTGGCGAGTTGGTGTGAAAGTGCTATGCACTTGTTTGCGCTAAAGACGTTTACCTGCAGGCATCGATGACAACGATCGGAGAGAAGACGGGACAGCACCCATATGCCAGTTAAGTAATGCCGAATCAGACGCGTAGACCAACTTTGCCCATTAATCGCGGACGGTCCTCGCAACTCCGACGAGGCCAAGAAGTCGCCGTCGTCGTTTGCCTCGAGAAAGTGCCTGTACTCAATATTATGTGTAGCGAGAAGCGAAACTTTACTTTGGCTGCTCTGTGTGAGTACGTGCTTGTATGTGTGTACGTGTGTAGGTGTATCCTCGTCGTGAGATTATCCTTGGCAGTGGAATTGAAACGAAACTGCTGGCCGGAAGAGGAGAAAAAAGGGACAAGTAAATAGTTCCCGTTTGGAGGGAATTTTCTCCAATGAGTTTTTTGGTTATATAGTCGTTCTTCTGAGGCCCGTGGATTTGATGACTGGCGGAATAGATTGCGAGGATCCAACGGATCGTTCGAGTGTACTTCCTTCTCTCCTTCGATTGTCTAGCCTCCTCTTCGGAAATATCGGCGAGCAACTTTTTCTTTACTCGTGGCAAATCTTTTCTCTCCTCCATTATTTCAGCGGCCTTGCTTTCTTATGTACCATCTGGGTTAAGAAGACGACGGAACCTAGTAATTGCACGACATATCTTATTGACGCAATCTCCAAGAAGATCCGACAGGTATGCCGATTGATTCGATATTGCGATTGAGATAAAGGAAGCGGCTTTTATTATCGCTTCAATCTTTATTTTTTTATTACCGTTCGATTCGTCTGAGAGCTATTATTAAATATGTACTATTGATGTGCCACTTTGCCTGTTGCTCATATTCCATTCTGATTGGGTAATTTTACTGAAATAATTGATTTTTATTCGACATTTTGCCGATTCTACAGTATACGATATTTTACTTTATCTTTATCGTTCTAAAATAAATAATTTTACAAGACATATACTGAGTAGTACGTACACTTCATTGTTATTAACTTTCCCATTGGTGAATATCGTCAAAACTAATTTATATAATGTCTACTTTGAAAAAGTTTATTTTTAAGTAATGCTAATTCTTTCAATTATAAAATCAGCAATTTATTCAATAAATCAATAAAAGAATATTCATTTGGATCTATAAAAATATATAATAATAAATTATTTTTGTGTAAAGTTTCAATTGTATTTTGATAAATCAATAGATGTCGGATAAAGTCTTTTTAAGCAAATGAATTCCATTTTGTAAGCCTCAAAAAAACATTCGGAGTTAGAAAAGCTGGTAGGAGCGTTAGTAGCATGGCAATAAAAAGTAATCAGCGGCCAACATACAGCTTCGATGTAGCCACACGTTGCGTATAATAGAGTAAGCCCCGCTGGACCATTGTTGGTGGTAGTGGTGACAACTCGGTTCAAAACTTGCAGATAGCCAGATTATCGTCGAAACGCATTCGCATACACACGTTATATGTAACACACATTTTACATAGGCGCAACGCGCTTTCGCCCGATGTTTCTCGTTCGCTATATTCTGCTGTGCTGGTTTGTACTAAACTTCAATTTATTTGTTTCACAGATAAACACGTTCGGGCGTGGTTCGTACGCGACCCGCTTAATTGAAAGCCGTCGCACGCACAACTAGACCTCGCACGAGGGAGTTTAATGAAAGAAGATCGAAGAACAGTCTTGTAGCTTGAATTGACGGAGTACTCGTTAGATGGACGATGAAACTCCTGACGCTGCGAAGGGCTGGTGATACACTATATTATGGATCACCTGAGCTACTGCCCAGTGCGGCTATGTCTTACTTCGCTGGATGGTGCTCGTGACAAGTTGCGCGTCGCGATGCTCAGTTTTCTGTTCCGTGTGTTTTATAGTTAGCCCGAACAAAAGACTTTTGAAATACTTCAAATATTTTGAGGATGTGAAGTTATTTTTTTTTTCAAATCAGCCTAATCGACAGATGAGGCCTGATAAAATCAAAAAGCCTAACATCCGTTTTTAGATGTCCTTTTTTAGATAGATTTATATATTAAATAACGGTAATTGCAGACAAGAACGATAACTACGTAGTCAATTTGCCCATTAAAAAGCATCAATCAAAAGGTTTCGAATTTTGATGTAAATGAACACCACAACCGCGGATAGTTCAAACTTCAGACAAAGCCGATCTTAGCCGATGCGTTTGATTTTCGCCACAGTACCTCGTAACTCATCACAGTGTGTGGCCTGGGGCGAATTCTTGGCTACATCGGCAGTAGGCCGGTGGGCCCCGCCATGTCGCAGCCGCCGTCGGGATCCGGTTTCAGTATTGACGGGACGACTACGACGCCCCAACAAGATGAAACTCAAAGCCGCCAAAACGGACGCGCCGATATTGCGGCGGACGTTGTTAAAAGCGATATGTCTAATGGCTTCGAAGTTCGCGCCAATCGTCCTCCGCTCCCTCGACCCAATGACGTGCAAGAACAGTCGAACACCAAGAATCAAGTTCTTTCACAAAATCATCAATCTCATATGGATGAACGGCCACCGTCGGTTCCGGTATTGCTAGCTCATCAACCGTATCATGACAATATCGTGATCGACAGAGTGCAGTTCGTTTCGCAAGCTGCGGCGCATCTTGGTCCAGAATATGTGATAGCTGCGCCGCCAGAATCTCTTCAGTATTCGCAAATTCATAGTGCTATGTACAATCCTACTCAGTATGTATCGAGGGACCCCGCTTACAGAGATTCGGGGCTATACACGCAGAGTATGACAATAGCTGCTCCTCAGGGTACGTATGTGCAGCAACCTCCACAAACGCAACACCCTCCGCAACCTACTGGACAGGCACCAACGTTCTATGCCAAACAGAGTATTGGGCTTCAACCGACTGTAGCTGCTGGATACGTTCACTTTGGTCCGCAAATTCACTATAGCCAATATCCGCAACCTGTGATGAATCCAGGACCATACCATCCGACAAAGTCTACGTATCCTCAGCAGTATGGTCAGCAACAAACACAACAAACTTCGTCTGCTCAGCATTCGCCAAATCCTCAGAGATTTTCTCAAGAGATGACAGGGTATCAAGGCCAGCCTATCATACAGCCTATAGCTCAGAATGTTGCACATACATCTGCGACGGTTACCGCTGACAAACCTCCTCGTGGTCCAAAGCCTACGGTACCTCCTCGTGTTAATTCTAAAATCACCCATGAATCTGGCCATCGTAAATCGGCTAGTATGGACGCACAAACAGTGCTAAAGTCAAAATCTGACGAGAATCAAGCGACTCAAGAAACGCAGCAACCTAATCAGGATAATCAAGATAGACGATATGTAGTTTCCACGGGTCAAGTCCCTCGAACAAGACAAGATGGATTATACGTGGATGCTAATGGAGAAGTGTCGAGGGATCAATCAGTTGTTGGTAGCGACATCGAAGGCTCTGAACGCGGAATTTATGTATCTAGACCAGAACGTAGAAAGTCTGTTTCGGCTGACGTATCCAGTGGTTTTCAGAGACGTAGTGACACAATAACTTTTACCTTTCCCGGCGAAGGTAGCACTCAGCCAGAATCGATGTTACCCACTAATCGTAAACCCCTTGCTAATGCAACTGTTAGTGATGTTAAATCAGATATGAATACTTCGAATTTCATTGAACAGCAAAGGAGACTAGACATGAATGCTAGCATGCGTATGTCACCTATGCCCATTCTTCCGCCGTTAGGTGTAGCATCTAAAGGCATTCTCGTAACTGGTGAGAGAAAATCCGTAGAGTGGAGTAGTCTTAGTCCTAATCAACGTATCGTAGTGCCCCAAGAAAATAGACGGTCAGATTACTTCGAAGATCATCGAAGGTCTCCGATGATGATTGATGGGAAACGTCTGGACGAGGTCAGACGTTCACCGATGAGTTTTGTACCTATTCGTGATACTAATGCTCCTGATCGTATTTGTCAAAAAAGTCCAAACAACGTTTCAAATAACTTCGAAAAGACACGAGCGGAATTGGCTATGTGGGCGGAACAACGACAGAGACAAGAACTTGAAAGTAGGATGATGCTAAATCGAGAAATATATACCACGAGCCCTCGATCGCGTGCTCCCTCTGAAGAACGACGACCAGAAAGTAGAAGTTATGGACAAATCGAGAAAGAGTCTAGATTACCCATAGCGGCTTCAGCATTCCAACCAATAGCTAATATAACTCAAAATTCCATTTTAGAGCAACGTCGACACTTACGGCACGTCAGTGCCGATCTTACAAAACATATGGAAGTATCTCGTAAGGATTTTGAAGATCAACATATCACTGGGTCTGTTGTTAATTTAGGTACGACGGGTTCATTAACGTCCACAACGAATGCCATTTCTAGAGCTAGCCCTATTTGTTATCAATATCCTGCTCTGAGTGAAGCCAAATTAGATACCAAGGGGCCATTGACGATAGTAACAGATTTTAATGACATACCTTCGAAACCTTTCGAGCAAGTAGATCATATTATTCACAGCCATCGCAAGAGTCACAATTCATCATCGAGCATCTCAAATACCGATAAGAATCACGATGTTTCTCATAATCAGTCTAATTCAACAAATGACAAGATTGATTCACAAGACGCGCATGCTCAACAACAGATGCTACACAACAAGCAAAGTATCGATTTCATTGCAGAGAAGCTCAGCCAATGTGAACGACAACAAAGTGACTTACAAGCCAAATTGCACAGTCTCCAGAGCCAAAACGAAATTCTCGACAAGGTTGCCCAATTTTCATATCAACAGACCGACTTCCAACATCGTATGCAAAACCTACACTTACAGAGCCAAATAGCGGAGAAATTGAGTCAGAACAAAAGTTCTGAATTTTCGACTACGAGCAATCGTGACCAAAACAGTGATCAGGAGCAAACGAACAAGTCGATCCTCAATCAATGTATCAATGCGTCAAGACAACTGTATGGTCAACCGCTTTTGACTACCGTTCCACAAATGCAAGCTGCCGGATATTTAACCTCAGACTCTCGCATATCACCTCGTATACAGACTCAAGAGGACTCGGATCTCAGTGACCCTATTCAGATTCCGAATATATCACAGATGCCACTACCCAGTCTTTCGCAGTTCGATCGTGCCGACGTACTCTCGCGTACCCCCTTCTCTCAGCTACAGCGCATGCAACAGCAGCAGCAGAATAGCGATAACATCGATAGTATACCATGCTCACAGACTAGTTTGGCGTCTATCGGCAGCAACCTCAACTTTACCGGTACTTTGAAAAAGGTACCACCCGAGAAGCCACCTAGGACATCTCTCATTGTGCAGTCGCCGGATACCGAGGTAAACTTCGCCTTGACCACCCCGCATGAGCCTGATGTATGGTGTCTCTACCCCGCATCTGTGGATTTATTAGTCTTGCGGCGCAACGTGTTTGCATATCCTTTATTATTTTACAGATTTTTTTATGCACGATTATAAGTACATTATTATTTATCATATCCAATATTTTTACAAGTTGTATAATAAATCGGCGTACATACCCGAAAGTTTGATTTTCCTCTTTATGTAGCACTTGTGTGTTATTATTGTTTTACGTAATAATACTGTTCTCTTAGATTTCACATCTAATTCTGACTTTATTTTAACTTTTCAGAGTAACAGAAGTCAACCAGCGATTGGCTTGAAACATACATCAAAAGCTAGGGTAAGTGCTTTTTCTTATTGTTTTATTCATTTCTTTAGAACTCCACACGGTTTTAAGAAAATCAAAATGCGATAAATCTAAGACCGTGCTTTTTCTCGAACTAGCAATCTAACATTTTTTAATACTTACGAGAATTTTTTCGCACTCACGTCTACGGACCAAAGAAAAGAGAGAAAGAGAGAGAGAGAGAGAGAAAGGTATTCACCGGCACCATTGATCGGATTTTTTGACCGGAAATACCCCTTTTCCCTAAAGTAAATTCCAGGCTGCCATCGTCGATGTCGTCGGCTTTGTAAGGACAAAGATCGAGAGAATCTGCCGAACGATAACGGGAATGCGCGAAACAAGCAGGTAGGCAGGCAAATGCTGAAAAGGAAAGGAAAAGTAAGCTGGATCTAGAGAGAGAGAGAGAGAGAGCGAGCAAGCAAGAGAGAAACGTTTCTCCCGTTTCTTCAACTCTCGTTCTCGCTGCTGGCGTTACTGCCTGTCTTTCTCTCTTTTTGTATCGGCTGAATAGTGGCGTAAAACACTTCCGGTTCACGTACGACCCTCTGCATGCCACGTCCGGCGCAAATTCCCGTACCATTTAGGTGCACTATTTCTCTCTCTCTCTCTCTGCTCTGGTCTGCTCTAGCGTACAAATGTGCCAGTGAGCTTCTCGTAAAACGCACGCATATCTTTCACTTTATTATTTCCTTTTGCGTCTTTGAGGCAAAAAATTGTATTTTCAACTGAGAGAACATTGCATGCACGTCCCCGTCGACTGCTCTCTTTCTCTCTTTCATTTTACCGTCAATCAGTTGCAGAACTCAATTATACTGTTGGTAAAAGCTACGTGTAAAATAGCAATAGTTAATATATGCTTCATTTCCATTCTCATGGTTGTTGTTATTATTATTATTTATATTATTATTACTAATATTAATATTATTATCATTATTATTACTATTATTATTACTATTATTGTTATTGTTTATCAAATGCAATAGCATGACAACTGTATCATTATAATCATCGATGAATAGTGTCAATTAGCAGTACTCACCAAGTAATGTCCAATTAGACGCGATAAAATATTCAGAATGAACATTGTATTGCAAGCATTTGGAATTCTCTATATGCTCTCTGAATGTTAGCCAAAGCTACAAATATTACCATAATTAGGAGGATGTATGTATCTCCTGTTATTGAAATTTAATCTGTACACTCGAAAGCAGAGCTATTAAAGAGTCATTATGAGAGGGTCACTATTATTGCGATACGTATCCATATGCAAACGAAATTCCCATGGAAGCGTTTGATAACGACCGTCGTTTTATGCAAATCAAGCCATTTCAAATTATCCGTAAAAAAGGAAAACTTATCAGAACCGTTCTAATAATGGATTTCGTCTATGAAAGAGCGCAAAAGATCTCTTATTGTTTTTTTATTTAAAAATGTTTGAAATAATCTTTAATAATAATGGTAAGTGTACGAATAGAGAGTAAATCAATTTGGCATGTCATATCGTTATAAATCCAAAGTGAGAATTCAATTGAAGTGTTCATTATCATAGAAGAACATCACATTGTGATAAAATAAACAACGTTTCATGGAAACGAAGCTTCCGTTCAATATCTGGAAGCTTGAGCGAAAAATTTGAAAAATAAAAAGACCAAGTCTTAGCCGACCCGTAGATTCTCATTAACCTTCCCCGAATCTCTATCTAAAGTAAACGCTGCCTCGCCATTTAAAAAAAAAAAAAACAGAACAAGCAAGAGAAGATAAGAATCTCTAATCAACGCTCGCGTTAGTCGACAATCCTTGTGAAAATGGCAAATATCCTTGAGGCTCTCTCTTCCTACTTCTCTCTACCTTTCTTTCTCCAACTTTCTTCACCTTAAGCCCCCAAAATCAATTTATTTCCAACTTAACGGAGGTAGCTCTTCGTCGCTATGTTACACTGTCGCACCACAAACTATAATGCGTAATGCGGGCACAGAGTGACCTCGTTTCCGTGGCGAGAAATCAGGCAGGGTTGAGAATGAAAGGGAGAAAGAGAGAGAGAGAGAGAGAGAGAGAGAACACGTTAAGTGGCTACATCTACGGTCTGCGGGAAATACTCTACGCGATGGCTAATTAAATATACCGGCTTAGTTTTTTTTCTCTTTTTTTTCTTGACATTCGTATATCTACCACGTTTTTTTATGATGCCAGCTTTTTTGAAGCACCTCTTTTTTCTTCTTTTTTTACTGCAAGTCCTTGGCATCATTAACGTTTATGGTCACTGCTATTGCTGTTTGGATTCACTTTTACGCTTGGAAATTTGGGATTCCGTGAGCAATTTTTGCTCTCTCATGCCAGGGATTTTCTCAGGGGTACTCTCGGTGCTATCGCTATATAACGGCCACGTGTACTCGAAAGGGGCGGTAACATGTGGGCTAGTTGCGATGCACCGTTTCTAGGTGTAGATAGTGTGGCTTGCTTGAAATTTACAGGTTTTATCGTATATTTCTCACACTTGAACCGGTTTTAGAAGTATTTTTACGACCAAATCTTGTCTATGACATTCACAAAATTGTTTATTATATACTGTAAATCATACACGGATTTCTTAAGAAGGAAAGCTTTTCCTAAAAAGACGTTTTCTTTATCAATTCATCTCAACGATCCGTTTTTTAAGCATTTAGCGCGTTGAAAAAAATCAACGTACGAATATAAATGAACATAAAAGTTTAAGTGCGTCGTTTCAAAAGGTATAAAATACCTTTACAATGTATCGTAAAATTTACTGAAGCTTTTTTACTGAACTTTTACATCCACAACAATGAAGTTTTCACATAATTGTGAAGAATAAAAATATATCCTATCTTCTTTGAACTGTGATAGTGAATTCTAAAAAATTTTGCAAAATGGTTATTTAATGTAGAGCGTTTAGATAATTTTTCGACTATTTTGTTTTGATTGAAATAACACTGACTGAATACGTTGTAGTAAATTTAATTTCCCGTACTACGTGAACCTCAACATATATACCCAAGTAAGTAATAATTACGCATATACACGAAGTTTCCAAACTATCTTCAAACACGTCATCCAACTATTTAGTGAGTTATATAATCTCTGAAGAATGCTCAATAAGAACAATTATTTCCCCAAGCTATATTCTTTTTCCCTACATCGACGCTTTCTGCAGAGTATTTTAGGAATTACTTCAATGCATGTTTGTTTCTTAACATAAGTATTGTCACCTTATTGAATTTTCAATTACGCAATAATGGATTTACTTTAAGTGAAAATAAAAACTACAGTTGTCAATAAATTGAAATGTTATTTTCTTCTAGTACGCTGTTGTAATGAAATTAACTTTGTTTCATTAGTTTAAATTTTATTCCGTTTCATTTAAGTAGAAAATAAGCTAAGTTTAAAAGTCGTGCATAGTTTTATTAATCAATTCATTACAAGTTTTAATTCTCTATTTATATACAATTTTTTCAAAACGAAAATCATCAAAACCTAAGCTTAGCGTTGTGTATAAGTAAAGAAATAAAAATCTTTGAGCCTGATATAAATATCGATCATGTAAACGTCGACAGCTCTAATTCAGTCTCACCTCGGCAAAATGCACCCCGTGAAAAAGCGAGTCATTCGTCCTGCAGAAAAGCAGAGACGTAATATAGCAGTCGAGACACAGGCAGTTTACCGAAGCTGTAGACGACGACGACGTTGAAGAAGAGAAGGAACGGAAAGGAGGCAGTCAGAGAAGGTCGCACCCGCGCGTGTCTCTCATACAAACTAGAACAGTTTCGCCTTTGCTCTGTTGAAAAAAAGACGAAAACTCGAAGGAGTAAACAGACAGTTTATGTAACTGTATCGATGGAGAACCATCTTTATCATTGATTTTCTCTTGTTTTACCGTCCAAAAAGTCATGAGTATTTTGCAATCAGTGCGTGGGCACATAGAATCTAACGCTCTCTAGAAAATACGAGCTGTTGCTGATATCCCGCATGTACTCACATTGTTGGAGTAAAAGTTTATAGAACGCAATGGCGGAGGCAGCAGCGGCACATCTGAGTGGAAAAGTTTTGAATCAGGTGAATGTGTGCACGCGCGACACTGCATCGCTATAGAGTTTTGTTTCTCGATTCGTAATCGACACGCGCGTGCACGTCGTAAGAAGAGGTGTCGTCCCTACTACGCGTAGAATCCGCTCTGCGTATAGGGAGTTTAAAACTCTCGAGACCTCCTTCGAATCATGCACCACGCTTTCACAAGGACAAGCTTGCGAAGTAGTATAGTCTTACCGGCAGGGATTGGATAGAGAAAGAAAGATTTAGCAAGTTTTTATTACACGAGGTGATGAATCTTTCTCAAAGGTAAATCGACATTACTTGATGAATCATTGATATTGAGAAAATAACAGCATAGTCGAGTGATTGAAAGATTGACAATGGGAAGAATGTTTATTCGTAAAACAAAAACGGAAATACTTTTGATGCAAAGGTAATGAATTTTCTATTTTAAATTTATCTATAAACGGCAATTACTTAACATTGAGATTTCTTCAAAAAATAAACCCAGTACGTGAGCGTCTAGCAATGAATTGCTCTCAATCCTTAAAAGATCAAGACATTAATCTTAATAGCACTTAGAATAACAGCTTATACTGTTCACTTCTACTCCGCGTTCCACACAGTCCATTAAGCCATGTAATTATTTCAACGTTATTAACTCTGATAGTTAGACCAGTTGAGCGTGGTTCAAGTAGTGTAATTCAAATTTGACTCAAGAAGCAATAATTCGTAAATTCAAGTTTATTTACGCAAGGGTTATAAAATACAAGTCTACGATGTTTGTAGATTATAGTACTCTCAATCTCGACGGAAATTAAGTCGTCAAATACAAATACTGCGAATGAACGTACCTCAAATGAGCAATGAGGTTTTAAATAATTTGAGAATAGTTTTATATTAATTTTGAAGCAAATGTAATTATGCGGAATGAGCGGATTTATGTACAATACAAGAATAAAAGAAATTTCATCTTTTTTAAGTCGGAGATTCCTAAGTTCGAAACAAGATAAATATCTTCTTTAAAATCGTGCAAAGAAATCGATGTAGCTATCCAAGTGTAGCAAAATAGATATGGACCTATTGAATTTTTCAAATGGAAATATTAGGAAAACTTTTTAAAGCTTGATCTACATACATAACTCGTCTATCCAATACGAATTCTTTTTTACTTGGGACTTTAACATAATTCTGGAATATATATTAATTTGAGTAACAATATATGTAAACATACAGCATTAACTTATGTAATTAACCGATTATGTATTTAACAGTATTTCCGGATAGTAGTATTTACTATGTTGGACTTTTAAACATTTGTAAAAAAAATTTACATTATTAGCTTTACATTCACAACGAAATTGAATATTTTTCAGCTCTCTTTTTAAATACGCTTTGTTGTCAACAAGATTTTTACGTGAGAAGCAGCTTTTTATTTCGTATTTCGGTTGTGTTTCGCAAAAAATCTTTAGCCACTGTAGAAAATAGCGTCAAAGGATCAAGAGATTGAATAATTATTTTATAATACTATTTAATCCTGTTCATCGATGGTGTGTGTATTCGCTTTCTATGCCCACTTTAATCCTCGGAATGGATCACAGTCCTTTGGGCGTCGGATTTATCTTGGGAGCTTACGCAGAATGCACGGGGAATTTTATAATTCATTCAGTTTTTCAAGTTGTTCGTGGGATTTGCATAAATGGACGGAAAAAATTCGTAAATGTAGGTCATTGCTTAATAATTCGATTCAAAATGATGTTCTGGGATTGGATAGAGAAAGAAAGCTTTTTTATCTATATTTGAGTTTCCATCCGGATCTATAATGTTCTCATTTATTCATTAGAAAACTTTATTTAATGTACTTTTCTTATTTAATTGAATACAAATGTAATAATATCATCTAATAAGTAAATTTAGAAGCATATTTGACGAGATAAACATACATCATCACTGATTTATTATTTAATTTTTATAGCAAACATTCATAATATCGACAAATGATTTTAATTTTTTTCTTCTAATACTCTGAAGAGTAAATAGAGCGAAAGCAGTTCCTGTTTAATTGGTAGAATAATTGTTCTACTGATTTCGACAATTCAAAGAGTGGACTGGCCCTCTATTGAGTTACAATGCAACCACCACTAACAGTTTTACTGAGATGAGTGTATTATCAGATATGCACATCTTTCCGTATACGGATACCTACCTTACCGTCGTGCGATAAAGCTCTAAACGGGTGCTACTCTTGTGCTTTCTTGCATGCGGACAATTCAATTAAAAAAGCGTGCAATTTTCCGTCATCTACATCATCCTCTAAGACAACGAAAGAGCTTCGGCGAGTAAACCACAAAAAGACAGAAGCTCGCACTCGCCATTACTCTGGAAAAAAGCTTTGAGATAGTAGAAACCGAGGCCAAAAAAAGATTCTTTGCATAGGCTTGATTATATACTAACGGTTGGACGGCTAACAATGGAGGCAAAGGAAAAGAACGAGGCAAAAAGGCCGCAAGCGTCGTCATTTTCTCGACGCGAAAAAGCTTTCGAAAATAAAACGAGCATGCGAAACCATCAGAGGACGAGAGGAATCGCCGCGGCAAAAGACACGCGACGTGCAGGGAAAGGGGGTTGCGTCGCGTCAGAGGAGAATAAGGGGAAGAGAGGGAAAGGGATACAATAATGAAAGAACGGGGTGATTATAAAATGAATGGCGCACATGCTGATACGTACGTGCGCTATGCGCAAATATCATTTTTTTCATATATATGTTTCTTATACGAGTTTCTGTCTTTGTATAACTGACAATTTTGCATGATATGGTATATTTTATCGCAGAAGTTCTCGGCAATTGTGTGAAATATCGAGAAAAGTATTTTCCTGGTGAATTTCATGGTTTTTTTAAACAAAATATACACACCTTTGTAGTGTCAATGATTTTGAGTCTGTGAATAAGGCGCTGAAATGACTAACCACACGTTTAAACTTGGTTATTAAAGCAATAAACTAGGGAACAGATTGAAACAAAATAAAAATTATAGAATTGGCAAATATTGCATATCTAGATTCATCTATCAACGTGAAGTTAACCATCAAATATGATTATTCGACTGCAGACAAAGTAATCAAGAAAAAACGTCGATACTTTTTCAGATATACTACATTATTTTTAATCAACGTCTTGTACGGTTACCTGAAGTTGCAATAATTCATCGTTAATTAAGTCAACAGGTACATTACTCGGTATTATCTTATAGATCAGATAGATTGATGATAAAAAGTAACGTATTTTATTTTTCTAGCTATTTCCATGTCATCCTTTAACATCAATGCTCAAACATTATTAATCGGATTATTACGTGTCTCAACATTAAGTTTAAATGGATGTCGTCGAGAAGTTAAACAAAACCATATAATACACGTACATCGTTCCCTCCGCGGTCAAACGTAAAAATCGACAGCTACCATACTAGTATCGAAAGGTGACCCCATCCCCTATTTCAAGTCCTCTCTCTCACTCGTATCAGTAGTGAACGGCCAGTGTTTTCTATGAAACTTACGCTTTCAGGCACAGCGTGGCGCTCGATTCGTGCGAACGAACGGAGCCGGAAGAGAGAAAGAGTGAGATAGCGGGCCGCGCACGCGATCGAGCAGCGGCGGGGAAATTCATCGCATACTCGCGCGTTGCCGTCCATGTCAGTCTGTGCTCGAGCGTCCTCGCGCACGGTCCTTTCACTTGCTTCCGTTTGTTATCTTACGCAGTGTTTTTTGTGTACATCTATCCGAGTGTTTGACAGTTTCGTTTTGGCTGTGATCGAGAGAAAGGGAAAGGCAGAAAAAGAAAAGATAATTGATTACAGGTGTGTTGTAGTGCTGTGAACGCAGTGTGGTAACAATATACCTGCAACTTGTCGAAGGACCAAACCTGTCTTGATTATCGCCCTTGAACGGTTTGTGTGTGTGCGTGCAAGTGCGTGTGTGTGCACATTCCGGCGATGGGACGGGCAATCGCAGGTCCTAATGGCTGTAGCAGCCAACAGAAAAGATTTTTGGTAGAGCAGCAACAACTTGCGGTTCGTTCGCCTCTTAATGCTCATACGTTATTCTCAATGAGCGTTTTTGCACTTATCTGAATCAACGTGCCGACGATCAGCTGGCTGTCAACGTGTATTTGCCAACAGACTTCTGCTTCTGCTCTTTGGCTGATACCTTTCTTTTTAAGCACGAACCAGGTGAGTTTCGTTTATCTTCCTCTTCGTTGGGTACACACCTGCCACCTTGTTGACGTCCAGCTTTATTTTCACGATAACGGTTGACAATGAAATAGATCACAACAAAGCGCGAAAGGTACGCGAATGTCACTCGGTTTTATCTAATCGGCCAGCGAACGAACGAGCGTTTGTTAACTGTCACCCTTTTCACACCGGTGCTGTACACACTCAAATATTAGCTGAAGCGAACCGCCTGTCATGCGTCCAGGCACAAGTAAAGTTCCCGAAGGTTACATTTACTTGTGCCTAATTCGTCGAACGATTTGAGCGATTTGCGACATGTAGGATTAGTCATGTTTGTTCGTTGGAGAAAAAAATAAACTGTTTGATACTTGGCGAGTGACTTTCTTCTTCTTCTTTTATTAGAGTGTTAGCGTGGATCGTTTTATCGGATATAAAGTGAATCACTTATATCCAATTGAACGTTCAAAGAAGCTTTTTATGATGAGATTGTAAGCCATTTTTGAGCATTCACTCAGGCCTTTTGGCAAACAGGCATTGGAAATATGTTGCATTGATCACTCTTTACATATTCATAAATTTCTAAAATAGTGTTATTGGGAATGTTCTTTTATGCTCCTTTCGTTATGAGCCGGTTAATGTAAATCAAACTGACTCCAATAAGCTTACATACTTGTGAAGTGATAAATGTGTACTTTATTGCTTAGAGTAACGTCGTAAATTACATGGAGTAAAAGACTCCGCTTTTTCCGATCGGGCTCTCTTTAAAGGTCCAATACATTTATGTTAACCATAATAATACTTGAAAAGAGCAGTCTTTAGGCTTATCCCAGACAATTTTCTTTCAAAGCCCTTTGAAAAGTTTACGCTGAGAAAAAAGATGTGAACGTTTGTTAAAAATTCATGCAGCTACCGCAATAAATCTCCGGTGCAATTTGTAGGTAATAAAATAAACACTTGTCCGGTGTGATCATTGATAATCCGCAAGTCTTAGCGATAACGGTGTCTCCATTTTAACGAATAGAAATGTCGATGGTAACTTTTGGACTCTCGACAGAGTAATAAAAGTAATGAGCAAAGTTGAGCCAAGCACTATAAAAGTCAAAAGATTTCCCGGAAACTCTTTCCCTAAAGAACGAGACTCCAAGTTTCTGTGTTATCTAATACCAAAGCAAACAGAAAGGAGGATAAAAAATCACAAAAAGATGTAATGAAACTTAGACAATTCAAAGTGTCGAATCTTGCGGCGCTTGTGTAGATAAGCGCCGCCTTATCTGGCGTACATAATGCGGAAGTCACGCTGTCGATCGCGTCCCCGTCACGTATAAGCCACGTTTGAACTTTTTAAGGGAGTAAGTAAGTCTGGTTGAACCAGAGGGGTGTAGTTGCCATTCCGCGAGTAAGGCGTGAAAGAGAGAGAGAGAGAGAGAGAGAGAGAGAACAGATTGAGATTGTCGTTTTTGACGGCTCATTATGCGAGACGTCTGCTCGTTTCTTGCTCGCACGAGATGTTAGTCGGCTATTTCGGTGAGCTCGTGTTTACTTAACCGTTGCTTTGGTTGTTTTAGCGACGATTATCATGTTTATCTTGCTTCATGCTTGATCACAAATGCTGTCGAAAACCGCGGAACTGTTTTTTCGGTTCCATCACCCCTTTAACTACTAGGTTTTGTAATAAAAAGCGCATTTTCGTTATACCTAAATAACGAGATGATTGACAAAAAAACTTGTCGTAAATTTTAGATCGTTAATTTGACGAGTTAACACGTACAACGAGGCTTGTAACTTTTTTACGACATTTGATGTGCGGTGCTTCAATGATACTTTTGTTGATGAAATTAGGCTTGTTTTTATTGCCTTACTTTTACGACTGATGTAGGGAGTAAATTACATTTGAAATGATTTCGAATTTACTCTTGGGAACGGCATATGCAGATATAAAATGAAATGGACTCGTATCCGTATTCCCTTGGTGAATTGAAATTTGAAAGAGGTTATTGCTAAAGCGACATGTGTGCGTGTGCATTAAAATGAATGCCACGTGCGACTATATGAATAATTTATTTTCACAATTCTTTCAATTTGTATCGTAAATTGAAAAAAAGAAACAGCAAATATATCCATTGCCGTATGGATGAAGTATTTCGTAAGCGTTTCAAATTCGTTCACACGGACTTGTGTTATATTTATAGAACTTATTACAGAAGCTTTCAGTTTTTATGGTCAGTGTCTGTTCAATATTTTCTCATTACGCATCGTACAATTGAAATTCCCCAAACGTAACTTAACTTTATTGAGATTCCGTTTTCTTTTCTTTTACATAAGGCATGTGAAACTATGTTTAACGTTAACAATATATTTCTAGAAATATTTTTGCCTTATTATATTATATATACATATATATAATCGTCTTCATGCTATACGATCACGATTTCACCCGCATGTTTTTTTGCTTCCTCGCACAAGAATTTGACAGGGAAAGTTCAATTCATCACGTAGAATTATTTTTTAGCGAAACACGATTGTCGTGAACTTTCGTGCTGCAATAGCTAGATTTTTTTATTGCTGATATAAGCATTTCGAAAGAACGGCGAATTTCCAGTGTAAATATCGCTCTATCGTTGACCTGATAAGCATATCCAGAATAGTTGATGAGGTCGTCTCATAGATATAAACTCGTAAAATTCGTGGTAATTTCGAGTCAATTTTTTTTAAATTATAGGAAAAATAAGCATGTTTTTCGGCCAGGTATTTTTTTATTTTCGTGCACGGTAATATATTTTTCAATTTACGTGTACAATCGTTCTTTTATCTCTCGATGATATAGTTACGTATAATCATTCTTTTTAATAATAAAAATGAAAACAAACACGACCCAGGTAAATCTGATTGTCAAAAAAATCATTCAACGATTGCTTACCTCGTGAATTTCAGGCGTGCAAAAATGTGCTTTAGAGAAAGTATAAATTACAGAGCGCGACCTCGTCGGTTGGCCTCCCACGCGCTTCAATTTGTCATGTCGCTTAAAAATCACCGAGCGAACGATACAAAGAGCGGGGGGGAGGGGAGAGAAGAGGCGGTAGTACGCCTCAAAAGTGAATCGCGTGCACAATAAGTCATCGTATATACTCGTTTACACTTTTTTCTTCAGTAGCAACGCAGTGGCGCGTGATGTCCTGGCGAGATTTACGGGGAGGTTGTCTCGACACTTTCGTTTCTATCTGCACCGTCGAGAGCGAAATCGCGTTATATTGGTCTAGCAAAAAGGGTGCGAAAGTTGATTTGGCAAGATATTTATAGGGTACTATACACAACTCCGAAGTTTCACTCTTGTGTACGAGTTTTAACGAACAAGTATTAAGCTCAAACGCATATATCGACGTGAATGGAAGAGCAAACGAGGCAAAAGTGTTTGCTGAAAATTGGATTTTACGTTCAGCGATAAAGACGTTTCGAAAAATCCCATTACAACTATGTACATAATTCATCGGCCTTCTATAATAAAATACACGGAGAAAGAATGAAATATATGATCAAACAATTATTCTACGAGATTATTTACAGCGAGCTGTAAATAAAGAAAAAGGGCAATCAGCCGGGTCACCAATAACTTATGGAATTAGGCATCAAGTCTGATCTAAAATGTTCCTTTTTCTGACCCTCTCAAGTTGCCAGAGCTCGCGTGTAAAACGCACCTGTTTTGCTTTCACTGAATACAGGAACCTCAAGCTTCGGACACGGATCACATACCGCCTGTTTAAAACCACTCGCGTGGCCGAAAACCTCAGCACGAAATAAAGATTATAGGCTTTCCCGTTTCTATTACGCTCCGTTACTTGTCAATTTAACGCTTGATAGTAGGATATACGTTCTATGTGATTGATTGGATTTCAACAAAACTCAACATCAGATTCTAACAAATAAAGGATCCAAACAACACTTTTAGATCAGCAGTATAGGTTCATTTAAAAAAACAATGGCGATTGATCGTTATTAGATATAATAACTCGTGAAATATTGGTAGTAATTCTTCATACAGCTAAAGAAATCAAATAAAAAGTTTGATTTAATATCTAATATATCACATTTCCGTGTAAAGATTGAAGTGGATGTAAAAAGATAAAGTCTAACATAAAGAACTATAGAGGATGGTATTTCCACACGTACACCTCGATCTTTGCCGTGTGTCAACGGCCCAATAAAAGTGTCAGATCACTTACTATATCTTCGTGTGGAAATAGACTACAATTGACGGAGTAGTTCAAGAAATTTTACGATACAACGTTACACTTGTCTCGCCCACGATACGAGTACTCCTATGTTAGAAGTAGGTTATAGTAGATTTCCAATAAATATTATCTCGTATATGACTTTTTTAACAGAGCATTCAATACAAAACTTGAATAATACATATCATTCACAAGTATATTATATAGTAATTACGTACAATACCTCTTCAATCAAACATACACGTATTTTGCAATTGAAATAGAACCTTATTCAACTTATATTTTATTCATCATCGTTTCGTTGTGAGAAGGACAAATAACCGACCATTCGATCAATCTCGTCAGTCACGATCTCAAGAGTATATCACCATCAATTGAATTTGGACTTCGATGATATAACAATCCACATAAAAGCTCTTTTCTTAAAAACCCAAATTCGCCTCGAAAATCGCAACTCACTCGGTGGCCACTTCCTACGGAGCTTTCATTTACATTGTATGTATTTTAATCCATCCTCGGAGATATGCGCGATTACATGCGATGAGCCACGTGCCAGAAGAGACAGAGAAAGAGCAAGAGGAAGGAAGGATGGGTTACGCAACGTACATAACAACGTAGTAGCAGCAGCTGTTTTCTTCGACTTCTCTTTGCTTCTCTCTGCAGCGCTTCCCTTTCAATTGTTTGCTTTTTGAACTCCTTTATCGTAGCTGCTACTGATTACCGTATTTTTAGCAATTGCAGCTCTCCCTCTCTCTCTCTCTCTCTCTACACTCAACAAAAGCTGTATTATGCGTGCTCAGTAGGTTACATGTAAGTAGGTTAACCTCTCCTGACGTAGATGTATATAGATGTACAAACGCCTTATACGCTGCAATTCTACGATACTCGTATGTTTATCAGATAATGTTTCTCAGATGCCGAAGATAAAGCTCTTTTGCTATTCAGTCGATTACTCAACTTTTATGTAATATCGACCATCTTTGTAACTGACTAAGTAGAATGACAAACTTGAAAGAAATATAAATAACGCTATCGAACCTTCTCTAGCTGAAAAAGCTGGAATTGACCGATGGGTAATAAAAAGTTCCAAGCCATGGAGACTTACAGCAGAGATATCGAAGTGGGCTCCCCGTCAATTAGCAATTCAAATATACCCATTACCGATGTATTTATAACGCAAGCGCAAATAAAAGGCGCGCGCCTCGCGGCTCCAGATATAGAAAAGCCTCTGTTTTGTGTGTGTGTGCGCGCGCACGTGTGCAGACGCGTGGTGGTTTTCATGGATATGTTTTCTTTAGAAACACGCTCGCTGCATCTGACACATTTTCTTTTCCTTCTTCATCAACGTTCGCGTCTGGTGCATTATACGGTGGCTGATGTAATACGGTTCTCTTTTATTCCTTGCTGCGTTCGAAAACAATTAAAGTTTTCTATGGATATATATCGATTTGGCTTTTACGGCTATGTATGATGCTTACAAATCCTAACGGTTGTGTCACAGCGTAAATACAACGAATTGAAATTAAATCGGGGGAGTTTTCACAATCAAGAATTGCTTTTAATTTAATCAGTGCAAATGAATTGGTGAGCATAGAAGCTGCTGCACCCCAACACCGCGCGTGAATTAGATATATATTGTGAGCACTCGTGTGTGCAGCGGTGCGGATATATTGGAGTGCAATAACTTTACGAAAAGCTTAGACTCGCTCTACGATTAAATTCGGAGAGAAAATCCCCCAAAACAGATCCAACGTGTTTGTACACGCCTCTGTCCGACCCTTCCCCCATCGCCTTGCTTCTTCAACGTGTTATGTGTTATGCATCACGTATACCGAATTTTCATACGTATATCGATCCAAACCTGTATGGCGGCTTAGTTCGTAAAATAGTTTGCGCGTGGTTTTCTATTTCTATTTGGATATTGTTTTATTTTGGAAATTTCAGGACCTGTTGAATGTTGAAATATTAAAAGTTTTCTTAACCAATAAATCACTTTAATTTTTTCACACCATGCGACTTCGTAACAACTTGACAAACACACGAAACTATAATTGTCGTATAAAGAACCCATAACAACAATGAATACAAACCGCTTAAATATCGTCAGCAGTCACATCGAGCGCACACACTCTCTAAATCGAGATCTGAACACCAGCTAGTGACGATGGTGACTCGTGTATACATCGCGACGCGTGCGATTAGACGCCCATTGTGTGTGTGCGTGTGAGAGAGAGAGAGAGAGAGAGGGAGTACGACGCCCACGTCGCGAAAGTGCTCTGCGTACTGAGAGTTTATACATATACGATACACGTAAAGCGATGGGTGATAGTGCAGGCGTTTAAAGACGTACACACACGTGCATGCACTATACATTCTCTGAGTCTGGTGAGACGCAATTTGCGAGCTGCATGCCCTGCCACTGCGCGAAAGCGGCTTTTAGACGCTCTTACTATACGCTTGCTGAGCCGTTGCTTAGAGATTTCATTTCGCTCTGTATATCATTTAATTGAATTTTCAAATTTGCTTCCCTGCGGTTATATTTTCACGTGACGAGTTTCACTCATTTGATCTCCTCTGTCATATTTTATCGCGTTATATATTTGTTTATGTACGGAGAATAAATACTCTCGGACGTGAAATCAAATTTAATTCGTATGCATCGAATACGTCCAAAGTAATACAACATGGCATTTATAATTTTAAGAGATGTAAAAAAGAAATGCATGCACTTAAATTGAATAAAATATAACATCTACGTTCGTGAAAAATTTTTTCTAGATAATTAAATATTTAATCACGTCATCTAATCCACTATTAGCCAGAATATAAAATCTTCCCATTACATAATGGCCTCTTTAGAGTTAAAAGCTACTTAAAATATAATCAAGCTTGCTCAGTTTGAACAATTTTCATTCACGTCATGTACAGCAGGCAAGCTTTTACACGAGCGTCCTCTTTTTTAATTCACATAATGTTTCATGAATTTTAAAACTATATAAGCGCGTGCGGTTTTTTTTTATTTCACATACTAACGAAAGAACGCGCGCGCACGTGTTTGTATGTGTTCACTTCTGCTAGTGTGATGCCTTAGTCTATCTTGGTTTACGCTCGCCTACATACGGATTTAACATGTCAGCCGCTACTGTTGCTGTCAGATGAAGCACATGGTTATGACAGGCCTAGTCTTTGTACGCTATGTACGTCAGAAAAATTTTGTTCCAAATAAAAAAAATACTCTATTGGCGCGCAGCATATATTCGTGTGCTTCATTAACACGTTCTCTTCGCCATGTTTATTTATAGAAATTTGAGGGCGTACTTAATATCTCTTCTTTCCGATCAATTAAAACAGTAAAATTATTTGCTACAACTCTGACTTTTCATCCCGTTGAAATCACAATCGTTGAGCGATTTGGAAATAAACCTCTATGTGTATAAGTCTGTTCAACGCATTTCAATGCAAACATTGATAATAGTATTACAGTCGAGATCCATGGCATTACGCAACCGATAATCCAGCGTTTTAACGTCACCGCCGACAGATATCACTAGCACATCTCAACTCACTCGAAAGTTCTGAAAATGAATATCTGCAAATGAATACCACGTGGTATAATTTTGCACTCGTTCACGTGTCTAAGCTGCGCGCTATCTAGGGGATCACATCGCTAATAGCCTGTTTTAGCGATAGACTTACGTACATATATAGCAATTCGTTTTATAAATCCTGAACTTCTCTCTCTCTCTCTTCCGTTTTTTCTAGTTGCACGCTCTATCATAGCCGGCTTATCACTTGCACCACGCAGTCTTTTTATTCATGATCATCACTGCAGCAGCAGTAGCAACAGCTCTTCGTGTTTTACGAGTTTGGCACGTTGACGGCTCGCAGCATGCAAGTTTTGCGAGATTGAATTTAAGATATGGTTATTCACAAGTTTCTTTTGCTCACGTGGAAAAGAGCACTGATGTTTATACAAGAAATTACATACGCCATATTGATAGCGTATGATTTATAGTGCCAGCCGTAATTAGTCGGAAGCTCAATGAAATTAGCATTTTAAATTCTACTTAATTTATATGCTGCTATATGAACAGCAGTCGTATTATGAGGTCACTGTCATATACAAGATAACAATTGTTTCCCAGGCACGACTCATAAATATCAACGAGACAAATTAAATTTACTATTATATACAAAATGATAACCTATACGAGCTGCAAGTTATGTAAATACCGAGAGTACGCGGCGAATAAAAAAAGCGAAGCTTTTATAGCCTTGCAAATGTTAATGAGTGAATCACTTTGTAATTCGAATGTATGAATTTACGCTTTAGATCCAAAATATATATATATATTCTAAAGCGACTGTATCGATTTTCTGCTTATAAAACTTGCGTTCAAGTACGCGAGAAATTCACTTTGGAACCAAGTTACGAGAATAAACTTGCACGGTTGCTACACAATAGTCTCTATACGTAGCAAACAACGTATTTTTAGCTACTTTATAAGTACGAAGTAACCTGATTTTTTTGTTTCCTCCTCCTTCTTTTCTATTTCTCCGCGCAGGAAAACGCTCATAAATATGAATAAGAGACGCCCCGAAGGTGCTACGCATCCTATCTCTTATGTTGCAGTTTTGCATTTTGCAAGTATATCGGGCGCCTTTCGCAAAGTTTATCTGATTTTACGAAGGAATTAATTAGTGCAACGTCGACGTCGAGCATCTTCGTGGCTTATGCGAAGCCAACTATCATAAAGTATGGTCATTCGGTTTTTTTATTTCAACTGATGATCCACAAATTTCAAACATTTGTACGGGTAAATATTTCGATATGATACTTAATTGAAGAAAGTCCAATGAAAATATTTCAAAAAACAATTAAAATAACATTTCGATTTCATCGTAATATCAAACACTTTTTTAAAGCTCCGCGTAATTAAAAAAACACTCTAAATTTTAATTAACCAAAACAGAGACGTAAATTGCATCTTTTCTTGCGAGCTATGGCTTCCCAGGTCTCCGTGAAATATTATACAGGATAATCCTCATACATACGCACAAAAAAAAACGAGACACTTCCATCGTCTCGACCGCTTCCGAAAAGACTGCGACCCCACAGGATACCTTTTATTACACCTAATATATCTTAGTTGACGTTCATCCATGCAAAAGAATATAGAGTAAATGCGTAAACACACATTGCTACAGTACGAATGATGATGATGATGATGATGGCGATCGGCCTGCAACTAGCGACTTGATCTCCGTTCGAATCCCTCTACCTCTATGTAGTATATAGCACACTTCCACTCTTTGTCCTCGCCCGTCGCGTGTGTATATCTGCCACCTTTTCGCTCTCTCTTGCTCTCGACTCGACTGTCTGGCAATGCCAGACACACGCGCAGTTAACGTATATAGGCAGCAGGAGTGACCCGACCGGTACTGTACGTAGCCCCCTGTGCGTTGATGTATATGTGTGAACGTGAACGTGCGCGTTACATACAGTACCGGACAAAAGTTTTTTTTCTTGCTACGGAACTTCTGCATTTTTACGTTGTCCTGTAGGCCGTAATTTTAACGAGGTATTGATTATATTCAAGGAAGGCCCCTCCTTTTTTGACAATCTAATGCATTTTTCAATGAATCGCACAGTAATAATCTTTTAGTGAGAACGCCAATTTACGAGCCAATAAATGTTGCTGTACTTCGACATTCATTGACTACTTAATTACGCTTTTTAAGACCAGAGATTGAGCAAGATTTATGAGAGTATCTGGAGTAAGGCCGTATAAAAAATTGTTTCCTTTTAAATATTTAAATCATTCGGTAAATTCGTTTTTTTTCTCGATTACTTACTTTTTCAAGAGTACTATCAATATCTCAGTATATGGTATGATAAATTTGAAAATATTGAAACTGAAACTTTAATAAACAGAATTAATGTATAATTCATAGAGTAGAGAAAAGTATTGATGTTTTTACGTATTTCCGACTAAATTTCATTGACTTTCATTGGAATAACTGTTTTCACACGTAAGACTTAAAACTTATTCCTCAAGAACAAAGAAGTTCGTGAACTACATTATTTCCTCTTCGTAAACATTTAAGAGCTGATGAAAATGTAATATTTAGCAGTAGATCACACGGATGCGTCTTTTCTCAGCTGCTTTTTTAAAATGGATTGCACGCGCGCGCACGGCGATGAGCGAGTGACGAGCACGTTAATTATATACCGATACGTGGGAAAAGAAATATATCGGAGAGTCGTTAAAAGTGGCTATGTACGTGGAGCTAACGACGCTTTCGACGCGCACACGCGCAACACGACGACGATGCTTTTTTTTGGTCTTTGTTCGACAATTTTCGCGCAACGACGTTTATTGGTTAAAGCTCCGCTCGTGTTTAGTCTTTGATCTTTCTTCAGGCACACGTCAAAGGATTTACGATTTGCTCTAATTGTACCAACTTAATTTCTTCTCTTTCTCTTTCTGGTTTTCATGGACAGTACAGACGCTAATCTCCATTATACGATGTGAGAACATCTTTCTACGTCTGAGTTATTTCATTTTTTCGTGTCACGCACACACGCACACACACCTCTCGCACTTTAAACGATGTTTAGAACCTTTCTTATCTCGACGTTAAATGTTTATCGAACCTTTATAGATTAACGTCACAAATCTACAAAGAGTCAACACAACACGAATTTCTTCACGCGCCATCAATAAAGTATGTCAATAGGAACGCATACATGTATTTACCGAAAATACGAATCGTTCTCCGATAAAACTGAGAAAACTTTCACACGCAACGGGACTAATATCACTTCTCGTGCCGCAGTGTATTCCATGGTATGATCGGTATATCAGTGTAATTCCTCGCACCTTATTGGTTTTTCCGACTTGGAATTCCAAGTAGCGTGTGTGCACAATAAGTCCTATCCGTAAACAGACCTTAACCGAGGTCCGTCAACGTATCAGTAGTGTTAGAAAATTAATCCATTTTTTGTGGATACACACATACGCGCTCACATATACCTACGCACATGTACCCACACATGGAGTCTGCCCGAAAAATCGTCTAGACACCGCGCACAAGAGCCGATACACGCTTTTGTCACGTTCTTTCTTTTTGGCGCCGGCTGCAAACCGTTGACTTTCGTACCGCAGCTGCAGCTTTAGCAGCAGCGATTATCGATAAGAAGCTACGTCGTTATTAGATTTTGAGCTATAAAATTGTCGTACAGCTTGAATGTTGGCAGTATATATTCAACGCAGGGAAGCGGAATTTGGAACGTTTATGTTACATACATCTAGACTCAGACGCCTGTACGATATGTGTATTGTACGAGAGCTGCTCTCTGCGTGTTATTCCGTTATTTCGGTCGCGCTTTTTAAACGGCAAGTTGCGTAAGATATTACGTGAATTTTTTTGGCTGGAAAATCAACTTTGCTCTCTCGACCATCAAGTCGTGGGTGGTAGATTTTTATGGGAGTAAGCCTTCGCCAAGAGCAACACATTTTCTATTGTTTATGTATGTTGGCAGCGTCTTTTCCTTTCTTTTTTCGCGTCTATTGCTTGCATAAATATTATACTGTTATGTGTACGATTGTCCGTTTTGAATGCCATTTAGTTATTTCGTCCGGAAAAATATTAGTTTTGGATTTAAAATCGTGGTCTTGTGGTGTTTTTAGCACAAGAAGGCGATTCATGACGTGCGTGACGAACAAAACCTTCACGACGTTTTTCGTTGCAGTTGTTCGCATTCTTTTGATCAATAGAAATTATGATCGACTCTATAATCGAAAATTCCACCTTCTAAATAGATCTAAAATAATGAATTGAAAACGATAATGGTCTATTCCATCGTAATCAACAGTCGCTCGTTATACTAATGAATCCAATAAACAAGAAAAAGAAGAGTTTGAAGAACGCGTTATAAATGGATGCCTTTTCGAAATCGTTCACAGGCTTTATCTCTTATATACAGGCAAAAAAAACAAAATTCTCGACAAATCGGTCGAAGCATCAATCATCGATACCTACGATCATCATCCTCTCGCATATGTGAATTTTGATGTTCTCCACCCGTTTCAATAA
The DNA here is from genome assembly GCA_030064505.1 of Chouioia cunea. Lineage (NCBI taxonomy): Eukaryota > Metazoa > Arthropoda > Insecta > Hymenoptera > Eulophidae > Chouioia > Chouioia cunea. The sequence goes on from JAOPFQ010000004.1 coordinate 21,910,277, forward strand.
TTTAGCGCAGCCCAAAATCGGTTTTAACTTTATAAGAGCGCGCGCGCACACACACACAACCAGGAATATAGAGTCCCCTTCGTAAAGGATGAGTCATCTACTATAGCAGCCGGTCGGCAAATCGATAGCCACGGCGGCGAGCGCGGGCGACGCGGTAGCACACAGCTTCGGAATTTCCGACGAAGAAGAGAAGGGAAAAGGGGTCTAACCCCAGACGAAATATTTCACCCTCCTGAAAGCACCCACGTGCGCGAAAGTACACTTACACATAGTTGCTTCTCCCTGTCTACCATTACTCTTCTTCCAGCGGAGCTTGTGATAAAGAATTTATTTCGCCAGCGCGCCTATGGTTAACCGTATTGTTGGTATTTCGTTTTCATGTTCCGAGAAGCAGCTGCGTTATTGTATAGCGAATATATAGTATTCCAAGACAGAGGGTGGGCTCTTTTCTTAATTTTGGGGTAGAATTGTATTATTTGTGATATTTTGAAACTAGTGATTTCTTTTTCCATGTCAAAGTATTGTATACGTTTCACTCGTTCAAAGTAAGTATGTTTTAGTTTTTTCGACAGATTCCCCACGTACGCGAAAGGAAATTTTATTAATTAAGAAGTGGTAATTACAAACTTTCACAGAGTAATTTAAGTTGTGACGTTTACAACACAAATTGTCAACAATTAACGTCGTACAGTATACAATTCGTTTAACCACTCATAGAAATTTAAATATATGTGGGAATGTTATACGATTCTATATATTTCAGTAAAGTGCGAAGCTATAATTTTAACAAAAATCGATTCCAAAATCATCCATGGTACTCACACGTATGAAATACACACTGAATCACACTTTTCATTTGATATGAAAACAAGCTGTAGTGATTCTCGAACAAATGTTTTTTTCCATATACGATCAAATACGTTAGTAGAATACTTGAATGAACGAAAAACAACTTTTTTATAAATTAAAAACTATTTATTATTCCACATTTATAAATCAGTCGAAAATTCCCTACCCACAAACATGTCCGTTTAAAATTGTATACACAGTTAAACAAAGTGAAAGACTTGACATTTAGTCGTGAAAAAAAAACTTTAGATCTTGACAGCAAAGAAATCTGCCCTCTCTCTCTTCCTTTCCTTGATATTACACGCCTGTGCTTTTGAGTTCTTCACTTTATCCGTACGTTCGTCTTCATCATCTGCTACTCAACGCTGTATAGAGTACGTATCTATTCGTCCATCTTTCCAAGAGCTTCTCTCTTTAAGTCGAGTAACGCGTATCTTTCCTTTGTCTCAGGTTTTTCAACTTTCTTTTCTACCCTTGCACTCGCTCAGTGCCTCTTCCCTTACTTTCTTTCAGAGTCTTGTGTGTTTGCCGAAAGCGGGTGCATGTACACTGTGGTCGTCGTCGTCGCTGATGTTTACATCTATTTCCCTATTTCACCTCGAGGGTCCATCGGAATCTGTCTGTTCGTCATCTCTCTATACATTCTTATTTAATTGCTCTACCGCGCGTCAGCGAAAACTCATTCCGCCTGTAATTAACGGGATATCGACCGTCATGACGTTGTATGCCGCGCCGACATCATTTATATCTTGTTATGGTTTGCACGAATACATGTCGATTAAATTTCCCTTTTTTTTTTTCTCTTTTTGTATGCTATCGAATACAGATTATAGTCTGTATACGTATTTATGTACTGTACGGTGCAGATGAAAGTGGGAAAAAACGAGACGAGAGGAGTATATAACGCTGATCGATTGGCGCTTTGTGTGCTTCGTGCTTCCAAGGGGGCTAATATTAGAGATGAAAATGCCAGTCCTCTTACTTTCGACGTACATATTATCGAGGAATACCAATACGCCTAATACAAGAGAGACAAGTGTGGCTATCGGACATTCAGCATCCGAATGATCTCGTGCGCACGCTCAGTCTCGACATAAATAGCTCGACGGAAATTAAAAGCACTCGACTCGCACATGTATACATGTTAAAATATCTATTTGATGATATATCTCAATTTACTTATATCTGATTTGAATAAACTGAACGCTCCCGACGCTTTCTCGATGCGAATGGTCGTGGAATGTTAATTGTACATTCCATCAGTTCAAATGCACTTCTCAATTTTCCTTTCCTAATAATACGTGAGTGAATAGAAAGTCACCTAACCCGAAAGAGATACATCGGAATGATTGTACATCAAAACAATTAGATTCCAGCAAATCATGCTCGTGAAGATATATGCAGAAGGAATGGCTAATAGAAATAAAAGAAGTCTTAGAGACAAGCGAAAGCGCAAGAATCCGCTTGATAAACCACAGACTCGTCTGGTGGTTGGGCGGTTGCTGCCGCCGCGGGAAATAGTGGAGTTGGCACGTTTTAATGCATACGTATTAAACGATTTGCTGTATACGACTTGACGATTTTGCATGGTTCGAGCCGTGTAATAAGCGTCTTCGTAAACCTTATGCGCTTGGCTTTCAAAACGTCTAAAGACATGCGTCAGCTGGACATTTTTAAAAACAAGTTTATCTCGCATACATACACGAACAAACTATCAACAGAATGGACAATTGAATATTTAGTTTGCGAACACTTGGAAATAAAAAAAATATCTGTCGGATGTGGCGAATTGTCAGACCATAATGTAATCGTTGCCGACGCAGGGAGCCTCCCTCGCATAGCCATTCGTCACGCCTAATAAAGTTAGTAATCACACCATCAGTAGAAAAAGAAGAAGACAAATAAACAAACAAATAAAAATCTAACGAGGATCGTTGGACATAAGAAAAAAAGGAGACGAGAATACATCCGCTAACGATGTCAGGGTGGGCGACCCAATTGCGCCCGGTGAAAGAGGTCTTCTCTAGGTGACGATAAATTATACACTGCTTTGGTTACATTAGTTTCTCCAACGAAATGATACGTTGTCTGTTGAGGAAAACAACAAATTGCTACTGCTACTCTGCTCGACGTAATCGCGTTTATACTTTTCGATGTAATTTCTTACGGTTTATCTCCAACATTGCTTAGTATTTTGCTCGAGGAAAAGAAAACTATTACACGCTGTATACACGGACTATTCACTTAGTTATTTTTAACTCTTTACTTTTGTAATTTATTTATTCGCATGCCGTTTCAATGTACATTACTTTGATATTTATCTAAAAATATACCATGCTTTCCTCGAATAGAGCCGTTTATATAAGGGTTATAAACTTTTGTCACTCTTTTCACAAAGTTACGTATTGAGTGGATAGTAATTTACTCTTTGGATTTATCATCAAATAAATAATCAAAAGGAAAGAAGGATACACAGTGGCTGAGGAAAAAAATTCAATTCCTCGGAACAACATCGACTGGTAAAAATTATAGTAATGCATCTTGTCGTCAGATCATCTTGAATCAAATAAACGACTTCGTATATTATTGCTCAAAAAGAAGCCAATATTGTAACAAAGTCATAAACAGTCTTCGAAATGCGCAGAGGCAACGAAGTCTCGGCGAGTAGGATATAAGCACGCGAGACATTTTCAAAGCGAGCGCGATACTCGTAAAAGGCGTCCCGGAGAAAAGCTTGGCACTTGCGTGTATAATACCCGGAATCCCGTAGCAGACGAAGGGAGAGAGAATGAGCGAGCGAACTAGCGCCAGATGGAGAAAGGGACGGTGTGTAAAACGGGGGTAGCCGGCTGACAGATCGATACTTACCCCCGACAACTAGGGGTGCACACACGCGCAGCGCACAGCCGCGCAAATACACGCAAACACGCATATATAGTCGTACTACACAAAGTGTAAAGAACCCGGCCACAACAAATGAATCATTCCAAGTATGCGTCGCTCGAATACCTTACGCTTCTTATCGCGATTATCAAGAGTATGTTTTTTTGAGGTCACTGCACTTGCCGATGCCAACTCTTTCAACGTTGACATATGTGTATTATATACTTTTTCTTCGCACAAACTATGATATTCTCACTGCGCGCGAGAGATAAAGTCAACGAACTGTGCCTGATGCTCTCAGGGAGGAAGAGAAGAAACGAGACGAGACAAAGCCATAAAGAGATGGGGAAAGAAGGCAAAGGGGCGCAAAGCTTCAGAATATTCTACTTACCTATGGACACCGCGGACGATTTTCCTACTACCCTCGGTGTCATCGCCCTTCGGACGTAGACTGAAGGCTTCCAGAAAATTGCCTTAGGGCGAGTGATAATGTAATCTGATTTTTCGCATTTGATGAAAGAATCATCCTATATTTACGTGCATAAGAAAGGAATTTTTCTAGGCTATTTGTGCTCTCTCGAGGACGAGACTCGACAGAAATTGGCTGATTGTTTGATCATTTCCTAGGCAAATTGGCATCACACAATTTGCAAATTGGATCGTTTTACCCTTTCAAGGGCTTGTTTACATCTTCTTAATCTTGCGATTTTGCGAGAAAAACGAGAACGACATCCGTGACTTGTAGAGAATCTAGGTAGAAGGCCGACAAGAGAGATAGAGTTATTCTTTGAATCATAGTAATCAAGCTGATGTTTTTACTACATTTCAGATTGAACTTTTTAAATAGACTAACAACTGGTTTTTTCATCTCAAGACATGTGGATTATTATAATGGACTAATAAATGTTCAACAAATCGCTACCGGAGTCTCATTTAACGTTTTATTTTTATTAGAAAAAAACGAGTTTGTACCCTATTACGTGTGTATATTAAACTTTAGAAAAGGTAGACAAAAAATTACTCACTGGGACTTGAATTACAACTTTTCTTTCATGAATAAATACACTTAACAGGATTTGATATTTTCAAAAGCTGTACGTTCACTTAAACGAATTTTTATATTTTTTTATCTCAATGGATGTATTAAGTAATTATCAATTGAAAACTGATACTGTACTGACTACTTTCATTTTCACGTGTATTTTTTATATCATTGCTTGTAGTTTATCCACCTGTATTTCATGATCTGATCACTTCAAGCAACATTTTCTTCTTCGAACAAAGAACATTCAACATTTCTCTCGACCATGTACTTGTTTTCTTCTCTTTTTTGTCGCACACGGTGGCCGCTGTAGATGTCTAAACAAGGGCGCCACAAAGGACTGAGCGAGCAAGCGAACCAACGGTTGACAAAATTTTTACGATTAATCAGCCCTTCGAATGGAAAAGCAAAGAAAAAATCAAGAGTATAACTTGAAGAAAATTATTAAATTGAGAAGGGACGAGGAGAAACACAGTTGCGCGAGGGTATTGAATTTAGAGGGGGAAAAAGAAGATAGACAGGGGAGGAGAGGGAGAGAGATAGAGAATGAGGCTGGCTCTCGACGTAGATGCTCTGGCAAGTGTAATTAGCCTGCTCGTAGCACCGAGAGAGAAGAATCTCTCGCTGCGCGCCTTGGTTTTGAATAATAATCGAGGAGCCTCGTCTACTTCAGTTACGAAACGAGTGTGCTTCAGAGATTTCTGGAGGCAAGCTCTTCACTCTTACGAAATGAATCTTCATCTTCCAAGTTTTAATAACGAGACTTTGTTGCTTGACTTAACTTTTCATTATTTTTACGCATGATATTGGTGAGCAGAAATTATTATCCTGATATTATAAAAAAATTAAATCGCTGCTGTATTTCAAAATAAAATGTAAAAAAACCTATCGTCATACGCGTATCGTTATAATTGATGAATAAATCGTTCGTTATAAGAGCAAGAAATAGAGAGAGAGAATCAGCAACGAGAGATAAATCTCAAGGACCCACAAATAAATTTGGACGTGCTTGTCGCTGTCTATAAAGCAGCCAGCAAGTATAAGAATTCCATAATGCACTTAGTCGCACGGCAACAAAAATATAAAAGCCGAGGGGAATCGCCTGGCGCGACGACTAGTGTGTGCCAGACGTGCGCTGGACCGGAATTTTTCGCATGCGCGCGCACGCGTGTGCGAGTCTTCGTCCTTTCGCGCGTTCGTACATATACAGACTTATACGCAACTCAACCAGAAAGACACGAAGGTCGTTTTACGACAAGCTGTACTAGCAAGCGCGAAAACGAGGCTAAAGGAGTATGAAGTGCGTACAATGCATCCATCTCGTTATACCTTAGTGTCGATTACTTTCTACGAGCATTCGGTCTTTCGTTGAGCATTTTTGATTGAATTTATTTTTTCTGACCGCTTTTGCGTACCCAAAAAATTAGTTCCCATTCGCTGGATATTTTAAGAAACGCTTCTTTTGTAGAATAATTTTTAAAGGTTTAGCAATTTAGTTTATTTTACAGGCTATTCTTGCTAACCAACAGATTTCCAATCCAATTGACATTTTCTATTCGCTCGTTCTCTTATAATATTTGTCACTGGTTTGCCACTTAACGTTACTTACTGTATATGAAGTGATTAAGCAATTGATACGTTTGAAAAGAAAATAATAGGACAGTATGAAAGTATAGATTAACAAAATGAATATACAAACGAGAGAAATCCTATATAATATCTCGAAACAAATAGTGGATAAAAAATTCTAAACAAATTATCATCATTCATAATTTGAATAAATAAATAATTATACGATTAATTGGGTATCACACTAACGCCTATTAGTTTATCGAATACTGATTATCATATAAATAGTTATTAAAAAAACATTTGTTTCTATTGTAAATTGTTTTTTATCGAAAAGGTACTACGTCAATGAAATACGGAGTATTATAATTTAAAAATGTATGCTATGGCTTAAATAAGCACGATGATGCGGGATTTTTTGTCTTCCGAAATAAATAGTCCTTAATCGAACCTCAAAAACTTAACTCCCACCCACGCTAACGTAGGTGTCAACGATCGAAAGAATCACAATGAGAAATAAAAATTTACGTTTACATAATTAGAATTAAATCAATTAATTATCTCAACGTAGAAATCGACCATTTCCGCTTGAACACGTTTCATGCTCGTTTTACTATGTATTTAATTAATAAGTGTACGTAAATCATAGTATAACTGTCGAATTATAAAGTCCGAGCGAAGTCAGAAATATGGTACGTGACAAGTAGTACGATGTAATTTATAAAGGAATAATTTCTCAATCGGGTCCACGCATTTCCAATTCGAATCGTGTTCTCCCTACGTGTATGCCGAGATTTTTAGTTTTTATTTGTGCCTTCGCACTTTTCCTAGAACGTGAGTCGAACCATCTAAAGCGAATTTCCATAATTATATTAAATTTCTTGGTCGTAAAAGAGGGACCGAAATACGACTGCGATGAGGCGTTGACAGGGAGAGAACATTTCTTTCGACACGATGACATTCACTGCGTGCGCGCAACGATATTATGAAAACCGTATAAAAATTAAGTGGAAATAAAGCTGGAAACACGTTCATTCAACGAGGATTTTTGGCCATATAGAAGAAACATGGGTAAAATTATTAAGAATATTCACATTTTTATGGTACTTTTATTTTCTGGAATATAAAGAAACAAGAAGAATCAGCAGCATATAAAAAGAAAAAAAAAAGAAGAGAAAAAGTCGGGAACAATGGATGACCAAGAGATCCAGTCGACGGTAGAATCGATCCTCGGGCCGGACGTAAAGATCATCGACTGCGAGAAGAAGTCATGCGTGAAGGAGGAGGAAGTGCTGCTGATCAACGGGGTACCGATAACCCTTGACGAGCCCGATGGAATTGCTATACGTGAGGCCATGATAACGGGACAGGTGCCTCCCTGTGATCTCCTCAATCGTATTCTCATCAGAGCTGGTATACAAAGGTATGCGTACTCTTGTTTAAAGAAAATAAACACAATACTTTTGTTTTCTTTCTCTCTGACTTGCTCTTCCTTCTCATTCTCGTTCCCTGATTTGGAGCGCGCGAATTTCATTTTGATTGAGCTTAATCTCGTCGAGACGAATCAAGTCGGCGTGATAAATCTTGTATGTTCAAGGTCGCGTCAATCATAATCACAACGCTCTGTTGAAAGATAGATGGTCGCTTTCCACGCAAGATATAAAACTACTCTTTGCTATCGTATGTGAAAGTCGATATTTTACAAAACTCAAGTACACGAGTACGTATGATCAAACTATACTACTTATCGTGATGATCAGATTAACGCGATGATCGATCAAACACACTTAATATCCCCGTTTTCCATATAAAGCTTCGAGATATCGACTTTCAGCAACTCACGTTCTCACCTTTAATGAATCACTTTGTCACACAAGGGCTTCCAAACACAAAAAAAAAAGAATTCTGCGGTTTCTCTTTCGAAGCCAAATCGCGCGCGTCTTGGACGCGCACTCTTAACAGTTTTTTTACCCAATAACACTTTTTTATTGAGTTTCTATTTTTACACAAAGAAACCTTGGTAACGTAGTCTAATTAAACAAACGATACCACGTATAATCAAATTTAATGGTATCATGCTTTCATCTTCTGTTTTTAAACAGAAGCGTTTGATTGTATTTTTTGGTTTTTAATTTTCATTAGTTTAGGTAATTGATGTAACATGTATCCGAGTAATTTATTTGAAATAGTTTTATTGTAATTCGATTCTCGGTCGTTTGCTTAAATATACTCTTTAATTAGTTTTAGCGTAAATAATTAGCAACTCGTAGCTCCTATGAGCTATTAAAATCAAATAATTAAAAAGTACGATGTGACTATTGAATTCAATAATACCGTCTCTTAATTGTGTGTATACAACGTTGTAAATTATATTTTTATTTTTTAATCCATTTTTTTTGTTTTTAATTTTTCGTACAAGTAGTCGCTTATTGATAATGTATTCATTGATTTTAAACTCTACACTTGCCAAGCTTGTATAATAATAAACTCCGCGAAGAGTAGCGTCGCTAACGATATAAATTCCTATGACTTTTTGTACATCTACTTCTATTGATCGGGCGATGCCGCCTAATAATTTTGCTCGTCCGAAAGCGTCGTTATATCTCGCACGGTTATTGAGCATCGCTGAAGATTTCGTCGTCACAAAAATATATAGATTCTCACTGCGACACGATAAAAAGTCGAAGCGCGTACTTAAAAAGTTGTGGAAAAGTCGCGACGGCGGTATTCGTGAAATTAAATGAAAAAAAAAGAAGGAGGCCAGCGGAAAGAAATTGTCTGCTACGTATATATATGTGTGTGTATGTATATATACGTGTGAGCTGTACATTTTCAAGCGCGAAAGTCAACAATATAAGTTTGGTAATGAGTTCTCGAGACTTTGCATTTGTTCTGCAAAGAGGGAATTTCTTTCCTTTTTCTTATGCGCGCAAGACTTTAGTTTCTAAAAGAAGTCTCTTTATGCTGATTGCGTCGTTTGAATCTATGTAACAATTTCAATTGCACAACGTTTTAATGAATTAAATGTCAGAAATGAAAGATTTTTCATGTTTTTTGTCTTAATGACATAAATTTTGATCGTAACGTGCTAAAAAAAATTCTGTAGAACGAAATTTTTTCTGCGTCGTAACTTAAAATCGACGAAAGTTCAGCCCGTTCATTCTTTCTTCACGTTATTTTTTCTTTGTAGTAGGGAGATATGATGATTGATTTCGCGTAAAAAACAGATAAAGAAAAAGAATCTCGAGGATTACTCGTTGAAACCGGTAGACTACATGGAAATTGAAAAACGCGCCTGAAAGCGAAGCATCTGGCGCTCCGTAAATCACTCGTGCTCGCACCTACTAAATTTAGTTGCCGCGAGATTTTTGTGCTCCAAATCATCTGGATTCTCTCGCGTATATATACCACAATAAATACACATACGGATCTTCACTCGTGATCGTTATCAGCGGTGATGGAGTGCTGCTGCCCGTGAATCAAAATTCTCAATCTCGCGTGGCTTTTCATTTCGGTGAAATAAAATAATAATATTGATACTCTTACTTTCACAATTTGTTTTCTTTGTATTTTTTTCTTCTTATTTATGCGCTCGGATCGACATGAATACAAGATTTTTCAGAATAATTAATTCTCAGATTGAAGAAAACAATAAATACACAGTTGTTTTACTTTCTTCAAAGGAAAATAAACAAAGTAATCGACTTGCTCGTATCGTTTCAAAAGTACTATGATATGTCACATTTTAACGATTAGATCTTTTAACAATACTAGAGTTTGATGCAAAGTTTCGAGCACGTTTACCTAAATAAAAAACAGAGCAATTGTTATTCTGAAAAAAAAAATCAGGAGAACAAAGACGCAGCAAAGAAAACGTCAAGCGCACATCATCTAATCCTCTCGAATCTTTAAAAAGGGTGCCAGTCCGACTGGAGACATCGCTGAACGTGAAATCGTCGGTGGTCACGAAGGAAGAGGTAACAGTGGCTCGTGGCGGCAAAATTGTGGATGAACGTAGCCGCGAGACTAAGGAAAATAACAGCTACTCGTCGACAACCAGTGAGATATGGGAGCCGATAGGTGTCATACAACGCCCGCGTAACCTCAAGCCCTTCGATAGTTCCGATGAGTCGCGGCCAAACTCTAATGCCAGTTCCGATCAGGGCTACACCAGCAGTAACAATGTGCCAAAAACAACCACAACTAATCGAATGACAAATTCATGCTCGTACTGCGGAAGCACTGGATCCGAGTGCCCCAAGAGTTGCTGTTTGCAAAGCTTTACTGGGCTGAGATTGGCTGGTGGACGAGATGAGGTTGACGGTGACGCTTGTCGAGGTTCTATCAAGGTTCAAGGGGTGCACAACACGACTTCTGCGGTAAGATGTACCCGTGATTGTGTTTTTGACACGTGATACGAGGAAAATAGAAATTAATGAGTTTTCTGGAAAGTTTTTATTTGTATGAAAAGAATCCTCAGAACTTCAAATAGTCACGCGCTGATTAAAGATTCAAAGGCGATTTTCGCGGCGATGATAAATATACTCTTTCACTCTTTAACGTTTACCTGTCATAGAGATTTTTTTTAACTACTTAGTTGACTTACATGAACTTTTATAGAAACGACGAATGTTCCAGAGTAATCATTGATTTGAATCAACATGTAAACTGTACCTATTTTCCATTAATACACTGTTTACCTTTCGTGCAAAAACCTATTCATAAACGTATATCTGGTAATACAAACAACACTTGGTCCATTATACCAGAGTAATGGAATTGTACAATTGAGTCAACAAAACTTTCGATTGTTCTTATTAAGATTTTACAGTTGTATTATCGATAGCTATACAATCTATCTGAATAATTCATAGTCTATGCATATGAGTCATTAAAACCAAGAAAAGTACTGAGAAAAATCGAAAAGATTATTCGATAAAATATAATAAACCATCGTAATTATAACAAGGTTCTTCGTATTTAAATGGATTGAAACAGATAAGAATATCACCATTAATATAGCTTAATGTTTATCCGATTTTGCACTTTCGAACAATGAAATTCTGCTAAGAATGATCATAAATTCAATTTATAAAAATTCTTTGCTTGAAGAGGCAATAATTCTTATTAGAACATGCGCGTTTTCGCTCAATATATCGTTCTTTAACAATAAACAGTAAAGTACTTATGCAGCAATCTATTACTCAATAATATTCACGACTTCACCAGTAATATTTCTGGAAGTAGCATCAATCTTTGACGTAATACTTATGAAGCACGTTGTAGAAACAATTAAAAACAATTCTTATAACATAAAAGTCAATCAAATGCAAATTAACGTCACCTACCGCAAGGATTTAAAAAGACAGTCAAGGTGCACCGAGATTTAAGATAATCGATTGATCAATCCTTGTCGAACGGCAATTGGAAATGCAGAGCATGGAACTAAATGAAAAAAAGAAACGTGAAACCTTCAGTCGTCTCATCGTGTTCGTTCAATTTGCATATTCAACATGCGCGACACAAAATAAATTCATTCGACTTTCCAAAACTTCTTTGCTTTTCGTATGTTTCCGTATTATTCTGCTCGGCGAGAAGATAAAAAGTTTTCCCGGATTCGCGTCGATCGAAAGAGAGACAAGAGAAACAAAAGCGCTCCCCTTTTCTGCAGGACATATACGGCAGTTCTCTTCCTCTCTCTCCCTTTTTTCTCCGGCAAAAATTGTTGGGTCCCGAGCGAGTTCGTGCTTGGCAAGAGTAACCAAGCAACCGGGCAGGCGACATCTCTTATGGGCATCTTCGCGCTCGCCAAGATTCTCATGAGTAATACACGGAATTCCCATGCGAGTCCAATCCTGCTTCTTTCGTTCACCATAATATGCGTGCATTTCTTCTTCTTCTTCTTCTTCTTCTTTTCTTGTTTTGCGTATACCTTCCGAGAGAGATATTCTTCACCACTATCTGCGTCGTTGACTTATCTTCCGCAATTTTACGGCTGGTTGCTCCTCTAGCAAGTTTTTAGAATGAGATACCCTATCTCTAATTGCGACTACGCCGTCGAGTTCACACCCTAATTAGAGTTGGGTTTTACTCTAATTGCACTATATTACGCCTGCGCAGATCGAAAAGTCATACCTTAATAAATACAGATTAACAGTACCGGCGTTCAATATGCAAATACATTCGTTCGATTGTTGCGTATTGTCCAACTGTTATTATCCTCAGTACCATCACGCAAGACTCTGTCTTTAACGGTCTTTGGATATTAAGTTTCCATCATCGATGAATTATTTAGTAATTATTCTATAATAACTAGTATTTATATACCGCTGTAGCAAGAGTTTATTATATATTGAAATATCGAAAAAAAAAACTTAAAAATACTTATTTCACTTTATTATTAACTACAGGACGAACAAATAAACTGTAACACGCATATAACGAAGAAAAAAATGATGCGAAAAATTAATTTCACAGTATCATATAGTTCAATTTTCCGTACCACTTACCTTTCAAGGTCTGCAAAGTTTTCTACAAAGGTTGCATATGGATTTGTATTGAAAGCCTAACCGAATCAACAATTAAATGAAGCAGGGGGATGGCTCTTTGACTACGTCAGTCGGTATGACAGAAAATTACATTTCTTTACCGTTGTCGGCACCCGTTGTCTACAATATCGACGCTCGGTAAGATACCTGCAGCTTTCCAAAGCTTCACTTTTGAACGTTGACTTACCGAGGATAAATGTCACTATCGTGTTTATCGAACGCATGTCAAGGAATACTGTACTTGTACGATAAATATATTTTCCAACCCGCGAATACGTGCGCGCACCTCTAGATATATGCGCTCTTCGTTTTGCCTGAACGACAACTATTCTTCGTGAGAGCTGAACGAAGAGCTTTATCACCTGCTGGCTCTGCCGCAGTAAATCTCGTTGATCAAGTCCCGTTAAACGGCCTTTATTGCCCGCTACTCGTTCTATCTCGCCCTTTTAAAGGCACTTTCGCCAACGACGATGCGCTTCGAAATGAGCTAGGAGAAGAGAGAAACTTTCTTTCTCTGTGTCTAACGTTTCGCTTACTTTTATTTCTTAGTCCGAGGAGTTTGTACCTTTATTGGCGACAATTTATTACCTCAAGCCTCTTTTTTTATTATTCTTTAAAATGCAGCGATGCTCACTTTTTACTATTAGCAAATACAAACGTGATAAAGCCTACGTTTAACGGTCCTAACGAAAACTCATTCTTAACAGCAAAGCGTCATTGTACACTACGAAATATTTGATCGATTTATATGCATTTGTATCTAATATGTATCGAGTTGTCAAGTCTTTTCGCATAGTCACAATGCCAAAAGTTTTCCAGTCTTTTAGCGACACTGCTCAGCTGTCACTATTATATTCAATTTTGCACTCTCGTTCTGGTAATGCGGCGTCGCCTACTAGGAGGCAAAGCTAAAACGTAGAGGAGGAACTGCCTGCTTGCTTGATGCGCCATGCTGACAGATGAAACGTGATCGGGCTGCTCGACTCCATTTTTACGAGAACTTACGACACCGCGAGACTCCTGAAAAGCCGTAAGTCATCGCAGTCAAAGTCACGTTGTAGCGTGTACGTGATCGTTACTTTTCGTGACGAGATGAGCTAGCCACGTCCTTTGCCTTTGATCGCTTTGAGTTTTGCCTTTTTTTTATGTTTGCTTCGTTCGTTATTAGATGACCAAATCATTGCCATCGGAGAATTACATTTTTCGAGAACAAATAATTTAGTGTTATAGTACGATGTATTTATTTAGGTAGATCGTATTTGTATTGACACAAACATAAAGTTTCTCTATCCAATATCTTTTTTGATAGACATATTGCAGAAATCAGTCGTGAAAAGAGGGAATGGAAACACATTATTTGGAGTGATGGATATCTGGAAAAAAGCTTGACGTCATGACAAGGCTATTCGACCTGATTTCTCATAGATTCTGAAATTAGATTATCGAAAGTCACTGTTTGAAATGCATTTTTTTATCAATACGTCCAGTGTAAAGGTTACTAACGAATATATTTGGGTTTACATTAATCAATAGTTTACCTAAATCAGGATTTATTTTTGATTAAAGGAAGTTATATACGTTTTATATTTTTAGTATTCGCCCGTTACATCACGAACGTACAGTATTTCTTACCATCAGTTTTCAATGTCACATATTAGTTATTTTAATATACAGAATCAATTGCCGCAATTGTGAAAGTTTGTTTTGTATTAACAAGGTAAATGAAGCGAGTATTCTGCATTTCAATTAAGATACATAATGCAGGAACCGAGAAAGTTTGCTGGTAAACTAATCGATAATTCCAATTCAATTTGACAACATAGCGAGTGGAAGCTGGATATCCATCACAACTCGAAGTTTCGTTCTTTTCCACTCATCCACCTTTGCATATCTGTATCGCTAATCGCCAAATTACTTCTTACCTCCGATATACTTATTCGTTTCTCTTATATTGATCTCAATGAACTTTAAAACAGTAATTTTACAATTGTTCAAACACTAAAAACTTGATTTAAAAGTCTGCACTAGAAAAAAATGTGCGTAGTATTTATATTAGTGTAAAATTGATATGAGAAACTAGAAATTGCAAGAGTTTCTGAATAATTATTCACAGACTACAATAGCTATTATTTGCAAAAACACAGTAGGTGGGTTTCTTTGAAATGTATGGATTGCATCAAAGCGTAACTACGGCAATCAGGAACTCGGAAGAAAGTTTTGTAGCAATCACTTCTACTAGTTTGATTATGTTTGCTACACTCGACTCTGTAGTTCTCGGAGCCCGGAAGTTCCTTTGCAAGTCTTTTGGTTGTCGTTTTTCCGAGCTTTCAAACATTCGTGAAATTGGAAGGCCACTTGCGCACCTCTAATGTTTCAATGATTCTCTTAATCTAGTTTTCCTCCAAGAATCATGAAAGCTATTTATAATCGGCTTTGCACTTTCGCCGCATTAACAAGTTAAACCCAAGCACAAGTTTCGATTGAAAAGAATTCAGCGTTCCTGATCTCTCTCTCTCTCTCTCTCTCTCTCTCTCTTTACGCAAAAACTGTTCCCGCAGTCATTGTGATTCTTTCCTAAAGCGCTAAAAATCGTCGAAAAATTGAAAGAATATATATAGCTACCGTTCTCGGTACGCTTTCATTCTTTTGATGAAACATTCAGGTCAGTTGGGAAAGTGAATATCTTGTATTTTTACGGGCGCTGTATTTTTTACGAAAATTATCAATCGACGAGGGATCTTTTGGATACGCCAAGAGCACTTTGTATAACTTTTTTATATTATATTACAGAAACTTTTAAATACTACTGTTAAGCAAATGAATAGAAAGGCCTTTTCATTCATATTCGTTCCTATTTCGGAATTATCTTTATGAATTAATTGATATTCCGCAATGATAGATGTATCTTCTTAGCTCAATTTTCAGTTTCAAAGAAATACCAGGATTTCTCGCAAATGATTTATCGTCTATTGTAAATCAAGAGCTATCGTTAACTCACGCGATTGAACCTTGCTTTTACGCCAATCAGTGAAACCAAGCGGTAACAAATGTTATACAACGTTCTTAACAATCAATACCGACAACTGATTATTCTCGCGAAGAGAGGTAGGTAAGCGGGGTAGAGAAACGTATTAATACGATCCTATTATAATATTAGCCGAGATTGGCGAACCGCATCGCAGCCTGGATTACCACTCACGCGCTGACATTATGATTCAATTGTTTGCTTTCGATTGTATATATACTCTGTAATTTGTGTCAAGATCAAAGGGTCAAAATACCTTGGCTATCATAGTACTTCAACGGAGGATTACACACACACACACACACTGGTACGCGCGCGCGTGTGTGTGTACACGTGACGACTCACTCTTAGTTCCGTGAGTTTTAATCCAATTGGGCGCTTGCGCACACGCTTTGCCGTTACCGTATAGCGGTACTTCAGTCGCATTGATTGGATTAGAATCTCTATGTGATGACAAGGCGACTTTGCAACTTGCGCACTGGATAGCTTGTAAGTTTAATAATGTACTGCGTGAACTGTAGCATTGAGTTTCTAATGCAGTTGAAAATGATCAATAAGGAAGCGACATGGGATTAGAAATTTGTAACTAAGCCATGCTGGTGCATAACTTTGAATTACTCACGTTTCAACCAACATAGAAGCGTAATTACTTTTACAGCGTCTCAATACGTTCTATCAGCAATATCTCAAAATTTGATTAATTTTTTCAAGTGTATGCCTGTTGGATGCTATACATTTGATCTCTATAGCTATGAAACAAAAAATATTTGGAACAACCAACATTTTACAAGCGGACCGCCTAGAAATAGGAATGACAACTTCGTAGCTTACTGTGCGAAAGGTTGAAGCTTGAACCTTTGCTAGCCTTGCTTCAAAAATAGACGATAGACTGAGAGAGAGAGAGAGAGAGACGCAAATAACCGCGGCTTGGCTAGCAAGCAAACGCCGGCCAGTGCAACCCGCGGCTGCCCGGTAAACATTCACGCCGGTGCGCGCGCGCGCGTCGAACGTACAGTACGTAATTAGTTGCGGTCACATCGGAAAGAGTGTTCACAAGCTGCTTAGTGTCAATTTGTGCTAAAATGACGTTTATACGGTCGAATACCGTGCAAATGAAAATGTAGTCATTACTGTAGATTGTCCAAGTATTAAATCGAGATAGAAGTCGAAAATGAGAATTGTATCAATAAGCAGATAATGGATTTGTAAATTAAACTCGATGGCTTTGATTATAATTGTGTTATTACTCCACTGTTGTACGAAACTCATTAAACAAGCGTATGTTTATCTCGGCGAATTGAATTTTATATAGCTGCAAACGCAATGCCAGCCGAAAACAAAGAAACTCTTCCTACGATTTACGGATTGATTATTGCATTTTTAGCTGCTTTGATTGGATATAAACTTTGGGTAAGTTTTGCTAAAATAACATACAACTTAGTACAGACAAGTTATTTCAAGCCATAGTTTATAATGAAGTGTATATAAGAAGGAATATTAGATTGAAAAGCAAACACCTTCTGACGATTCACTACACTTTTATCGAACATTTGCAATATCTGTATATTGACGAGAATAAACATGCACGACGAGTGTCTTAGGTAAACATAAAGCTATGCCAAATTTATCGAAGCAAGTTTGCTCGACGACAAGAAGCTCTGCGTTTTCCTTGCAAGCTCTCAGCGATTTCGCGAAAAATTTCAAGAATCCAGAGCATGCCAAAAGCATCTGAAGGCCCGACGCGCAGGACCTCGGCGGTGCTCGGGGAATTTGCAAGATGCCATCGTGTTAGCTCAACCTCGTGGAAAAATGAAAATGAAAATGAATGGGGGGGGGGGAGGAGTCTCTTACTGCAGGTTTACTTATTCGCTTCTGATTCTCATTACTCTATCCATCTATCTCTCTCTCTCTCTCTCTCTCTCTCTCCCTCTTTCTTTCTTTTTCTTTTACCCAGTATACTCGGCAGTTACAATTATTAGCTATTGTGTGCCATCTTTTCGTAGAATACTACAGTTCTTTTTTAGGTCATTTTCAGGCAAGAAGAGCAATAACTCAGTATTTTATACGTCGGAAAGTAACGAACAAGAAGCAAAAAATTGACATGTCAGTTATGAAGAATTATATGGATGGAAATTGCTCTCCACCAACAATATAACGATGTTATTTTAACCGATTGCATAGTGGGGTATTAATGTACAGCAAAATAGTTCTGCATGGAATCGATGCTGCGATTACTGGAGTATCATTGCTATCATTTGTTCCTCTCAAATCCACGTCGCGCACTTTTACCACTATTTTTGTATTATCAAAGTGAAAACCGATAATTGAAATTCCATTATGCTTGTTGAACATGTATTCATTTTCAAAATATTGATTTAAAATATCACGAAACACTATTGTTATTTGACGTTCATTGCTGAACCTAACTATAGTTATGGTTTGATACCCAAGAATCTACTTTTGGACTTTGCCAAGTAAAACTGAAAATCTCAACGTAACGCTACTGTGATATAAGTATCAATAATTTGTATAAGTATCAGCGTCTTATTTCATTTCGTGCAATAGAATTGTGAAGAATTGTCATAAGTTTTCTTCATCATAGCGAAGCTCTCAGCGCTCAAAAGAAAGGATAGACCTACTTTAACTTCGTTGAACGTAATTCTTAGAGAACAAGAACTTTCGAGCTTGCTTCATTCGCGTTCGCGCGCTTTCAAACTTCTTCATCATCCCCCCTGGAGCAACGTCTCACACCGAATCTACTTCCGTGGCGCATGCACCCCTGCATTTCCACTTCGTTTTGACGAATCATCGCCGTAACGACCCGATGATGGTCTTATTATGCTGAAGTTTTCGGATCGATCCGTTTCTTTACTAAAAGTAATTACGTCTCTTGTAGACAAGCTTTAGTAAAACTCTAGTAGTAGTTTTTAATTAATTTTCCGATTGAAAATTAATTTAAAAACATAAAATTCAATAGCTGAACTAGATATTCTACATGATTAATTTACGTTGTATTCTGTTTCTTGGATTTGATGACTTTCCTGGAAAATTAAAACTGATTTCAAACAATGGAATTTCCAACAAAATTAGGGATCTCGCGTTCGTCAGAAAATAATTACATTGTTTCAGCAAGAATTTGAAATATAATTACCTCACAATGCAGCGGTAACAACAGCAGCAGCAGCAGCAGCAGCAACAACAATCCTCCATAATTATTCGTCGACGAGCCCTCTCGTTGGATGCTTTATATACGCCGTGAGCAACGTGCAATTAACGCCCAATTAAATCAGGCCGCTGCAGTAACTTAATAGGGATATCTTATCCATAAATTATATATCGTCTACTTGTTTGCTATGAGTTTTGTTGTCAAACCGAGAGCTCGTTTTATATAGTCCAAATGCTTTTTTTCTTAACCAAACGTATATCACTGGCTACAGTAGAGACTTTTCTTACTTCATCAGATAAAGTACTGTTAGTTTTTTATTGAATTATGGTATGTCCTTCAATTAATGCGTCATTTATTTTTATCTAGAATGCAACGAGGACAAAAAGAAAAGCCAATCTGAAACTTTCATTTATGAGTAATTTCGTTTATGTAAACTTTCATTCATCCTTTGCTGAGTGTGAATAAAGTTTGCATTGAATGATGCAAGATCAATTTCAGTTGAAATATTACAAAAAGGAAGCTTTGTATTCGTGTAAAAAAAAATTCGTTTTATCAGCGGTTCGCTATGCGACATTGTCCACGTGATTTTTCAGACTAAACGCCACGAGTTTAATAATCGAGTTATCCGTACAAATTCGATTGAATCCTTCAATTTTTCACGCGCTCAACCACCGTATAATCACTTGAATTGGGTAATCGCGTGTTCGTTCGACTCATTGTCACCCGTGCTGCAGCCGTTGCCGCCGCACAGAATTTCACACCAACGCCTGCAAATTTTGGCTGACCCATACTTTCGAAGCTGGCACCTGCTCGACTCTCATTAAATCAGTGGTCCCCTCCACCTGCTTCTCCTCTCTAAATAACGGCTTCTCCATCCGCAAACTTGACGTGTGCACTGTGCAAACTCACATACAAAGTGCCAATCAATCGACTATTTTGAAGCCTTTGCAATAGTATGGAAAT
This sequence comes from Chouioia cunea, assembly GCA_030064505.1. Lineage (NCBI taxonomy): Eukaryota > Metazoa > Arthropoda > Insecta > Hymenoptera > Eulophidae > Chouioia > Chouioia cunea. The sequence continues at coordinate 21,930,322 of JAOPFQ010000004.1, forward strand.
TCACGTTGACGGGGCACCGTAGATTATTATTAATTAATGGGTTTCACAAGATTGACATTAATTTTTAAACTAAAGTAATAAATTATAATAACCTTCGAAACGAATTCATATAAACGAGAGCACAAGTTATATGGATTTTCATCCATATTGATCACTAGATATTAAGGGAATTTTGTAACTACATAATGTCTGTTCAGCACTTTTACTTGCCAATTCCATTGGTATATCTTCTAATCTTGAATCTGATTATCTGTTGAAAATCACTTGTACATAAATATAGATACTTTCTTTAGGTTATCATGTTATCTTATTTCTGGACTTGTTGCAGCATAACTTACAGCTAATCATCAGATTAAATTCGATACAAGTGGCCTTGCTAATAAGAAGCAGATAAAGAAATTTCAAGTATATATGAAAAAGAAGAAAGAGAAAGAGAGAGAGAGAGAGAGAGAGAGAGAGAGAGAGAGAAAACCACCATGATAAAGGGTTCAGGGTCTTGGATACAATGACACAAGCAGAGTACGCCGGTAGAGAGTCTTGGTGACAATCAATTACCAAGCATACAGAGCTTGGCTCTCGGATAGCAGCCTCTTCTCGAGGGTATATACCTAACCACGTCATCAGAGTGTCTCTATCCTCTCTCAGTACTTCGGGCGTTGAGATTTCAGCAGCAAGTTCATTTCAAAGAGAGAGTGAGAGAAAGGCCACGTGAACATGTAATATTGGCGTGTGTGTGTGTGCGGGTGCTGCTCTCGCGCGCTGGCACTTTATTATCCAATGTGAGCCTATCTATCTTGCACTCGCCACCTGTGACCAAACTGGCTCGATACATGCCATGCAGGTACTTCAGAACTTTCGGCTCTTCTCTTTCATGTGCCCGGGTTATAGTGTACTTTGGTTGTATGTATATTGTATACATTCATGCGCTTTTGAGTTACGAAACAACAAGCAGATTCACCACAAACGAGTTCAATCATCTTATGACAAATTGACAGTTATAACTGAATCGCTATCGTTAGAGTTCCGGTAATATATTTAATCGGTATCGTGCGCATTGATATATGAGAAAAAGATATATAAAAGACTGCTCGTTAAATACATAACACTACGAATATAGATAGCATGGATCAAATATTTCAAAGCTCATCTGGTTTGAATAAAAATAATAGCTAGATATCGCATTCAGAAAAGAACGGAAAAACGCTCTAAATAACACAAAGAAGAATTATCCGACTAAAAGTGTTTCAATTTTCAGTTCTGAAGATCCATCCGTACTATATTAGCAGACATATCAATTACGAGTAAAAACAAGAAAAAACATCGATTGCGGGTACACACAATAGACAGAGACAAAACCACGAAAGCAGCTAATCCCCGAGATGAAGACGAAAATAGCGACGAAGAAAGATGGTGTGGGTCAAAGCCGAGAGAGGCTCTTAGAGGCGAAAGCGAGGAAACAAGGACTGTGGCGTACGAGATTGCGTAATGGTTTTTTTGGTCCGAGCTTGAGCCCTCGGAAATCCGCTGAGGCTCCGTAGCAACAAGGGGCCTCTCGAGGTGTTCGTTCTGTAAATGGAATAAAAGACAAAAAAAATCCGCTAAAAAAACTCTCGTTACCCCAGTTTCCTATATATACACCCTAACGTCTGGAGCTCAATTTGTTTCTGACAATTGGAATTAAGTGTTACAGATTTTGTTTTTGTTATGAACGTTGTATTTAAACTACACTTTTTTTGCTAAATTTTGATATTATTAAACTTTAGTTAACTGATCCACTTGTTCACAGTGTGTTTATTCTTATAATTATAAACCTACTAATTTATTTGTTTGTAATGCGTTTTGTTACGTAGTTTTGCCAATTTAAAGTACTATTGTATTGAAAGTTCTCTTGAATATTGCCATTTTTATTAAATTATCTGGATTTTTTTTCTAAAAATAGAAAAAAATATATTTGTCTGGCCTGTAAATATAATCCAGCGATAAATATATATATATATATATATATATATATATATATATCGAATTAGTCTTATCATTTTTGTTTTATTTGTTACAGCCTACAATCTTCGGTACGGTGGCTTCCGATCTGAATCCCAAGGATGGCAACAGTCGACGGGTAAGCTTCAACGAGCATCAGCTCACTTTACTTTTATAGTTATAATAATATCCTATGGATTTAAACAATGTTAAAAAAGAATCAAAGCTGGCTTGCAAAATAACTATCGCAAGCTCTTACATCGAAAGCACTGCTCTACACGCAACCAAATCAAAAGTCACGAAGACAAGCATGTTCGTCTCCCAAGTACTTGAACATTTCATCTTCTGGTACAGAATTCGGGAATATACAAGAATGCGTCAGCGCTGCATTCGTCGAGTGCACAGATATCGTCTTTCTCGCTGTGCTACTGCTGCTTACTGTCGTTGCTCCTTACAATCCGTCAACCGCTGTAATGAGCGCAATTTCTAGAAGCGTTGTCGTGCACGCGAAATCCACATTTTTTATGCGTTAAATCCTAGACTCTCGCGTGTATTTTGCAACCTCTCAAGCTGTATGTATGTGTGTTCAACAGTTGAGAGTTAATTAAGCTCTAATGGATAAGTAACGAACAACTGAAACTATAGTACCGTGATGCTTTCTCACGATTGCACTTTGCGCTGCAAATTTCGATTTTCATGTACTGAATTGCATTACACTGTGTACGAATGTTTATAACTAGGTTCAACGTATGTACGTGTAATTTTGCATGTTAGACCTTTAAACTCAAACTCATTTCGATCGTGCAGGATATTAAATTTCTTAAATATATCTACTAACTAACATAGAAATATTGACTTGCAACTTTTGAAATAGTTATAATTGCACATACAGACTATTTATTGTAATTTAACGTTAATTCATCTCGGGAAGTTTGAAAATGTTATACCTCTATTTGTATAGTGCTTGAATGGATAAACTTCGTACGTCTAAAATAAAAAATATGCTAATATTTTTGCAAAAGAGGACATTAAAAGTATTTTCAATATTCAATCAATATCTAGAAAGTAAAATATTCTTTCATACACAACTTGAATATTGCACATTATACTGTTTATTGGATCAGAATTCAGATGAATTCTGAAAAATAAACATTCCTAAATGTTCTAACTTGGCATGTAATATTTCAGGCATTTGTAGTAATAAGTACAAGTCGAAGCGATCTGTACATTCATAGCTATTTTTCCAAGGTAGCGAGCATATCCGCCGTGTCGCGTATAGAGTTCAAATGTACATATATAAATCTTACGCGTGCGCGCGCGCACCCTCAGATGGAAGTAGGTAGCAAGACGCGGAAAAACGGCGTAGAATTGCGATGAAAGGTTCTATAAAAAATATATAAAGTTACATTTCTCAACTCTTTCTATCACTTTTATAACGCAGGCACTTGTGCCAAGTAAATATTGCTCTCGCAAAAGCATCAAATTGGGTTTTGCGTTGTAGGTATGCTCGGAAGCCAATACGTATATGGAATCGTTCTCTCTCTCTCTCTTTCGATTTCATTCAACATGTAAGCCAATAATAAACTCGCTAATAAAGCTAAGGAAGATTATTGTAACAGAAGGAAAAATTGCATTGTTCGTGGTGCTTTGAATCATTGAAGTGCTGTGGTTGTTTTCAAGAGTGGGATTCGACTCGAAAATTTAATTGACTTTCCGTCTCTACGTATGGATCTCGGTTTCACTAATGGCAAATGATTTGCAGTGTTCTAGCTATTGTGATCTATATTCGAACGTAGCAGTATTGCTATGTTTGAGCGTAGTTTACATTGAGAATATATTCGAAGACGTATCATAAATTACAATTACTAATAATTGTACACGTTGAAATGAGTTTTAAATGATCCTTTTACTTTGAATATCTCTTGCTTTTAATAGTAATTAAAATTAAAAATAACAGCTCATACAATGAACAAACAATAATTCGTCACGGTCCAATAAAGATAAATTTGGCTACATGCAACGTATTAGACTGTAGCTATGTTAAATATGAGATCGAACTACTTTGATAGAAGAAGGGACAATGAAATTGCGATAAGAATGTTTTTTCGTGACAGATCTACATTTAAAACGCCACTAAGTCCAGAAAACTTTCCAATCATTTTGTTTTGATGGATAGCTGGTTATTCATCTTTATATTGATGATATGACCACTATTGTTCAACTTTCTATCATTGTATTTTTCTCGTAAATTAAAGTTTTGGTTTTTTTCATTCGGATGCCCACAATTTTTAAATAGGTGCTTTTAAAAATCTTTGCATTGATTGAGTTCTCTAAAATATATCTTTATTTCAATATATAATATTAAATAGAGACAGCAGATCTTTAAAAAGATAAAACCCCGAGGTATGTATGTAACAGGATATGAGAAAAAATTTACAGCTCTCATGGCCTTTACACAAAGACATTACCATAAAGCGCAGGTATAAAACACATCACGGTCGTGTTTACCGTAGCTCACTACACACAAGACCCCCTTTGCAAGCTCATGTCGCGTGTGATAACAACAACTCGGGGCGAAGCTTTCGACGAGCGTGCGGCCTTCAAGTGCTTAGTCGTCGCATCGTCCGCCCCCTTACCGAATAATCACATTATCGTGAAGCATCGCTCTTCTACTGCTAAAGAAGCAACGCAAGTAAAAAAATGAATTGAAGATCTTCGTGTGTGTGTGTGTGTGTGAAGTTATTTGATGGGCGTTTTGCTACCTCTGCTATTAGCCTTCTTTTTGTGGTGATACCAACGTGGTTGTAAATGAATAAGAACCGATGTACGATTGCGATGGTATTTGATATGGGAAATAAAGAATTCTTATATTAAAACCGCGATTTATATGAATTTTATTTATATTTAACTTTGCAGCCACATTCAGTAACTTATATATGCCCGTGAATCTCCTGGTGTACTCGTATCTATGATTTTCTGTTACAGTATAAAATTGAAAGTTGAAACGAATTTTTAATATTATAATTGTTTGAACACGACTACATTAAATACGTATTTCACTAAGGATGCCAAACTGCATGAACGCTAACAAACATTTTTGCGATTCATATTTTATACCAATCATTTTAATATTTTTTAGTTCATTTTGTATAAAAATGAATAAAATATGAAAATGAAAAAATGATTATGGATATGTGTTATTATATAGCAGGTAAAAGCAGTACTTAGCGCCCGTCTCATTTCATTTTTATAACTTGCAATCGTAATACGAATAAGTTAAAGCTTAACTTTAACTTTTTGATTCGCAGAAGTCACTCTATCATTTCAACTCGTACATCTTCATAGACCATGCAATATTAATTTAATGCTGTGGCTAAAAGCTTTTTAGTCCTAAAAACTTTCCGCAAAATCCAGCTCGGTCGACGTGAAGATACTAAAAGGAAAGTAAATATTACATTTATATATACATATAAATCTCTCTCTATATATATATAATCTCGTCATCGTCCAAGCACCGCGAGAGAAAATTTTTTGAGGAGAAATAGCATCGTCTCGAAAAAAAACTCACGGACACGCGAGTATCACGTTTCTCTGTGCTTTCCCCGTCACCTCAAATCGATTTCAGCATACCCCGTTGCGTTAAAATACATAATTACGTTCTGAGCAGGCGACACGTAGATTATCTATAAGTAACATTACCAAACTCTATAATCAATATCATGTGTTTAATTTGATTCTTTTCTTTTTTTCTAAATAAATGTTTAACCCGTGTAACATTTGTTGAATCCACATTAAATTTGACTTTGAAACTTGTTCGATATTTGATTTGTTAATAGATGAGATAACAGAAAATTACTTCATTTCTTTAAAAAATATTATTCCTAAAATTTGTTCTTGTATTTGAAAATCGAATTAGTAAGTTACTTTCTCTTACATTTGACTTCATCTTTCGTTCTCGGACGCGGTAAAGTTTGCATAACGGCATCAACCATAGTTAAAGAAAAGAATTGGATGGAATTAAAATTACGCAACTTATAACTTTGTAAACGAAAAACTTAGCAAATTAAAGAAGCAATTCAAAATGAAAGGAAATTAAGAGGACACCAAAAGCGTAACATTAAGTAGAAAAAAGGGGCAGTAAGCGTGACAGCGAGGAAATGAAAACCCAGAAGTTCGTAAAGGAGAGTACATAATGAAAAATCAGAAAGAGACCAATTCGAATAACGCGATAATTTAGCGCAGAATCTGACCGACTGATTATTCATCACATCCGAAGTCTTTGAGTCTTTCTTGCCTTTGTTACCTTTGTTTGCCCTCGTCGCGTCGCCGTAATTTTTTACATCGATTGAATTAACTGTACGAGTAAGAGGTCGACAGTTCCTTTCTTTCTTTCTCGTTATACTTTCTCTTCGTTGCGAATTCCTTTTTTGCTGGTAGAAACCTTTAATTCTGCTCCAGTTACGTTTTTTGCTCGATGTCAAATTATTTCCGTTAGATGCGCGATGAACCGACTAATTTTGGCGCGGACTACTCCTGTTGATAAAAAAAATATTTCAAGAGTTGAACGATTTTTCGAAAACCCAAACGTCATCCAAATTGTACGTAATCGAGTTCAACAACCTTCGTTTATACAGCTTATTATTGCCAGTAAGCCAGTTCCGTTAAAGCGAGTTTTTGAGTGTAAAAGCTAAAAATGTTTTCAATCAAAAAATGTATATTAAATCTAACATAATAATTCTGTAGATACCTTCGAGTATAAAATTTTATACTACAAAACATTTGCTAATTAATACATTTCATTTACGATTCTTCCGATGAATCAAAACTTTTTCTATCCTATTAACATTATTCTGATAAATATTCTCATCGATAATATTCTTTATTAGAATATAATTTTCAAAACATAATCAAGTATATCATACAAATGTACGAAACAACACGCATGCATATTATGGGGCCATAATATAGCCAGAGAGAGCGAGAAAGAGAGACAGAGAGAGAGAGAGAGAGAGAGAGAGAGAGAGAGAGAGTAGTAAGCGTACAAGATAACGCGGGCCCGCGTTTCAGAGGGGTAAGCGCATGTCGCCATAATCATACGGTCATTCAAGCCAAGGTAATTTGTCACCGTATGACGCTGTAGTCATCGCCGTTGTCATTTGATGGGCTTAGATTAATTATCCTTCAACCTGACTGCGCCCACACGGAGACAGCTATATACTGCCATGAGCAGACTTTGTAAAAATTAGCCTTTGCTGCTTGCGCAACAGCCCCGCGTGACACGAAGCCATGAGGTATGTGACGGCTGCAAGATTAGCAATTTTGGTTGGCTCCATAACGATATTTTCGTATCACCTTTGGACGCCCCTTCATTTTATTTTTTTTTTCAGTGACAAATCAAATACCTCGGTGTCAGGAGTGTAATTGATATTATGAAATTTTCTTTTTCTTTTATTTCAATTTTTCAAGTAAAAATAGCATGGCTTTTGAAATAGCTAAATTTTTTTGGACAAGAAATACGGGAAACACTACTTTGACCTTTCAATACATAGACATTTTCAAGAAGTCTAATATTGTGCAATTACATTCGCTTCCAACCAACTTTAATTAATTCTGAATTCTATTTGATTTGACAGAAACAATATTTTATTGACATGTGTTTTGGAGAAATTCTTTGATAGAAGTGTGAATTGTTTTTCATTAAATTAAATTATATTAAATGATAACTGTATTTTTGCTGAATGAAAAGACATTTAGCATTTGAATTAAACTGGATAGTATTTTTGTTTCTTTTGTCGGTATAACTATTTTTGAACACGTGCAGAGTAAAAGATGCAGGAACCTTACCAAAATCCAATTGCGTACTCGTAGCCGCGCGACTTTGTGAAAGTCCTAGTATAAATGCACGCAGAGACAGAGAGGAGAGAGAGAAAGAAAGTGAGTAACCCGAAGCTAATAATTCATATATTCCTCTCTTAGTCGCTTGTCGCCGACGGCTGGTCAAGCGAGAACACGCGCGGCATTTGCGGCGGTGACAGCTGCTGCTAGCTGCCCCGAGGGACGACGAGCCGTCCGCACGTGTCTCTCACTCACCGGGATTTCTCCTCTTTTTCCTTCTTCCTTGCTCTTGGCTATTCTCTCGACTTTTGTTTTCTTTTTCTGGATTTGCTTTTTCAAGGGCATAACAGAATGGAATGAAATAGAACTTTTGCATGCAGCTGCCAGATTTTACGGTTTGAAATGATACCAGAGCTAATTACATTGAAGGATAAATATTAATTCTAAAGTTTCTTTCTCGATATCAGGTTCGACAATTGATTTGAAAAATAATAAAATGCAAACGATATAGATTTATTGTCCAGCCTATCAAAGAAAGTATTATTTTCAACAGTAACTAAAATAATTTTATAAGAATAGCAAACAGTTTTTAAACTGAAAAAGTAAAAAAAACTGTAACAAATCATAAAACTAGCAAAGTGTAAACTGTGTTTACGGATAGACCACGAAACGAGCGCAGTGATTATTTCAGTAGTGGCTGACTGGAAACCAGCCAAAAATCTTTGCCAGATGAAAAAGAAAGAAAATAAACTATCTTTCAATAGATGGTAGCAGTGCAGAGTTTAATACGATTTCAGTTTTTTTCCAAGAATCAAAAAAATATATTTCTTCCAACATTTTATCATGCAGGCTTTGCAAAAATACAATCTGATATCATTCAATAAGGAATATTCAAAAACCTACAATCAATATCATTTTTCCAGAATTCACTCTTTAAAATCCTCGTTTCGCAGAGAATCCAGAAGTCGGGTGAAACGTCAAGTTCGCCGACAGTCAACGAGAAACAGCGAACAAAGTCGACATATCGCCGGGCGCTCTGAGCCGTATAGATAAAATGAATATATATCAGGATCCACCTTAGCTTGCACGCCTCGGCCCGCATTTTTCCTTGCCAAAGATTTTGCCATATCTCTTTCTCTTTCTCTACGTGTTGCATTCTGCACGTTTTCTCTCTTTTTGCCAAGCTTTCGAGACGCGAAGAAAGTCTGGGCTGATATCCGTCGTATGTGTATGGATAAGGTTAGCCGAAGCTGAGCCTAATCCACATCCTCCTCCATATTTTGCTGCGAGATATTATTGGCTTTTTCAGTGTTGAGCTTTTCTTGTTCCCGCCCGGTTCCCTTATCGCGTACAACTGTGATTTTTGTCCATGTCTCATCGAGTTTGTTTGTTTTCCTGCTGTTTTTTTAGATTTTGATCGGGACATAATCTTGACATATCAAACAAAAGCTGAGAAAGGAGACGTCTCAAAGCAACGATGACGCTGTTATCTACATCGTTAAATTTTTTATTTCAATAAATATGAAAACTTTATTCGAATACACTCAAGCTCAGTATTTAAAGGATGAGTTATAATAGAAATTTGACATCACAGTTTGATCTAGGCCTCGCTGGATATCTGAAAATTCGCTTGTTATTGAATACTAAATGCAGACGAGTACATAAAATTTACAAGGTTTTTCGGGCTTTGTCAGTTATATACACATGCAAACGAAAGATAAAGAATAAATATTTTTGGGGACTATAAAGTATAACAGCATTTTTCGAATCCATCACCTACTGGCAAAAGTTAAAGTAATGTAATTCTCGTTTTCTCACCGAACATCTTTGTAGCTGTCGAAAACATCGGAGATGAAGCGATTATCCGGAGCCAGGCAGCAATCGACCTTCTCATCATTTGGCTTTGACGCGCGGTACGACGTATCGACAGCCGAAATAGCCCGTGCTTTCAACCAGATGTTCCTCTTGTCCACCTCTCGCTTCGGTATCTCACTGCCTGGATGTTACACGTTCGATGTTGCACTACGACACTGCGCTTTTAGTCAACATTATTTATTATTTATCAGATATTTGACTATTTCATTTGGATCCAAAACACTGCTTTTACGTTTGATGATACCATTGTTAATTTCAATGTAGAGTTAAAATGATATCAAAGCCTATAAATCAGTCAGATAATTATTATAAATTTCCATAACAGATATTATTTACGAAATCAGTATTGCCTATAAAATAACATGACACTGGTGATGTATTTACATTTAAACACGCGCGTCAGAAACGTTAAAAAATAAAGATACATAACCACTTTCATTCTTTCGAATAAAAGCCTAGCTGATACCACTCGGATCAAATAATTCACGCGACAGTATGTTCTGTCAGTCTGCTGGACATTTGTGCAACACGTCAACAGTGGCCATCCATCAGCTGATAGAGGAAGAGAGAGCACTCCATGTCTCTTTTATACTCTTCTGACGCTCGACGACACTTGGCCCAATTTCGATGATGGTGCCGTTAAACTATCTCTCTCTCTCTCGCTTCCTCTATTGGCTCTTGATCAGTTAACTATTGTTGTGCGTGCAAGCGGCCGTTAAACGCTCAATTTCAACGCTACTACTGCAAAGCCCATTACTCGTAGATCAAAGAAAGAGGTCCACTTTGTCGTTCCTCTACCCTGCGTCATCTCTGTTAATGCCTTTTGTAAACGGTCTTTTCGTTAGATTTCAAAGAGGTGTTTAAAATTTCAAAATTATATTTCACTTGCCAAACTTAGCTATGATCAAACTTTTAATTCATTTCAATTGTACTGGATATACACTACAGTGATTAATTCAATCTTTGTAAGAAATACTCACGTTCCCGTTGCCTGACCAAATCGCTATATTTCTACTAAAGTGGATTTATTTATTCATTGTTGTTTATTCCTATAATGAACATCTGCAAATACCTGGTTATGTAGCTTCGATTTTCTTAAATAGTTTCTCTTTTTTTATTTAGACATTGTTATTAAAGTAATTCAGAGAAATTGTAATAATTTATTTAAATAATATTGACAAGCGAAAGTACGTTTTTGTGAAGAAGTTTTTAATATTCGTTGCATAAGAAAAATATTGAACATAAATTACATGAAAATCAAATTTTGTTTTTTGTTCCCGAATTTGTAAGACTTCTCGAACAGCCATGTACTTTGATTCTTCCATATTCTCACTCGATCAGGTAACGTTTTCCAGAAAAATTCCAAAAGTCCTTGCACGCAGCTTCAGCAAAAAAAAAAGAAAGCGATCCGAGGATACAAAGAGGGAGAGAGAGTGTACCTCGATCTTTTTAACCAGGTATAAAAATTCGCGAAGCGTATCACCGCAGGGGTTACGGTTGCTCGCCTAGCTAGGAAGCATATGCCTGCGGTTTATAAAGTAAGAGAGACAAGCCAAACTTTGAGGCGGAGTTCGACGAACTACAAATAATAAACAAAAAAATAAAAGTTGCAATCACGTCGAAAAACTTTGATTTTAAAATGATATTAAAGTAGCAACGAGTCGTTTGCAGATGAAATAGTAAGGAGATAGAGAAAGACAGATGAAAATGGAGCTACGAAGAGTAAAAGAGGAAGAGAGCCGGTGCGATATTAAAAGAGAGAAAATCACGGTGAATGAATTTTATGACATCGTTTCATATGTATATGTCGCGGGAAAGGCAAATTTGTCTTTCGACTTATATTTTTAAATTTACAGAGGTGTACTTTCTAACGGCTTTACAATACCTTGCTAGGGGATTATTTAAATGTACTCAATAATTGCGAATAGAGTAAAGTCGGCTATTGTGATGACACTTGAGTAAGGTATTTATATTTTTAACTCAGGATAAAGAGAATAGAAATAGAAAAAAACTAGCATAGCATAGCGATGGAATTCATCAATAATTTCAAATTAAATGTTTCTCTTGAAGTCATAGTACAACTTTCTTAAAGAGAGTTAACGAGAAAAGGAGAGTTTTGAGAAGAGAAGAAAGAAAAGGTAACATCAGCACGGAAAGAAAAAGAAACCGAGCCAAGTTTGTAAAAAAAAGAAGAGAAAGAGAGAAAAGCGCCAAGAGAGCGCCGAGAGAACGCCGCGAGTGATGATAAACTTTAAAACAAGTTCGATGCCGCCTCTCTCTCTCTCTCTCTCTCTCTCTCTCTCTCTCTCTCCCTTTCAGTTTTTGCGTACGTATATATATATATATATATATATATATATGTAGCTCTGAATCCAAGTGTGTCCCCAGGCATTCGTCGTCTGGCGACGTGACACGCAAATCCATCCTCTAGGTTTCGTGAGACACGCTATATGCTAAAGGGTTGCTACAAGTGGACGACCGCTCCTCGGTTCTTGCAGCCCTTTGTAATTCGATGTACTCAGCGACTGAGTGGTCGGATCTACTGAAAGCTAATTACTGAGCGAAACAAGTCCAGTCAGTGATATATAACATTTCAAAGAAATTTACGATACAATTATCTGCAAAATTATTCAAATATGCGATATATCTTTCAAATTTCAAAAGTTAACATTTATTTATCAAAAGATGCAGTCACTTTAAGGCCGTATAAACAAAAAACGTTTGTTTCCGATAGTCATGTTTTTTAAAAGCAATCTCCTTCTTTCAAACGAATACTTAACGTCAGTCAGAAAGCAGTACGAAGCAACGCGTAATACTAAAATCAACTTGCTTAGCCACAAAAAAAAACACAGAAAAAAGAAGGAAAATGTAGTAGATTTATCCGATCTCGTTTCTCTTTGGGTGTTTACCTTTTTTCTGACTAGCTCTCCATTTCGTACTATCGTTTTCAGTTTATTGTTTGTACGTGAATTCTCGATATAAGTGAAGGGAAGTGCGGATCTTCGGATGCTTTTAGTTAATTGCACACCCATGAGACGGAAGAGATGAGGAACGATATAACTGAACCTGTTGATAAAGTTGTTAAAGAACGAAGAAAAGTATCGAATAAGTGTGATAATCATTTTATCGGCAAGGTATCAATCACATTTTGTTCGTAAATTTAATTCCCAAACTGATATAATTGTTCGGTATCTATCGCGGCTTTTCTGGTAACAATCAACATTTCGACAGTTACTCTAGAAATTGGTAAATTCGAATTCCAATCAATCTATTTAATGCTAACAGTCAATCGTGGTGAACAATCCATTGGTATAAGCTTCACGAAATCCCTGAGTAGTATTCGTAGAGTGTATTATATCTCTGTTGGGAGCCATAGACATTTTCGCTCAAGCCTACACTTTGGCCATACTTCTCTACACGAGAGAGCCACTAACTTCGTTAAGTAGGCACTCCGTCCGCAAAGCATAGTTCTTGGATGCGCTTTGCAAAGCTCGGATAACTCCAAAAGCTTGCTTCACCTTTTTCGCTTGCAATTACTTGATGCCTCTTTTTTTGCTGATGCTATGGATTTTTACAAATACTCACAAAAAAGCTCGAACTATAATTTTTGTAATTTTAAAATAAAATTTAAGAATATTGATTATAATTTACGATTTCGGTTCATTTATTATTATCGTGTAATAAAACTGTATTTTCACGCAATGGATGTAAAGTAAAATTTTTAAGAATGTCGACTGAAAATAATGTTGGTTGCACGTAGAACGGATAATGTGTTTTTTATATGCATTACGTTTCGCGAATGTGCAGCGCCGTATAAATACAAAGGCTGACTAGACTGGCACGTTACCTCGATTCTGTAATAATACCTATGCATATAAATCCACGAGACGTGGTACGTGTGGAAATGTCTCTTCATGCGTATACTTCAATGCCTATTGTAACGTGTTAAATATACATACTTACTTGTACGAACAAACGCCGAATCGAATTGACGTATATCGCGAAGATTCTTATTTTACAAAGCGCACGAAAAAAGCTGCAAAAATATTGCATGAAATTTGTATGTGAAATGATAGATGTTGAAGGGAGACCAATTTGTCAATGAAAAAAGCCGACCAATTACTCTCTCTTTCTCTCTCTCCTCTCATCTCGTGACGCTTCGCTATTTCTCTCTGGTTTTTCCTCCTTCTTTCTCTCTCTCTCTCTCTCTCTCTCTCTCTCTCTCTCTCTCTCTCCGGGTAATCCTCCTCTGGCCGCGCTTCGTCCCGTCACTTTTTGTCTCTAGCATGAGGAAGAGAAAGAGAGAGCGCGCAAGCTACTACTCCCTAGCGTAAAACCTAAGAGGATTTACGTCTACTTTGCCTCTACGCCTCTCTTCTTTTGGTTATCTCCTTTACTCTCGCTTTTTTGCCGTTCGCCTGCTATGCGCTCTCTGCTTATGTACTTCATCCTACCCTTAACCCTCTTCCGGTTCCTTCTTCTTTTTCCGATTTTCCGAGGTTTCCACTCAACTTTTGAAGCTATAAGTTAAATTTTGCTATAGCGTTAAAAATTGACACGGACTAACGGTGCAAATCGATATTGAGGTTTCAATGTAAACTAGGTTAGATTCCTTTGTATGCGTATCATTTCAATATTAAAATTAGGCTTTCGTTTTACACAAAAATAATTAAATCACCAAACATACGTTTCATTAATTACCATGTGTTCCAATGTTTTCTAGATACATTATCTAGATAGCAACATGGCAATGAAAAAAGATAATATAGTCGTGTTAATTACTTCCGTACGCGACGAAGATCGTCGATAAACTTTGAAGAAGTTTAAGATACTGAGAGATGAGAGGAGGTCTCCTTAAGCTAATTACCGCCTGATGGTGCATTAGGACGCAGCAAAAATTCAGCTGCTGGCAGAGCGTGCGCGCAATCGCACTTTCTTGCTGTTGGTCGGTTCCTTTTTTATCCCCCCCCCCCCTTGGCTCTCTGCCTCCAGGAACTTTTTAGATCGTTTGAGGGGGAGCTTGCGAGCTTATGCCCCATAACTTTGATGCTGCAGGACTTCACCTTAATTTCGCGTAACAAGCCACGCGCGACGCCTTGGAATTTTAAGCAGGTTGCCATAGCTTACTTCGACTATGACGCGCATATTTCAGGTTTAGCCATGTAATTTATGCGCTGCCGCGTTGCATTTTCTCTCTCTGTCTCTCTCTCTCTTTCTCTCTGTCTGTATGTCTCTCTCTCTCTCTCTCTCTCTCTCTTTTTCACTCGCTACCTTTTCCCTATTTGAATAACGCCATTTTATGAATTAATATTTTATAAAATTCAATGGAAAATTTTATAATTACGCTTGGCAAAACTTGTAATCACCTTATAATTTCCATGTAATTTTCAAGCGCATTATAAAAGTTTCCTGAGCACTTAATAATAATGATCATCTCTCTCGATACCGACAAAAGTGGCTAAAAGTTGATAATTTTCCATGCGGGTAGTAACAAATAAACTTTTGTCGTAATCTAAGCTTTTTTTGTACTAAAAGGATTTACAAATGCATTATTTACATAGAAATATTATACGAGTTTGACATACTTGGTTCCATTAACTTCAGAGTTGAGTCTAGAGTAAATCTAATAATGGAATAACCCGATGAGGACATAGTCAGAGAGTATAATGTTACGACGATCAACTGGGTATCAATCAGTAGGATGTTGAAAGCCTGACCACGCAATTTGATAATGTAAAGGACGACAAGATCGATATACGCTGTACACGCTAGTAACATATCTTGAATCTACTGCTCTTATCAGCAACTTAAATGTCGTTCCTATTAAGTTACAGTGCTGGCAAAACGATTTCTGTTTTGCGCTCTTGGAAAAATGATCAGGTACATGTAATTGTAGCGTAACCTAATTTTTTTAAATCCTAACGATTTTTGAGCATAAAATGTGGATGTACATCATAAAATGGCATTCTCAGAATAAAGGCAAGACTAATTTTGTAACGAAGACTTAATAAAATTACTTGATCTCCGAGTAATAAAAACCCTTATTGCTCACGTCCACTCTTCTTTTCGTCGTGCTCAGCTCAGCCGCCGTGTTCAGTGCCTCTCAACCAAATTTTCTTTCGAAAATGCACTACCGCAAGAGGGAGAGAGCACGAAAAATCATCAAGTCAAACGAGAAAGTAACTTCAAGTTCTCCCGACCCATAGTCGACGAGGCGTGCATTCCTTTGCAACCTTCGTTGGACGTGGATGTATCGCCGGAAAGTTTATTAAGGGCGGTTTGTTCCGTGTTCGTGTTTACCTCTCCAGCGTCGACGTTGACCGAGTGGAGTGTGTGCGCGCGTGAAATCCCGTCGCGCATTTTATTTTACCCCAGGCCGACCTAATTTTTCTGCGAGCACAAGAACAACAGGAGAAGGAGCCAATCAACTTTCATCGTTTGTACGCTAGGGCTTGAATATACATCAGACGGAAATGAAGTTGACTTCATCTTCTTTTTTTACGAGTATTAGTTTAGCTATGTCAAATACTTGCTTTATGGTTATACTTGATGCGATTTCGTTGGAACTGACTTGATAAAGAACGTAGAATTATATTTGTTACAGTATTTTGTTTGAGTTTCATGTATCAGTTAATTAATTTGGTTTCCGTTATAAGAACCGAGTGAAATGTCAAAAGTAAACTGGAAATAAAGTGTTTGGTGTTGCCTTGAAGTCATTTATCATAGTTAACTGATGTATATGACAGTACCAACAAGAAAACTTCTGGCGCAGAGAAAAGTTATTAAAAGATTCGCACGTTGTTCATTAAAATCGATACGCGCAGTTAAGTAATTTATGACTCTCGTTAGTTAGAATGGAATACGCAATACTACGATATATGAATGCGAATTGTTCGAATTACTGAATAAGCTAGTTTTACTAATTAGATACCGTGGCATAATTGTTACATATCAATATTGTATGACATTATCATTATACGCCACGAGCATACTTATATACATGCATATAGAATAGCCGATTGAAGGATTGTCATGTTCTTATAGTGTACAGCATGAAATGTACGATTGGTACATATGATATCTCAAGCTCTTCGTGGTAGAAATACACTAAATGATATGTTATCATTAGATTTTTCACCTGCAAAAAAATCGACGTACAATAATTTTTTCTAACCCAGAAATCTTTATGTCATTAGGTTTTTTCATTTTACAATCCATTCGTCAGCAGAACAAGAAAACCATATCAGGCCCCTTCCCATCTAACCCTCTCCATTTTTAACGAGTATTATCAGGATTTTATTTACCGGGGCGGAGACGACTTAACTTTTACTTGAAGTCAATTAACTTGGGACGTGATTCGACTGGTCGCCTTCCCTTCTTCAAGAAGGGATACTCAATTGAACCGTGTAGCAGGCGAGAGACAATTACTCGATACGACGTATTGAGACCGTGTGACCTAAAACTGTACCGGGAAGAAAGAGAAAAACTTGGCGAGAATTTGGCAGAGAGAGCTGTTCCTTTTCACGAGAGCAACCAAAGATTGTGACAATTGTAGTTAATCAGAGATAAATACGAAAGTTTGTAGGAGAATTCACAATTTTAGTATTAATAATTTTAATGAAATAATTACAATCGTAAAAATTATCAGACGTGATAATTGTATACCTCAAAATATTTGATAAATTATCTATACTAAATTTTTTTAAATTCAATCTTGAATATCTTCAAGACACACGCTTTTTGAAAATGTCAATCTACGATTCAAAAAATAGACCTTATTTTGTGATTTATTAATTCAATATAATAAAATACTCGCAGTAATTAGTAAATAAATATTCAATCTCCTCCAAATCCAGTCTATGACAGTAACACAGCATCTACAATATAATTCCTCATAGAAAACAGGAGAATTTCTATAAAATAAAAGTCAAAGTACAGCTTGAAAGTCAAGTCGCAGAGAGCAAATGAAACTTGGTCATGGAAGTTTCATTAGTCGAAGGCTGACGCCACAGCCGATGATTTCCCGCACAGCTCTCTGAGGAAATTGCAGACCTCGATTGATTTGAGAACGTGCGCACTCGCCGCCTGGATTCTCTGGACCTGTAGAAAATAAGCGAAGTGGACTCATATCGTCCTAGTAGTACGTCGCTCAGTAATTGACTATTAGAGCGATTGCTCTCTGTGTCTGTCTCTCTCTTTTCCTCGTCTTTGACGTTATCTATAATGGTTACTTCCATCAATTCCTTACTGCATTTTTTTTAATCGCATAAAATTTATCATAGAAATTTTCTCGAATATTTCATGATAACGGATCAATAAAAAAAAAGAATACATCAAAAAATAAAAGAGAACGCGACGTACCAACGACCAGTAGAGCGCAAGATTTTCGTGTAGCTTGACATAATCTTATTAATGGTGGAGCACAAACTCGAAATTGCGTCGACGCGCAAATTACCGATAATCGGCCAGTCGATTACGCTTGGCGCATCAGCCATGACTCGTCTTTGCCGACCCGTCCACGCTAATCGGGACCCTCTTAACGAGCTATCTCCGAGAGCCCATTTACCAGTGCGTCTCTCTGCTCCGTGATTAGAATGTGATAAAAAGGAAAACTTCACCTTCTCGTGCTGCAGCAAAGAAATTTTAACTTAAAATTTATTCGATAATAATTCATCGTTATAATTGTTACTCACTTCATGTGAAATGGTTGAATAACCTTTTCATTTAATTCCTTTCCTTTAAGATTTTCTCTCTAATTTTTATGAAAATTCATTCCAACAAAACATATTTAATGAATTTTCATTGGAAATCCAAACTAAGTATATATCTGGTGCATCATTTGACGAAATCTATCACAGGATAGCTAGCTCGAAATTCCGACCATTCAGGTGAACTTTCGAGACCCTCGTCAGTGTGGTGAAAAGCCGTCAATCAGTATACAGTGCAAAAGCAAGATTCGCCGGCAGCGAAAGACGAAGTAAAATGGAGCGTGGCAAGGAACGGACCGAGCTCGATACCTTTGCTACGGTAATATATAAGGTTCAGTTAACGAAAGCGATGGAAAAATATATATTGAATGAAAATACGATATCCACACTACTATATGACCTTACTTTTTCTTCGACGCCGTTGCCCTAATTGTCTTAACAGTCGTTTCGAGCCTCTTTTTAGACATCAAGTTATCTTGGTTCAACCTGCCTTTTCTCATTCTTTTCTTTTCGTTACCGATGACCCCTCAATTGCTCGAAGAAAGATTTCGCATTGTTAAAACTTCCTCTTTGTGATCTAAAATAAGTCCTTGCTTTTCCCGAGTTTATAGCAGAAGTGAATAGAATTTATTTCAAAACTTATCATCGAAGGTTTTAAAACGCATAAAATCAAAATAAGTGAATGGAACTTATTTCATCAGTTGTCATAGAAAAATGTGTTACATGTAATAAATTTAAATATAAACGCTAAAAATATTATATGGAGTGCGGCGAAGCCAAACGCTTGCAAATTGAACCTGTAATAAAAACGGGAGAAATACTTGGCTGTTTCTCTTCCGTTTTTTCTAAAGCTCAAACGTAAAATTTCGCGTGCGTACTACTCTCTCTCTCTCTCTCTCTCTCTTTCTCTTTTTCCTTTCATTCGACGATACATAGCATTGCAATCGAGTGCTCTTGTTTCCACCAAAAATTTTCGGTAGTAAGCTGCTGAGTTGGCGCGAGAAAAAGCGTAATGAAAGGACAGACAGAAAGAGAGAGAGAGAGAAAGAGAGAGAGAGAGAGAGAGAGAGAGAGAGAGAGAGAGAGAGAGAAAGAGAGAGAGAGAGAGAGAAAGAGAGAGAGAGAGAGAAAGAGAGAGAGAGAGAGAGAGAGAGAAAGAGAGAGAGAGTTGAGTAGAACTAGTGAGAACGAAAAGTCGATGAAGGGGTCGTTAGCGAATTCGTCTCTTCTATTCTGCGCGCCCTTTCATTTTATCCATCGCTTGGGATATTTAGTTCTCTCTCGTTCACTACTTACTATCAATGGTTTTGGAATGGACGAAAAGACTCTTGGATTTTTCCAACCGACGGAAATCTCAGATGCAACCTGAGACTTTCCGGTGAATGTTTCTGAAAGATGTTTGCCAAGAAAGAGTTCAGAGTATCATGTTGAATTGCGCCAAATACCAGAAGATACTTTACCTAAATAAAGAAAAACAACAATTTCGTCAAAGCAACTATGTTATCGCTTTAGAACAAATAACAACGGTAATCTAAGAAAATTCTAACGAGTAATAATTTTGTTATTCTCATTTTTTTGTTTCAGGTAAGCATTTTTATTCTACAAACTCTACTTTAAAAGCATATTCTTCAATACGTGAGTATAGATTTTAAACTACATTTTTTCTAAAATTATTATACTCTTAAATAGGCGTTATAAAAGAAACCAGTTTCATAGAGTTAACAAACAAAAATACCATCATAGACTAACTGCGTTCTCATTTTTTTACGAGGATCTTGAAAAAACGCAGATTGGAATAGTGAATAGCGGCAATAATAACTCTCGCTTGGCTTGACTTGAAATCGTGGCAATTGAGAGTTACCCTCGTCTTTTGACATTCAAATTATTTGCTCAAATTCACAAGTAGACCGATTATTATCAGTTCCCCTTTTTCCACGTCGTGTCCGTGTGTCCGGCAATCACGTTATAGCCATATTTAACGCGTCGCCCTCCGGCTCCCGAGACGAGCGAATTTCGAGTGGAAGCAAACGAGAGAGAGAGAGAGAGAGAGAGAGGGAGAGGGAGAGGGAGAAGTCTGTACTACGCGCGCGAGTCCCGACAGCTTCACGTCAGAGCTAAATTATGCTAGGCGCGCGATTACGCAAAATGCCTCGCGGGCCTACACGCGTATATATAACACGCATACATCGGCTCTGTGTGCACATCACTATTGCCGCTTCGCTGCACTTGATGTATGCACGCACTTTCGCTCCACGCATGACGTTCTTTAAGTTATACTTTCAACTTTACAGATAAGCGCGACGTAAGAAATATCAATTCACGATTTTTAATTTTTCGTTGTTGCTTGCACGTAATGAAATATACTACTATAACTAAAAGAACGAAGGGAATAAACATTTTTCGTATGTTTCAGTAGGAAAACTGTGTGAATTAACAAAATTGTTATCGCATGTCGTTGGACAAAATTTTCAAAGTAAGCCTCAATTAATAAATACTCAAAAATAGTCGACTATCTGTAAATTTCGCTTAAATCTGTCAAAGAGAAATAAATATATAAACCCCCGAAATATGAATGTCTAATTCGTTAACAAAGAACGTTTTATTTAAATGCCTGTATATGCATGAAGCTTCGAAACAAACAAAAGAAAAAATGTCAGTTTCAACAATCCCAAAGAAAAAAAAGTCGCCAACTCATCAAGTCTCCGTGCATTTTAACCAGGCTATCACGTGTCCCATTCTCAAGCCCCACACGGAATTAGAACAATTCAGGCAAAAATGGAACGAGAAAAACGCCTTGGAATTTAATCCCCTTGATAAGAGGAAGAAGAAGCTGTGCGCCATCGGTTATTTTCACAGTCGCACGCGACAAAAAACTACTATCCATTTTCTCGAACCCGAAGTTTCCATTTTTTTTTTATTCGTGCTATCATCGCCACGTCGCATACATATACGTGTTCGTACGGTTTGTATACATCTACAACGTACGCATATATTCCTTTGGTTCGTTTGCATGCGAAACGCAAGCAACGTCCGGATTACGTTGGAAGCGTGTCAATCCTCTATTAAAATATCGAGGAGACGTCCCGCGGGTGTTTTCCATTATTCACGAGAAAAAAACAGCCTTGGGTTGGAGAAAGAAAGAGATAGATAGATAGAGATAGAGCGAGAGAAAGAGAGAATGTATAAGGTAAGTATCTATGCAGCCTGAAGGTATATAGAGAAAGAGCGAGGGCATGCGATCGGTGTACAAGCGAAATCCCTGAGTGCTCGAAATGCACTCGGATTCTCCCGGGGCGTTGCCGCAACGTTCTCTTTTTTACTTTCTTTTTGGATGAAGCAAGTAATGAGCAAGAGAGAGGGAAAGCCGAGAGTTAAGTGGCCTACTACCCCGCCGGCAAGTGGGTGACCGTGCCCCCCCCCCCCTCAATCCCCCTCTCGCTCCATACTGTTTAGCCTCTTTTTCGGCTAGTCCACAGTAAAGCTTTCGTTTTTGCAGCTTTTTTTTGACTACGCCAAGGGTTTATTTTTGGCGTACGTAGTCGGACTCAATGCTAAAACTGGAGTCTAGGCACTCAATGAAAAAGCACAAAATAAATGCACGAATAATTTTTTATCCTGTACTAGGCTGTCATGCCTTAGGTGGCATAGACGGATGTATTTGTTATAGTTACTTGATTGAATTGTTTGACGGGAATTAACATCAGTGAATTAAACACCGCACTTGTGGGAAAAAGCTTTAAAAGCATAAAAAACCCAATTTATTACAAATTACAATCTCGTTCGCAGAGTGACAGTTTCGTAGCACGCAGTGACAAATTCTATTAGAACAAAGGTAACCATACTTAAAAACATACCTTCACATTCACTCAATCACCACGTAGTACTCTTAACTTGGTTACATGACCACGTGCACACGATATTAACGTTCACTATATAAGCGAACGTTTTGTTGTTTGCCTATACAGGCGATTGAAGAATCTATCTAGAAGATAGATTCTAGCTTGACCAAAAGGCAAATGATGCCGCGAGGGCAGATAGTGCCACAAGGGCAGTTGGTGCTACTAGGGCGATTAATGCCACGAGGGCAGATATATAAGGGTTTGCCGATTTTACAACACTTTCTTATGAAACACTCGTTGTATTGTCGATTCGTCAATGGCAGTTTTACCGCGTCGTCTGCTACACAATGTTGTCCTTGCTATTTCCCCACTAGACGGATGGTACTGTGATGGCAAGGATACTCAAAGATGAGCAAGAGACGTAGCAGACGCGCACACGGTGGTGCCTCCTGTGAGGTAAAATGAATTATCGCGATGTAAAGGTATAAAGCCTCGATTACATTGAATGAAAGACAGCTCATAGCAGTGAAAGTATTTTTAGACGTTCTCGAAAACGGAAAGCTACTCGACGACGTAGGTGATGGGTTTATTGTTGTTGTCAGCCGTAATTTAAAAATTCTAATTATTTGCGATGTAACTATAGCAACGAATAAGGCAAAATAAGTAGTTTCCATTGAAACTCTTTCTTTTGCAAGTAAAAACCTAGTTTAGGCCGTTTCGAAAAGCACATACAACAAAGTTTTCTTCAGTTTTTCTTTGAAACAATAGAACTAAGCGAATACAATAGATAAAGGAAAACGGTCAACTCTAACCAGATTTCCCTACAACTTTTTTAAATCTTAAGGAATATTGGAATCCGCAGTTCGAGTTAGAAATTTTATTTGAAAAAGAATACGTCCTAGAATTTATTGTTCCCTACTTTTACGAAAGAATATGACGTAGAAACGTAAAAATCACGGGTGTAACTTAAAAAAAAACAAGTAGAAGATAAAAACAAGACACGATGTAAAACAAGAGAAAGCCGCTATAGCGTAAAAAGTAGAACGTAAAAAAGTTACGGACACGTATTGATGTAATATTCACCGTAAAAAATTTCGATCCGTGTTTGCTTTTGCGGGTGGCCCATATAAAGTGCAATGGCACATCCTGACTCTGGCCACTCAATGTTTCCTTTTCTATACCCATTCCGTACTTTTTAACGATTCTGTGTTAAATTCTATTTCATACAAAATGACAAAATAAACTTATGATGATGCATTGACGATCATTCTCATCCGACTTTGCTTTAAAGTTTATTTGCGAGTGCACTGAAATGAAAGGTAAAATAAACAAAAAATCAGCGTATTGAAGTACCAAAAGTTTTGAACGTCATAAATACCAAGTGTACGAGGAGTATGGAAAAATTGGTAAAACTTTCGAACATTCCCTTGATAAATTCATAAGCGCCCCGTGGCGTGATGTATTTCATTAGCGCGCGCGCGCGCCAGCCTCAAATACGTCCAATTGCGAATGACGCCACTCGCGCGCACAGCATTTTGCAATCTCGTTACCGTATTAATAGTACATTAACCGAATTAGTCGTGCTACTCCTGTCGTGTCCCGTCTCCTACTTACATTAATAATGAAATTCCACGCGTTATTCAACATCACGCATTTGTATCTGGCTAAAGCGCTCTTTCACTTCCTGTTTTTGCAGAATAATGCAATATACATTAAAATGTCGTTATATCGATGTATTGTACTAATAATGAGATTCATACAAAATTTGTGCTTTGAGCAAAGTATACGTATATGTATATATATTAAATCAAGTGTGTCATTATCTGTCATATTGCCATATAACATTTTATAGCGTACATTGTTCAAAATGTAGTAATTAAATAGTTCCTTTGCGTTAATAACGCGAAGCCAAATAATATAATTAAAAAATATTTTAATCTAAATGTTACAACGAACATATTGACTCTTTATGTAATTAAGCAATATATTTCATCAATTTGGCTAGTTGTATTACCAAATTTCATTATCGTAGTGTTTATATTCTGCGTTTTTCTCTCCCATCTGGAAGTAAGCGGACCCTGTGTTCTCCAGAGCAGGCACACGTGTTGGAAATCAAATCACGATATAGCCCAAATTGGGAAAGCCCAGTCAGAACAACGCAAAATCCCAACACGTGTCCTGTCACCACTAGAAAACATTGAGAGTTTTTTTTAAACACCAGTGTGAGTGATACGTATACCCGAGTCGAATACTGTTCTCGGTAACTCGTGCGTGGGTGATTGTGTGTACCCTCCCCCGTACTGTATTGTAAAGTGATTGTCCGAGACAGCGGTGTCACGTATCCCAGTGTTGCGCTCAACCCGATTACACGTGGCTGTGGGAAACGTCCCGCACGTTTTCCGGAGGTTCATCGGTATCGCGCTTCCTACGCCCATCAACCACTAAGAGGCAAGATTATTATCGTTCTCGAGACGTCGAGGTCTTACGCTATGGTCATTCGCGGTGATCTTCCCCACAAAATATCTGCGGTTGCTACGTGTGCCCGCAAGTAAGAGAGCTCTCTACATAGATAATTATTATTTTAAATTCGATTATATAAGAAATTATATAGCGTAACAACGGCTTTTTTCTATGTGAGTACTAGGTTTTTTATGCCGTTGACAAGTCATCCTATCGTAATTCCGTTTCCAACTTAATAAACACAGTCGAAAACTATTCTGTTTTTGATTCTGCTGCTCTCATCCTTACCGCTTTATTAAGTTAAGAACTCGCACAAATTTTGTCTACTTCGATTTCTCCAAACGATAAATATATAGGTATTAATGCTTTTAACTATTTGTTAACAAAATATTACAAAATGTATCAATCAAATATCATACTACCATTTGAGATAATTACAATACCATACATTGTTTACGACTTTGAGAAAAAATAATGTTTTATAACATTTTTCGACCCTAAAGTTAAGATCATATTTAATTAAAAAGTTTTGGTGGACATTTTGTGACTATATAATATATACCTTTTAGTAAAAGTTGTACGGGAAAAGTATAGCTTAAATTTACAAAATAGTTGATATACTGCTTTTATCGAATAAATCGTCAAAGTTTGTAACGTATAATTTCTAACATGTATGAAAGCTCGCTTCCATACTGAAAATAAAGGAAATGATTTGAAAGTCAAATTCGCGAGAATATTATACTCGCACGGAAAAACTCATTCAATCTTCAGGAGTAAGATAGTTTTGGAAAATTTAATTAAAGCTGGATTTGCAATCGAGGCAACAAAAGCCATCGGTTCTATTATTCGTGTCGTTCTCTTCTCCATCAAATTCACACTTCCGTCCGTTATCATTCGACGACGTCGACGTCGTCGCGGCATCGGCGTCCCTTACTTCCTTCCTTTCCTTTTGTCTCTATCTAGTTCCCTCGAGGGCAACGTCTTCCTTGCTCATAATCGAGCACGACTTTGGATTATCGGCTCGGCTTCTGCCCGTACCTCGACGTGTTCCACTGTCGCGGTTAGTCGTTTTCGAGAGCTGAGAGTTTCGCTAATGGAACTCGCACCTTGTTTTCTCTTGAAAAACTCTTTGCCAAGTGTTGCTTTTAGTTTGAACTAAATTGAAATACCGCTGGTTGGTGGGACGACACTTCTCGTCCCATCAACCTGCGTCGGTGCAGTATTACTTGTCGGACAATATGCTACGACAAAAAATATACCGTTGAATAGCGTTCGTTAAGAGCACGATTCTCTTTGAGAAGAAAAAGAAACAAGTAAATGAAGTAGTAAGTTATGACTGGCTTTATAAAAGTAACTTGTAATGTACAGATGCTCCCTCGTACGCTAATTTGCTAACGAATAATTAGCACGAGCTCACAAAATTCAACCCCATTTAAACGAACTATTAGCTTTTCTCTAGTGACCCGTTTTTCCGACTTCTCTACTCGTGTACGTTCTCTAAATGCGTCTACAAATCTGACCGATGCTACGAGCTCGCACATTAACCTAATAAAACCTCGCGCGTAAAGTAAGTAATCGTGTCTTTCACCTACATTCAAACTTGCAAACAATTTTTTCGTCTGTGTCAATTCCATATTTTATCCTCTTTATCTTTAGAATTACAAATTTAAACGATTATATCAAATACTTTCCATGTGCTTTATTTCTTGGCTGGATTATTCGACAGGGAAAAGTGCTTTGGAAGCTTTGGAATTTGCACAAGATGATTCAAATAGTGCAATCTACATTTTGTCTCTTCAATAGATAAAAAAATGGTTGAACGAAAAAATTCACGTTTGTATAAAGTTTGAAGGAGCCTTCAAAAATGAAATAAATTTTTTTATCAGTTAAGTATGAAAATTTCTTGTAAAATATTTTACCCACAAGTGGATAGTATTGATGCTTACCACAAATTTCAAATTACAGGTATCTTTTATAGCAAAGTTTTATATACCTGAGAGACGAACATTTCATCTTTTTTCTGTAAACAGAAAGATCACTTATCTAGCATACTTCCTTTCGATCGTGAAAGCTCTCAAAGAACTTGACTTGGAAACTCGGCCAGTCCGGTATAGTTTTGCCTAAGGATAGGACGTGAAGTTGATTTTATTAGTGCTTACCTTCACTATGGTTGAAAAATTTCTACATTATTATGAATTTTCATATAGCAGCAGTCTGTTTGAGATTCGAGTATGTTATAGCAGAGCAGATATCGTTGAAAGTTTTGTGAAAATGTAAATATATAAATCGCGAAGTTCAAAGGATAGTCATGGAGTGGCGCTTAAACTTGAGAATATATAATCAAAAGTGATTCGTAGTCACCAGTCTCAATTTGCATGCTGGATTAGGCGCTAATATGACATAACGGGCCAGCGTACTGCAGGTCATACATGATAATAACACTATGGATATATATTGCTAGATGTTACTCTCATGGCGACATTGACTTACGAGTCCCATCGTCTAATAGCATTACCCGAGTGCACATATACACGAATAAGATGAAAAGCTCGACTTGTCCACATTGATCGAAACTAACATCTTTTCAAAACACGAAAAAGAAGTTATTGAGAATTATCGAAGCGAAAATATACCAGTTAAAACGACTTTTTTTATACACATAGTGCCTTGACCGAACGTTTCTGATTAATCGTCGTCGTAAGACTAATTCGGTTGGATTAGATGTGACTGTTGGCATCTCAACGAGCTAGAGACTAGTTAGAATAGACGACTCGATTTCGAAATTCTGGAGTAGAAGGGATCGTCCTGCGCATACAGCGCTTGATAGGATTTTCAGAGTCGTGGCCAAATAGCCCAACTATACAGCGCAGATGCGCCTAGCTACCGAGACCTATAGGCATGGATTTAGTTTCACAAGCCGTATGCTAATGGACGCTCCGAGTTGAAGAGCCTTCAAAGCTTATGTCTTAGACATTGATTTTCATTTTCTCAGATATAGCTCGTTCTGTGGTCTAGTTATACCTTGGATTACCGTGCAGATCTTATTTAAGTAAGGTTTAGCATGACCGCTGCATCACATAAGCTTTCTTGTCTTCAATTTTGTCCCTTAATTTAAATATTTTTTATTTTCCCATCGATATCTTGAAATTTCATGTAATTTAAAGTTTAACAATGAACACAAGTTTTTGAAAATCAACACTCGTTCAAATATGCTTTCAATAGAAAGATCAACCAATTAATGATAATTAAATTATTTGAGTTTATTAACCAACATATTTTCACTTGTGTTGACTGACATGTAATTAAGTCAAAGTAAATTTATACTGTACTCGTACTCGCGGGTAATCACTAGAGCGAAAATGATAACGCAAGTGAGAGGTAACGACTGTCAGCTTTCACCTGAATGTAATAACATGTGAGCATCAGAACTATGCTCATTGACATATTACACGTAGAAAGCACTTAACATAGCAAACGTAAACTGTTTACGTAGATTAAATTGACTAAGACAGGTGTAAGCTGTAATAATCTAAATCGTGTATTCTGCCACGAGAAAAAAAGCTTCTTGTGCGGTATAAATTATCTATTATCGTTGCAAGATTATGCGATAAAATTCAATGAACTTTCCGAACAATTCATTTCTTGTCGATAAAAGATAAATCCTTACAATTCAAAGAAGTCTTTCGCATTTGTTTATATTCTGTCTTCATCTTTCTCACCTGAAAAAAAACAAGCCCCGCATCACTCAGAGCAGGCGTAAGTGTTGGGAAAAACCAAGGGAATTGAATCGCGATAATATCGCAATTTGAGGAAACCCAGTCACAACGACGTAAAATCCCAACACCTGTCCTGTCACCACTAGAAAACCTTTGGATCGTACCTACGCGGTCCGAAGGGCCCAATATAGTTCTTCTTTCCCACTCCCTTACGGATGAGTTAGAAGTGGGAAATATAGGACATACTTTCTCATAAAAGAAGGTAAGTCAGTCTAAGATTAGGAAGCAAGTTAGCATTTCACCAGTGTGAGTGATCCGTATACCCGAGTCGAATACTGTTCTCGGTAACTCGTGCGTGGGTGATTATGTGTACCCTCCCCCGTACTGTATTGTAAAGTGATTGTCCGAGACGGTGGTGTCACGTATCCCAGTGTTGCGCTCAACCCGATTACACGTGGTTGTGGGAAACGTCCCGCACGTTTTCCGGAGGTTCATCGGTATCGCGATTCCTACGCCCATCAACCACTAAGAGGCAAGATTATTATCGCTTTCGAGACGTCGAGGTCGTACATTGCGGTCTCTCGAGATGATCTTCCCACACAATAATTGCGGCTACTACGTGCACCCGTAAGTAAGAGTGCTCTCTACGCATCGTACTTCTTGTAAATAAGTATTATCACTTTGTACAGCGAGCGATTTCTAATCTAAGTTCGGTCGATATACGAAAAGCTATATGGCATAACGTCGGCTTTTTCCTATGTGAATACTATGTTTTTTATGCCTTTGTCAAGTAATTCTATCACAATTGCGCTTCCAATCAAATATACATAGTTGACAATTATCCTATTTTTTATTTTACTGCACTCATCCTTACCTCTTCGTTAATTTAAGAACTTACACAATGTTGATCTGTTCCGATTCATTCATTCGATAAACAGCATTAACCAAATATATTTAACATCTTTCACCAATGCAGCAGTTTTCATACAGTGCCGAAAATTTCCAAGCGGCTGAGTGAATTTATCTTTTTCACTCTCCGTCTCTTCACAACAAACAAGACTCGTAAAGCTCGTATATAATTCTTTTTGGATCGACGTCCGAATGATCTTGGGAGCAGCTACTGTGCGATTTACGCGAGAATAAACTATCCGCATGGAGAATGGAGGTCCGACGTGTGCGCGCGCGACCATAAATCCGCAAGAGATAATGATCGCAGTACGTCTGCGTCCGTGCGAATCTACGGTTTGGCTATGGGACCCATAACTTACCCCCCCCCCCCCTCCCCTCTTCTCTCTTTTAGGACATATGTATGCGTGGCAATGAACCTACGCTTTGTTCGGCCAAAATGTGGAACAACCACGACGCATCTGCGTTTTTACCATTAGCGCTTTTTCCGCGTATACGAGTACATATGTATGTACACACATTGTATGTTATTCTGGTTCTCCGGCGACCTGTTTGATTTACACGTGGCATTCGCCTGGTCCTTTTTACGAGCACACTGGCAAACGTTACTTCGAGGAGAAAAGAAAAGGACAAAGCTTTCTATTGTCTGTAGTGCTCTTTTAATACTCTCAGGAAGAGTTGTTCAATGTACTCTTCATTCGTTTCGAACAAATTTGACCTCGTAATGTACTTTTCAACCCTTTTCTCATTCCATTAAATTTCTAGAAATATTTTATTACAACACCTGTGTATTGTCAAATAAAAATTTTGTTCTTCATTCCAAATCTTGTGTATTTGTTATATGAAAAAAACATCACTCCTCTAAACGAATGAACATCATCAAAAATTCGTTAACGCAGATAAGCATATCAAATAAAAACATATCCCTGAGTTAAATATACAACTACAAATTCAGAAGTAAATAATTTCTAGAAAAACCGAGCACCCAGTTCTTGCCTACAAACTATGTGTGAATTTCTTACGTAAAACAATTCATGGAGTCGCATCTATAGCCTCCTATTCTCTCTATCGTCGCGTTGCGACAGAGCGCGTAACGAGCAAACAAGTGTTTGCTCGAGATAATACGTACACGAGTGGTTCACTCTCGCCCACATACATCGTGATAATCCTCTCGTAGCATGCGACCAACACCGTTCATGTATTAGTAACTTGCTCCTTGAGTCGATCGCTTTGTTGTTCGACTTAATAATGAAGTTGCAGTATTAGCGTCAAAAAAAGACACACTGTACAGTACGCGTAGAGTGGCTAGATAGCGAGGAGCGTTGGGTTATCGTGAAATTTGAAAGTTTGCATCTATGATATTTTACTTGTAGCTTTTTGTTTTCTTTTCACTGATTGGCTTGCTTCATTTCCACGTTAACTGTATGATTTCGATTTGTAAAAGTTACGAATAAATGTAGAACTGTAACTCTACTTGTGCAATAAAGATGATAATTCCGACTTCTAACTTGACAATAATTGGAATAATGTATCGCATTTCTCGCATGACGATACGCACTTTGCATCTTAAGCATATGCTTTTGAGCTCTGCAAAGACAGCAGTGATGATAACTCTTCTCCGATAGGAAAGCAAGTTTAAAAGTCAAATTACTCGTGGCTCTGAAATTTCCATAATAAATTTGAGCCTTCGTGTCTTGGAAGTATCGGCGAATCTAATTATCAGCCTAGGTAATAATTAAGACTTAGCCGCTGTAATTCGACAGCTCTCATGTTCATGCGCACGGTTGAACCTTGAAGTTTATCTCCAACGCTACTTATGATCTCGATCAGTCATTAGTATAATCAACATTTTTCAAGCAAAAACAAAAGTTTCATGTACATTCACTTAAAAGTAATTAAATTGTTGTATTATCAAGACATTGTAATTAACACTTTACAAGCCTGTCAAACAAAGATATATTTAGCTCGAATTTAACGTTTCCTGAAACTACGAGCCTCCATTATTTGCCGAAAGAAAAGATCTAGCGATGCAGTATATGTGTATGTAGAGCTTGAGTTTTCAAGAGTTAGAACAAATACAATTCGAGCTTTGTCCCTTCTTGTTGTTTTTTTTTACTATCCGAACAATACGTGAGCGACCCGATTGAGAGCGAACTTTTCAACAGAACATCCGGAGAAAGAGACAGAGACACAGAGAGAAGAGAAAATAGGTTCGTGCTTTCTCACTTCTACTTTTGCGGAAGCTTCTAGCCCAATATCCTTTGGTAGACACAGAGGAAAATCGCGCCTGCCAAATTGGCGCTACCTTTCTTCGCTCCCCGCTTTGCATTGTAGAAGTTACTTTCCCATTTCTTCATTTGTTTTTTTTTCTTTCTCTTTTTCCCTTATGACCAATCTCTAATCGAGTCCTTTTGTCTTTCTGCAAGAACGCGAGAATGAGAGAGAGAGCTCGGATGATGTATGAATTGGCTTTGGGTTCGACTGCACACTGAATGCTATCTCAAATTGGGATTCCACGCTCAATAATCCGCCGCCGGAAGGTTTTGCTAGTGATATGAGCTATGACCTTTCTGGGATTTGAATCACGTCCATTAATATTTATAGAAACCGATTGGTGATTGTTAGTTCCGAAAGCCTAGTGTTTTTTTATTATTATTAATCTAATTAACGTCCATCACTAGCCGCATTGTAATGCTTTGAATTCACATGATAATACTATGTATAATTCATTCACTGATGTATTATTGATGAAAACTCCTTTTATGCATTCGTCAAAAATATTTTTGCATGCTATTCAAACAATCGTTCGTTTGAAATAACAAAAGCAACTTTTATACACGTCAATTTGTTGTTACTATATGTTGATTAATATGTAACGTGAAGATCATAATAATTCAGAAAAATTATAATTCAAACCAAGCATGCGAGCTACAATATTATTCCCTTCAATTTTATGATGCACACAAGCTAATATCTAATTCATGTCTAATTCAGCTGGATGGAATAAATTATTAAAAATTAGCAACCCTACGACGTCTCCTTTGAATTAATATGATAAAAAGCTCGCGCTGTAAATTTTCATCATCGTTAGAATTTCCGGCGTGAATAAACGCAAGCACTCGTTCAAGAGATATAATACAGTGCGAGCATCACGGAATTACGTGTCCGCGCAATGACGGATTAGCTGAGAGAGAGAGAGAGAGAGAGAGAGAGAGCTGGCCGACGTCCAGGCGCACAATGAAAATTCAATTAACTGGAAAGCATGAGATACACGTACGTTCGCTGGACGCGTGTCGTCCGTTAACACTTCTGATTAGCTTTGTTCTTTTTTTTCTTCTTCTTTCGGCGCCACTGCTATATGACTTTTGTGGCTCGAGACAATTGTTCACTCTAATTTTTTAATTACGTAGACTACACGGACATTTTTCCACTTTAGAGTGATGAGGAGAAAAGCATTTTCAACTTCGCCGAGTGGATTAATTTAATTTTTGATTAAAATGTTTTCCGTCGTTAGTTGTACAACTCCAATTTTGCTCTTAGAAATTTTCGTTTACGTTTAAGACTTTGATGACTAAACATGAACAAGAATAATTAAAATTATTATCAATTCTTCCAAAAAGTATGCTTTGAGTCGGTTCATCGTGTATTAAACTGGATCGTTTGTCTTAGCGTGCAGGAATTTCCAGACAAGCGGTATTCGATTTTTAATGTAGTAACGATAATGATTTTCTTTATTATAAGTTTTAGTAGTTACTAACAAATAAAAAATGCACATAATTTTAGCTCCAATGTTATTGATAACTGTATCTTCTTATTTGATTTACAATAAAACACTATTTGACATTAATTCGTTAGGTATTTCCAAGTCATTTTTCACAGCAGTAATCATTCAAAATGTTAATAAATGCATTTTATGGTTTATCAACGAAAACATAACAAATACCAAAAAGTCTATTCTTGATATCATGTCATTCGTCAATTGATATTTTTCAATAAAACTATAAGTCGGACATTAAAAAAACACCCAATAAAATTTACAGTCGACTGACCAACGAGCGCATGAGAATCAGGCATAAAAGATCGTGGACTGAGCCCAAGCGCTTGATAGAGAAATAAAATAAAACGCGATCATAAAATGAGGAGTAGCGACGATCGAATTACACAATTGTGCACATGCCCAAGTGGGCAAAGCTTAATTAGTTATATTTATCATCAGCACGAGAGAATGCATTGGCAAACAATCCCTTTATACAAGCAACTGGCATGAACATGCACCCGACGTCGTATAAGTTATCGTAAAAGCGCGACTTCACTAGAATGCCGAATGAGAGGGTCTGTATATAAACGAAGTGCAAATAACGCTTGCTCTCTCGTATGTCCCTTCCCTTTTTCGTAGCTTTTGCAGTCGAGGTAGATGAGTTATGAAGAAACGAATGACTGGTCCCGCTTGCGCGTATTATGTACTCGTACTACATATATTCAGGAAATGCTGACACTTTATGCACGCAGGGAGAACGGGGGTAGAGCTATTTCGTGTGATGAAATTTTGAAATTCGTGGAACATGCACAAAAGTGAAAATTATATTCTATTTCTGACAGGTTTTCAGAATGTCTTTGACTGTTTATGGCTGTGGTGTATTACATATATTTATTCAATTAAAAATCAAAATCACGCGTTAACAGAAAAATATCTAGCCTTTGAAAGTTCTATTTCGCTTTGTGTTTATTATTATATAAAACAGTTACGGCATAAGGAAACATTAAAAACTGCAAGGGAGTGTCTAATATTTTCCTTTAATTAAAAAACCTCTTGAAGCATTGTATAATGAGGCGATTAACATTCAAAGGTGTGTTTATCAAGCAAACTTTTGAAACTTTTCTAAACTTTCATAATAAATGTGAAAAAAGAAAGAACCTACATAAAACCTATTTCATCGAGTACAAGCGGCTTTGAGAGAATATTTTTATAAATTTCCACTGATTTAAAAAGCTTCGTTATTTTCCTTTCAAACGTCTTGCGTAAACTTATTAATATAAAATTGAAAAGCACTCATGGATGAATATTGCAAACATTATTAAGTCGCAGTATTAGATATATGCGTGTTCAAACGGGCCAAGCGATATCTCGTATAAACCGAATACACATTCATGCAAACCTTGTACACGTATCAACCATATCCACGAAGTGCAATTACATCGAAGGCTAAAGTACACAAATCGTGCCGGCAACGATTTAAGATAGCTTATGACAGTCAAAGTTATCCATGCTTGTAAGTATCGAAAGCAAAGAGAAAACGTCACCCTCTTGCTTCTCCCAATAAACGAATGCTCTACATTTGTACACACACACGCGTGCAAGTATACACATACATGTAGAGGAGAGAAAAAGGTTAAAGCATCACGAGCCACTGCCGATTCCCCGCGGGGGTAGCTCTCATTGCATGGTCAGCGGGGTCCCCGTTTGCGGGCAGAGCGATTTTCGAAACAAATCCCCCTGGAAACTGGCCAAGCAGTTGTGTATTTGCATTTGCCAACGAACGAGACAGATAGAGAGAGAGAGAGAATAGAGCTTGATCGACGCGGATTAGCTGCTCTCCGATGTTTCCTCTTTCTTGCTTGCTACGTATATGCACCGATGTAGTCGTTTACATCGTTGTACGCTAAAAGCTGCGTCGTTACAAAATTGGAGATGCAGTATATGGGTTGAATTCGACGATCCACTTTTCATTCCGATATCACTGTGTGACCATTTTTCATTAAATAGATTTTCGCTTGCACAATACAAGTATTTTCGATGTGGAATGAATGACATTGTGAAACAATTTCAGTTATTTTAGAAACATCCATATTTTGTATTTTCTATTTTTAATATTTTTATTTTGAAAGAGTTTTATAGCGCACTATCGAACGTTTTTAAAAGAGGTTTGCCAGTACGAAATCAACGTGCTCTCTAGAGTCATAATCCACTTACAATTTGGTCAACGAATGCTATCGATTAAACAACTATATACCTTGCTTTCCAAACAACAATAAAACAAGCGATGCCTGTATAGTGGACGAAAGTCGGATCTCTCTCGACGAATCTCTCAGAACGCTATCGATTTTCCTAAGTAAACAGGAAACGCGATTGTTTGAAAGTGCTTGGAGAAGGTGCACACGTGGATCTAGAAGCAGTGACAAATTGTTTACCGATGACAATACCGCGAGTTCTCTTTGCTAGCTCTCAGCGCAATATACTATGCCAATTATTTCTATGACAATTATTCGTGAAGTGCAAGACTCGTATTGGAGCCCTTTGTGCTTTTAGTTTGAAAAAATGTAACGTATATATACGCCAAAGCTTTGATACAATGTGCTTACGCACAAAAATGACTGCGCTAACACGTATTCATTTTGACGACCGTAAAGCGTGTGTTAAAGGTGCAAAGCGATAGTGTGGCAATGTTGAGTCCAATTAGCGACACGTGTTTTCTTTTGTGTGAGTTATCTAGTACAAAACACGTTACATTATTGTCTCTTGTACAGTACATTCCTTGTTATGATGGTTCATTTTTACTTAAAACTCATATTTCCTCCATGTCGGTTCTTTTTTAATGTTTAAGAACAAAACATAATTAATCCATCATTTTGCTTTATGCAAAGTTTACTACTTTGCTCACTTTTCGTATAAATCTTGCCATTTATGTATTTTTCGTATTCGTTATCTCTTAACAAATATATTATATCAAGAAGTTTTTAAAAACATTTAAAGCCGACGAAATTCCAGTGTTGATTTGACATACACATTCCAACAATGTAGTCACGGTGTCATTTTTACAAATAATATCTGTATTTAATTACGTTACTCACAGAAAACGCGTGCAAAATACACGATAACATAATTCCTTTCAATTATAACTAGTCAACAATAAATGCGCTGCGCGTATCTATTTTATTTCCTTTCTAATTTTTGAATAAATTAAATAGATGTATCTGACGGTTAAGTTGCTTCTGCTCCTATTTCATATTTCGTGAAATTCAAAATATTAATTTGAAGTTCACATCATTCACATCAATACCGATATCACGCGTGATTTTCCTTCAACCAATCATATGGCGAATAAGCTGCCTTCAGTTTCAAAATAAAAAATTTTTCTAATAAGGATTAATATTTTATCAAGTTGTATGTTTTTCAGTGCAATAAAAAAAGCTATTGCAACATGAAACGTGGTTAATTTCATGCAATATATATAATTGGTTAAATTCCAATAATAATTGATTCAAGCTCAATCAAAATTGAAACGAAAGAATTGATCGTGAAATAACATTGTTACCTGTGTCAAAAAGTACTGCGTTATACAAATGAATTAATCTACTATAACAAAAGAAAGCTGAATCGCCCGTATATACAAAATCACAATGATGATATATGGGCATGTCGTTATGTGCATTTTCATTGTTATTGTTTGTGTTTTAATCAGACGAGTGCCAAGTGAAGGGTCGACAGATAAAAAAAAGAAAGAGAGAGAAGGGTATTAGTCGCGGCCATGGCTAATTGGCCGCGCGGGTGGGACTCGCACTCCTCCCCCCGCCCCTTCCGAAAAAAACTCGTCCCGGCCAATTAGTTGTTCCGGGGAATCCCGTCGACCGTGCCGTTAATACACGAGTACTCGTGCAAGTGGCCAAAATCCACACGGTTATATCGCACTTGAATGGAACTACTTTGTCATCCAGCTGAATTATTCGCGAGGTGGTAAAAAACTTTGGTAGCGATAGTCCTTTTTTTATTACGAACAGACAAGAGATATATTATTGAAAAAAACCATCTGCCTTGTTTTAAATGAAATACTACGTGAATAGGATGGGTCGTAAGTATTACATCAAGCCCAACGTGGTGTGCTTGTAGGCAAACCTCGCAAAAACACGCATCGTCGAACTAAGAGCTTGTAAAGCAAAACGGATGTCCGTTACGGAGTGAAACGTACAATCCAATTAAACTAGAGGCAAGCATCTGGGGCTCTTTCGATTCGATGCACACACCTTGTGCTTTCGCCAAGTTCGAATGAGCATACCTCAGATGCATCTGCTTGGATCTCTCTTTTTTTCTCCTCTCCCTTCCACACTCTCTCTCTCTCTCTCTGTCTCTCTCTTTCTCCCTCTCCCTCTTCGTCTCTCTCTCTCTCTCTCTGTCTCTCTGTCTCTCTCTTTCTCCCTCTCCCTCTCCGTCTCTCTCTCTCTCTCTCAATCTTTCGATACGTGAATAGGAAATAACTCATTTTTTATTTGCTTTGAGAACTTTCACAGCAAACACTTGTTTAATTAAATGCAAATATTTTTGTTACTTAATGTGTTGATTGGTGTTGATTTGCATATATTGAATTAATTGTTCGTTTCGATTTGTTTTGTCGCATAAGTTACGGAAAGATCAACATTAAATCAGTCAATTGATTAGATCTGCAACAAAAGAAATAAAATTATTTATTAATCATGATGAGCGAACATGTATGATTTCATGCACTATAATAATGTTATAGTTCTTAATATCACTAGTACAACAAAAATATTCCACTACTAATATAAGATTACTATTTGTTATAGGTAAGCAATCATGATCTATTATAATATACGGTCGCATTGTTGTACGATATTCAACCAACCATTAGAATCCATAAAGTAAGTTCAGTTTTATTCATTCGTAACATAAAAATGTGTGAATTACATGGCGTTGCACGCAAACTAGTCTCGTCACTGAATGCGCCGTTACACAGTAGTATTGAATTAACTCCGAGCGATATAGCAATTATTTGGTTGATGGAGTTACATCTACGAATCACATTGACGACCAGTTCTCATTTATAAAAGCTCTATGGCACATAATTGGACGTGATTCTCTTGATTCGTATCTACACAAAAACTAAATTAGCATTAAAACAGTGACACTTTGAAGTCAAGAGAAAGAGAATGACTTTAATTTAGAAATGAAGTTTCAGGTTATCTATCTAAAATTGAGAAACATTTCAGTGCTTACTATAATGAATACTTGCCCCCTCGAGCAATCTTTCCATCAGCGTAATAATGTAGGTTAAGCAAAACTTGCCTAATAAACATCCCTGGCACGCAGCATGGTTTCAATTTGGCGTAAAAGTAATAATCGGAGGTGCGCGCCGCGTGGAAGCAGGCGGCGGCAAGATCTGAAGCGCGTGCGCGAGAGAAGAGCATTGGGTGGGCGGGAGAGAAGAGGAGAGCTGTTTTTGCCGCTACCGCTGAGGGTAACACCCTGCTTGGACTGCGAATAGTCAGTCGTGTCTCGGTTGGCCTCGCGTTTCAACACCAGCTGTCACGGCGTTGTTAAGTGTGTGCTCATCAATGATATGCGTGATACCCTGTGATAATATTGTGCAAGTGTGACAAGAAAATAAAAAAATTTCTACGTGGAGAAAACGAAGACGACCAATAACATATCGTAAGCTAGTGCGAAAGAAAGAACTTCCGTGAAAATAGAGAGAGGAAGTTTCGACTCGGCAAACTTGGTTAGCTCGTTGATAAATTTGCACGCCGCGGTGAAAAGAAATATATCCGCGTGTTGCCTTTTAAAAAGCTGGAAAATGTGTTCGATGTAAGCACCATAAGTTGCTCTCTATTTGTATAGCTTGCAACGTCAAGTTTTTTCTTGTTTCTTTGCTTTCTCCTCTTTCGACTGCTCGATACAAGTAACAGTGAAAAGCTTGACGATCAAAATGTTGAACTTTTCAAGTAGTTCAAACCACAGCTATGTCAACTGTATTTAAATTGAACAAGCCACCAAATTATTCGTGAAGCATTTTTTTTATTTTCAAGTACTTAATTTTCACTTATTGGTTAGTTGTTGAGCCAGTATAATAGGCAAATCATGAACTACGTGATTACGCCTGGCGAAGATATATAGTGCATACCAATAAATTGCCTGCAATAAATCTCTTTTAAAAGAAGGGTCTCTGTTTTATGATAACAAGAAAACCCGCATATAATATATTCTTAATTTTTTGCGCGATATAAAACAAAAGTTCGACAGAGTTAAAAATACATACATTGAAAAAGCGAAAAAAACAGTTATCAATGAAATTGGTAGGCTGGTGTAGCTACGTGTTAAGAAAGTTTAATTTTCCAGCACTCTTGTTGTTGTTTTAAAACGAAGTTTCGTTTCCGGATAAAAACTATTTCAGTCAACTCTCGTAGTATTTTCTATTAAAGTCGTATAATCGATATCATCGGCTTGTTTGAATATCATTCCTCATTATGCAAACCCAATTCCCAATTTATTCGCTGGCATTCACATAGCTATTTCAAGCGAAAGCGAAGATAATGTTGTCATTTTAATCTCTTCTCCTTTGCTCCTTTTCACCACTAGGAAATTGTAAGTGGAGATGACTTTTGTAGTGGAGAGTTTGGCTGGCCGTGTCGTGTAATGGTGATGCTTCATAAAAAAGGACCCCAAACTGGCTACGATTTCGCTATTACTCTAATGCCTTGTATTTTTACGATCTCTCTTCTCCTTGGTAAATTCGAAATTTCAACGGGGTACTGGGAATAATATATATATTCATACATTTCGTCGAAACGTTGCGATCTTGCTGAAAATTCATTACTTTTTACATGCATATTTCAAGGAATAACTTGAATTAATATTAAGTTATAATTTCGTCAGTACCGACCATGCGATTTCCTTTGGGAAAACTTGGCGTTTCTGGAAAACACTTAGAAGTTGAAGTAATGATATAGAAGTACTCGACAAACTTCATCAACGAGAAGTAGAAAAGTATGAGCGATAAATTTTTTTCTTCCTCTCAACCTGTACCTTTCTCATATCACTTGTCTTAAAGATGCCCGGCAATAAAGAGTTCGCAAGTCCGCGCCGAAGAAATCGAGAAGAGAAACTTTTACACGCGTAGAAAGAGAGAGAAAAAGAGTATACACGCGCGCAGACTTGTATGTATACGCAGACTGCAAGAGATAAAAGACGCACTATAGGAAGTGAAAGAAGCACAAGAAGTAAAAGCTCTTTCTTTTAGTCGTAATGAGTCGAAACGCTCGAGTTTATCAAGTAGTCAGGATTCGAGGAGGAGATAGAAAAAAAAGAAGCTAAAACGATCTTCTCGTTTTCCGTTTTTCTTTCCCTTGTCGCGCGCGCCGAACGATTTCCAATTTGCACGGTTAGCTGTAAATCAGTGGAGCGCATTGGAAAGAGTTGGTTGTTGCGAAGCTAGAATTTATCGGGAGGATGTAGCAGAAACAATAAAGCGATGATTTAAGATTTTGCATAGAAGATTAGCCTTTGAGATTGCTTTCATAAATTATTTCAGGCGATTCAACGTTAATAATTCACTGTCAACAATGTCTTACTTTTACGAGGAATATACGGTAAAAGTAGTAGGAGGCGTGAATAGTCAAACCTAAACTATATATTCCTTCGAAATTAATATTTCATAACAATTAATCGCATGTTTGATCGATCTATATTGATTACATTATTATTGTAGTTTATCATAAAATTACATGAAATTATATAAAATGTAATAGGTTATAATTTAATGATACTACTATTATCCGACTAAAAAGCTTGTTCACACATTCTACATCACTCATTTAAACAAAACGTAATTTGGAGCTAATGATTATTCAGAACAAGATCCAATAGTACAATACGCTAATGACTGAGCTGATTAAGTTAATTAGAATTGAAAGAGATTGTATGAACATGAAACACGTCGAAAAACCCGACAATATCGCACTAATGACCGGGACAATTTGGAAACATTAGAATAATCGAGCAACCAAGTAGTATAACCAAGCGTTTCGCCAGCCGGGCGAACAAGCGCGCGATAAGCCGAGAACAGGACTATCCCGATTTGCATCACGTCGCTCGTCACATTGCCATTTCCGATTTACATCTCCGCGCCTATTCACCCCATAGGAACAGCGCTTTAAAGATTTCCTCTTATTTGACTTTGCCATGGCAGAATAAATTAGCATTAAGCGCGCTTGCGCGAGACGATCTCGCTTCTTTGTGTTTTTAGTTTTTTTTTACGTTTGGACGTTTATGGCCAACTTTACAATTGACCGAAAATCCTAAAGCTCGTGGTCAAAGTGATGTTTTACGAAAAAAGGAAAATGGAAAAAACCTTTCTTCGTGTGTCGTTCGGGACTAAACTGTCAAATACAATTCACGATATATTGTTTATTTGCCAAAGCTTGAAGCATTGCATACTAGAGTTTTCGTGTCTAGGCGCTGCAGACGTATGAGAGATCTAAAATAAAAGTTGAAATGCTTTCTTTTATTTTAAGAAAATTCAAACAGAAACCCGAAAAAAGAGCTGAAATACACATTCAAATTTCACAGGTGCACGAAACGAGTTCACGAGCGCTCGATGCTGTTTCGTTTTTTTCCTACCCTTGGGCACTTTGTCGATGATGCCAGAGAGCGCATCCAAATGAATCATTCCTTTCATTTCCTTCTATCCCTCTCTCTCTCTCTCTCTCTCTTTCTGCCAATGGTCTCGTTCGCGGATGTATAAAACCAGTAACCAGTCAGGTCATTCAGAGCTGTCTCGCTCGTTATCCATGCCACTTGCTTTTGCGCCGATCTCTTGGCTATTTGAATTGCCTCGGTATTAAAGAACACCGAAATACGAGCTAATAGAGTCAATAAGTTATTGATGTTTTCGAGAAATAAAGAAAGAGGGAGAAACAAAATTATTGAATACAAAAAAAATAACTAAAAACATCGCCAGAGACTCGAAATACTATAGGATTTATATAAAGAAAATATAAATTGCGAAGCAGGATTAAAACTCATCGGCTAATTAGGTAAATAAATCTGAGTGCGCATGGTAAAAAAAAACAGAAAAAAAGAACGAGGACATTAGGTATTTATTCGGACGGCACTCTTTGCCTACTTCATCCGGATTCCAGGAAAAGAGATAAACTGTGAGTGCGCGAGTGTTTATTTTTTCCTCTAGGTCCTTTTCTACTTGACTAATTTT
The DNA here is from genome assembly GCA_030064505.1 of Chouioia cunea. Taxonomy (NCBI): domain Eukaryota; kingdom Metazoa; phylum Arthropoda; class Insecta; order Hymenoptera; family Eulophidae; genus Chouioia; species Chouioia cunea. The sequence continues at coordinate 21,972,636 of JAOPFQ010000004.1, forward strand.
TCACCTGTTCTCAAAAATGCTGCTATTGTGGCAGTATCAGGTTCAATTGCTCGAAATTTTTGTGGATTTGATAAGATATCAGCTAATTTCTGCTAATTTTGTTTAGGTTCAATAAAAATTCTTTTTTTATTACCCATCAAATATTTGCAGATTATCGGATATGCATCTTATACGAACATTTCCACTGACATAAATTAACAGAATATATGTAGTAATGGTACAATTATATCAAAAACTTTCTTTCACGTCATTTTGTTCACTTTGTTTTAGCTAGAATCTAAAAAAAACTAATATAATAGGAATCAGAGGTTGATTTATAAATTAAATTCTATTGATAAAATGAAAATTATCTGGGGAAAACAAATGATGTTTAATGAATTCTCATTACACAACGTAATATGTATTTGCATCTTCCTATTAAAATATTCATTATATAATACTACGATATTTCAGTAAAGATAATATTATACTAAAAAATTGTTTTATGTTCTTAATGCCAATTGTCTATAAATATTATACTACGTTAATCACGAATTTCACACGAAAAATCATCAATTGTAATCATTCAAATCCATCGCTGACGAAAGCGATCTTTCGCGAAAAAAAAGCTTCCGCGACAGCCTAATTAGGCGAGACGAAGTACATTTCTTAAGTACTTGTCCGAGCGAGAAAAAACGCCCGACTGCACCTTTTTACTCAACGTTTCTGGTTCTTCGGCTGCACTTTATTTGTCCATCACGAATAAGCTCAGTAGTCCCTCCCATCAGCGGCCATCTAATTGAAAGAAAAAAAGATTAAGCACGAGAGTCCTGGGACGTACGTTCATAATGTAATAGAAGAGATGGAGTCAGAAAACTTAGATTTCGTACGTAAAGTCGGATTATCGTTTTTACGCTTCGACAGTTCTAACCTAGCAGAGAGAGAAAGAGAGAGAGAGAGAGACAGAGAGAAAGAGAACAGTTTGAAGAAATAAAACTATCCTTTTGAAGATCGATTCATTTCAACCTGTGTCATTTTATTTCATCGGCCATGTATTTCATGTTATTTAATTGTTCTATATCTATTTACAGTTTTTAAGGTTTGGAATGTGATTAAATAATACACAACTACTCTTGAATAATTCCAAAAATATTTTAATATGCGCACTTTTATGGTTGTAATCGAATATTCTGCACGAAAGTACTGGAAAATAATCCACTGTTGGATCAGGTGAATCCATAAAGGCTCTGGGATCAACGAGGCTTTCAAAATAAAACCTCGTAACATTTCTAGAAATTTCAGTTTTTGGTCTGTCGTAACTGTAGGAAAGGCTAATATCACTCAGTATTGCGCTTTATTTTTCACTTTTATTTTCTCTCTTGGGTCGGTTGGAAAATGCTTGGAATGATCGAGTCGACAATTGCGGTGTGCAGATAGAAAATAGTAGCATGGCGAGTTGCCGAAATAAAAAGAGAAGCAAAAAAATGAACTGGCCGACTGTCGAAATGGAAAAATTTTTCGTCCCCCGCTTCCCTACTAGCTTTAGATGCACTTACGCGGCAGTTTTCAACCGTCTATCAAAATGTTTCGATCGATTCCTTTTTCTTTTACCCATCGCCAAAATTATTTTCACCGGGAATGTTAGTGAGTCCAGTCACGGAATAGTCATTGGTTGCTTGAAAATTTATGGAGCGCAACTCCACAGAAGAAATGCGTGCGGAAGTGCTTTGAATCTCACAAACTTTATTATTGCTGCCGTTGGTGATCTAAGTTTGCGATTCAACCAACTTCTCCTCGGATATTTTCGGAAAAACTATCGATTTCCTTATACACAGACGTCAATTACTTTCAAGAACTCATAAATAAAATTATTCTTTTTCGATGGATATACGCCCCGTTCATACATCATTTTCCACGAGGTACAGTGCGGAACAAGCAGTTATATTCTAACGGAAAAATGTAGTATTGTGCTTTAAAAACAATCTCTCAAGTTCGTTTGTCGTTTTGTTCGATATTAAGCTTACTGGATACGTTCTAACATTATTTAACGATAAAAGTTTTAGAAGATCTGCGAGCACAATAAGTGCGACGTCACAACGAGTAAAATCGCATTTAAACTTTTTTTCCGCGAGACAACGTTGTTTTCTTCCTCTTCGTACCAAAAAATGTTTGAAAATATTTCAAGCATTTATACTTACTTAATTACGCTCAAAGAGGATAAATATGAGCCAGGGAAGTTGTGAGTCCATTCAGTAACTTCAGCAGATAAAAAAATAAGCGACAAAAAAGGGTTCCATAGAACTTTTCCAAAGGCAACACGCAGAGAGATAGCCGCGTGAGCATGTTTATTTAACGAGGAATCGATATGGCCCCATCAATTCAAAGAGAAAGCGCTTAACCTACAAAAACAGCGTCTATCCACCGCCATTATTGCGACAAGAGCTTGCAAGTATAATGAGAGTGAGCGAGTGAGTGAGAGAGAGCGAGTGAGTGAGAGAGAGAGAGAGAGAGAGAGAGAGAGAGAGAGAGAGAGAGAAAGAGACAAAGAGAGGCTCAATAGCTTGTTAATTGTGATGCCTAACTATGCGTAAAGTAAATTCCAAGTATGTACACATATTCTTTTTTATTTTTGTTTATTGCTTAGTAAATGTTCATATTTGTACTTTTAATTCAAATGTACCCTAGCGTTATTGCAACAAAATTGACAGAACGCAATTAAATTTTAATTAGAACATTAATTACAAATGAAAAAAAACGTTTTATTAAATCACCAATGGATTAATACGAATAATTATCTGTGCAATAAGGACGATTACAAAAGATTAAAATTTGTACAGCAGACAGCAATAGAAGCAATAGAACAGAAGAAGCTAAGAAAATATCAAATAAATTCGAAGAGCTAAGTCGAGTACTCCCTTGTGGAATTATTAACTGTGGTCTGAAAAGTTTTTGAGTTTAATAATGATAGCAGAGAGAAGCTTTCGATTTACAATTTTCCATGACATTATGCCGTTGAGTGAGGTAGAGAAAAGAACCCGTGCTCGCCTTTGCACTTATCTCGAGGAAACAATCAATCTGTCGAAAATTGATAATTTGTAAGTCGGTTGCTCGACAAATATTTGAAAACTCTCTCTGTCCCGTTTCTCATATTAATGAAGTTGAAAATTAGCTGCAACCTTCCTATCATTCTCTTGCTCTCAAGAATATCTTTTTATCTCCAGCAAATCAAAAGTTTCTTGCTTATTATTTCTTTGCGCAAGCTGTCGCCGCCCTTCAAGCAAATCAATTGATCTATTTAACAAACTTTACTGCGGAACCAATTGATTTCTGATAAGATATACTTAACGGCTTTCATTTAACCGAATTTCGATGTGACGCGACCTACTTGTAAAGTTTTGCCGTTGGCTAGTCTTAGATATTAAGAAAAGTGCTTATATCTGTAATTGAAAAAGTCAACGAACACGTGTAATAAATTTGAACATAATTACACAAACATTCTTTCATAGTCTCACATTTAATCTCCCTTATACAACCGACAATCAGCATACGTGCATGAATCTTATCCACCTCGTTAAAGCAAACGGCAAATTGCGGGGTGAGCGCGTAACGCGCGTAATTTTTCCAAGCTATATACGGTCGTTGGAGCAAAAATGGAAAAGCGCGGCACTTAACCGGTTGCTGGTGCATTCGAGTCACGCATCTGTTTCCTCGTCCCGTTGGCCTCCTTTCATTTCCGCCCTTCTAATTTTTTTCTCCCTCCTATGGTGTCAGACGCGTTAAGAAAGAGTTTTTTTCTCTCTTTTTTTTTCTTTTCAATAAAACTTGCGATATTTCAGTCACTTTGCACACTGAAAAATCGTGGTATTTTTTGAGGATTCGCAGCTCTCTCGCTATCGTTAAATCCAGGAGCTTTTAAACTTTCGAAGAAGGCCACGATACAGGCAAGCTCGTCGCTAACTAAAAAAGTTGTAAACGAAGCTCGCGCGCGCTCTTCGGGGAAGTTGGCCGAGGCGCAAGTTTTCAAGAAAAATCCGTAAAACGTTGAGCATGTTGTTAAAATTTTAACTGATCTCTCTCTCTCTCTCTCTCTCTCTCTCTCTCTCTCTCTCTCTCCCTTTTTATCTACTTTGAGATTCATCCCAGGCTCGGCTTAGCTTCGTGTCTTCTTTTATTCACGATTATGTTGGCATTGTTTTAAAGTGAATTAGTTTTTTATGAAATAGTAATATATTTATCGGCTCAGTGTAAAGATTATTCGAGCTTGAACGTATTATTTTTAAGAATATTATTGGATGATTTTGTACAAATTTTAAAATATCTTTATACTTTTATTTTAGCTTTTATCAATAATTGGAAACATCATCTTTTAATTAATAATACCTAATAATCACATAAAAATAGTCATATTAATCGCAACTAACATAATTAATTGTAGCAAAACATAAATCCTCAAGAATATAAACTTACCTCTATAATTCTAGTTGGACATCACCATCTGGTAAGAAAAATCTAAAGTTGTCGCAACTGCAAAGTTGGCCTATGGCCGCGTTATATCATTACTCTTGCTAGAGATAGAGACCACAAGCGGATAGTGTATAGCGAATCTATTACCGGTTCTCATTGTCGAGTCGCCACGGATAGGCGCCCGTTTTGTGTCACGGCCACCTCGTACCAGTCGTTATACGAAGCCTCCTCTTGGCACTTTAGCAATCTTCCGTAAGAGTAAATGTCCTCCGATTTGGCTGACTATAGGGTACAATGGGATCTTTGCTTTTTTCGACGCCACCAACCCTTATTACCTCGACAATTTTCACTGTTTTATTAATTTCATCAGTAACTATGAGCTTAGATTTACAAATAAATTTCAATGTTAACTAGATATTGCATTTAGTATTTTGTCCATTCGATCATTCTTACCCTTGAATATTAGTCGAGCAATATTTGTCGAAATAACTTATTAAATTATGAGGGATAAAATAAATTATATCGAAGCTTATAAAACACCACGAATCGAGGGGTTGAAATATCAACTATATCATTAAAATCAAAGATAATGGAACCAAATTAATGTAAAATACTAAAACACAAGAGTCCAATCTTCGAATTAGTAAATGTCCCAAAGTAATTAGTTTATTCGTTGCGTATTCGGCTTAGCGTAGAGCTTGAGCGAGTCGCCGGTAGACGATGAACGCGGAAGCAATGTAATCGGTAAACACTGTGCATATGGGAACCAACCGTGCGAAAAGAGCATCGTGGCGCGCAAACATGATAACAGGTCTAATGAAAATTCGAAACGATGGGGGAAAGGAGAGGATACAAAATTGCCTACCAAATTTGTAAAATCTGAACAATAAGTATCATCCATCTAAACAATCAACGACAAAATGACAAATCATTCCAACACACACATGCGCACACAAGCTTTTTAGTATATAAGTTTATCAGGAAACTCGCTTTAATATGAAAATAACATCAAAATGTGATTCTGTTGTGCAAGCATAATACATTATATGTATGTACCTGTGCTAGGCAAGACAGATACAATTTGTCAACGCGTGTGCAATTGCAGTGCTTTGGAAGCCACGTCAGCCATACGGTCATCTTCTCTCTCTCTCTCTCCCTGCACGCTTTGTTCTATTTCCCACGAACACGCGCACCGAGAAACATACCGAGAATCTCTTGTTATACGTCGTACCGCATAACGCTCTCAGACGACGATTGTTTACTCGCATGCTGGCACCCCGCAGACGTAATGTCTAACTTACGACTATCTAACTACACATATGACACGCATTGTGTGAGTCTATGCTTTGTCTTCCATTCTATCGTTATATTATTCTTTAAATTGAGAATTTATCAAAAAACTACGAGTTATTCATGAAATGTCGATGTATTGTAACCGGCAATATTTATACTTAATAAAAGATTTGAACAATCGAACTTCAAATAGCAACACGAATATGTCGATATTGGAATGGCGAAATACGCGCGTAATGAATTGTTTGAAAGTAATTAAAAAATATGTATTGAATATTTCTGATGAATGGTAATCGATTGAATTATACTTAAAAATTGCAACATCATAACCGCTGTGTATATTCCGTTTATTTACATTATTGCAATGATTTTAAAGAAAGTACATATACATTTTGATTAATCATCGTCGCTTACCAAGACAGCATTTAACCATAGTTAACAAACACAAACGATTTCAAATGTGATCTCAATGAATTGACTATACGTCAAAATCAAGTAAACATCAAATCCTTCTAGAATAAATAATCTCGAAAAGATCGTCGTACAATAGAATAATCGCTCATGTCTCGTTAAAACAAGCCTCATCTGCATGTCATTCCGATGTTGCATGAATGTGCGAGGTATTAGTCGAAATTACTCTTGCACATAGGCAAGAGTACGAGAGAGAGAGAGCATAATGCGCTCAGTGAAATATCTTGAGTCCTCGGAAAATCGAGAGCGAGCCTGAGCACAAATGATGACGGCGTAAACAGCCGATGCGCGTTCTCACCGAAATTCGATAGTTATGCTAGGGACTACATTTTTAATGGACCACAAGCTATTTACTACGCAGAAAATTCACTTAAGCTCTCAAGAAATGGAAATTTATTGTATTTACTTTTTACTCACAGCAATTAAAACGAGAATTTTGTTTAACGAATCGTGACAATGTATAATTGAACAATTCCCGAGTCCACCAACGGGAAACAACACATAGCGAAACATTTTTTATTTTTTTTCTCGATATGAGCCGATAAATGAGCTCATTTCCCTATACATATACAGACAAGCATCGACGGAAGTACGCTACAATAATAGTCATAGAGAGAGAGAGAGAGAGAGGGAATGAATTGATTTCATTTGTAATGCAGAGCACTTGCGTCGAGCATACTTTGCATTGAAATTAGCTTTGATGAACGTTTGCTGAACTCTTGTTATTTTTTATTCATCCGTTCCGTTTTTTCCACTCAGAACGTGCAAGATTCATTTACAGGTCAAACACACGCTCGTATGTAACTGATATCGTATCATAAAACAACAAGGAACAAAAATAGCAAGTGAAAAATGTCAATATATAGTCGGTCCGCGCACGATAAGAAAATATCAATCTCTCGAGATTCATATATACGAAGCATTCGGTATGTATGTGCATGGCAAGGGACGAATCATGCATTTGAAGGAGGGCAGCATTTCTGTTGGATCGCTTCCAGATCTTACACCGTGCCGATGGGCATTATCCAAGCAACAAGTATCACGTATGCCAATATACTTGCGGTCTGGGGCACCTTGCGTGGCCACTTGCCCTCGGCATTATAACGTTGCGATGTAGTCCAATGAATATAATCACTAACTGAACTCGTATTGGAATTCCATTACATTAACATAAGTGTGTGATTCAATGCGTTTCTAATATAGTATTACAAATTTAAGAAAAATCCATAATATAGTATTAGTTATCGCTAGCGGTAATATATAGGTTTTTTAGTAAATGCGTTATTGAGTTCTATTGTTTGGCTTCTTGTATAATGCCAATAGTAATGGCATTAATACCAATGTATTTTGTTATTATTTTGTGTGTTTTTTACTATTAATGAATAGTCCTACATTTCAATTATTATTGCCTTTTGAACAACAAATATTCAGGCGTAATTCAATAATCCTCACGAACTAAACCAAAGGTTACATGTGCATTAATTTGACGACGAAACTTCAAACGGAAATATTCACTGATTATAATTATATAAGTTGTTAATTATGCAATTATGTAATTCTAAAGTCTCTTGAATAATTCGATCAGTCAACGTAACTTTTAATGGCGTGTCAATCGCCGCTGTTTGAAACCGCTTCAAGTATAAGAATCACGACTTCTTATACAGCCACAACGCAAAGCCGCAATCACCCACGGAATTCGAGCAACTCGAGGAGCAGCTGCATGTGCCAGCAATGAGGTCCCGGGACGCCGCCCGATAGTCATCCCTTTTTCTCCAAGCAACAAACTTTCGTCCGGTAGCTTTTGATATTCACGGCAGTCACTTGCAAATTTCCAAGAGAAAAAAGAGCTGTTTTGGTCTCTCCGCGTTGCTTTCAAATTCGTGAAATATTCCGTGTGCTCTTAAATTATTCCTAAATTAAAATATTCGATTTTTTTATCGAAACACAATAGTTGTACTCAAATGAAAAATTGCATTAAATTAGATTGGCGTTTTCGTCTGATCAAAGGGGAATTCCGCAGAATCCATAAATCAAGTCTCGCTCCAATAAAAACAACAAAAACATCGTTAGTTCATCACCTGATTGGACATACAATACGATATACAATACACATGGTACGTCAAAGCACGGATTATTTTTATAAAATTTAATTAAAACTGTCAAAAGACGTGACACGATTGTCAACGTTCAAATGTTAGTTGTTTGAACAAAGAACAAGACCCTCTTTGAATACGCGCATGAAATTCTGCTTATTTTCGAAAAAATTAATCTTTTGTAGCCACGTAAATAAGCTCATATTTTCTGTTAAAATGCTAACTGAAAACAACAAAACATCATGTGATATAACCATTAAATATTCCCTATGATTTTCGTTCTTTGAAGTATCGATTACAAAGCGTGTGCGAGAAAATGCGTTCGCGTTGTCTTCCTGTAAAAAAGAGAAAAGCTTATGTAACTTTGTGAACGAAACATACAAGGCAAAAAAGGATTCTCAGAAGTTAGGACGCGCGGCTATTAATTTTAATCTCTCCGAGTACAAGCGGCGCTCTCGCGCAAGAAAACGTCGCTCTGGCGTTTTTTTCTTTTTTTTTTTTTACTCTTTTTTCGCGTTGAAAAAGAAAGGTATAAAACTCCAACGCGTTTCTACCTCGCAAAAAATGCAATGAAAAATAAAGAAAATATACCTACACTGTTTATTTATGATTTGAATTTGTTGATAGATTAAATTCACATTTTAATTAAAAGTTCAGATTGGACCACAGCTCCCTAGTGGTATTGATATATTGCATTGTCAATGTTTAGCTACGGGTGTATTGAAATGAAAACTCGATTTAATAGTTTTTTTATCTTCGTTGTTACAGAAAAAAACTTACCTCCATTCCTACTTTGATAAAGCGGAAAAATCAACGGCTTTAATTGTGTCGCGAACAAAATTACAGTTGTTTCTCTCGAAACTATGCAAGCCTAAATCTTCCATAGTAGCCCAACAATTCCAAGCAAACGCAACTATCGATACATCGAGCGGCATACACGCATGAGAAATTATTACGGAAAAGAGAAGACCCACAGTCGATATATTTCATGGTGGATTTGATTGTTATTCCGTGCCCTATTGTCGGCATGGTACTATAGCTGCGTGGCTCAAAAGAGAGTTTGAAATAACCCAACTTGGCGGCGATTTTTTTTTGTCCCCGAGAGAAAGCAATTTTCGTTCGCTCGGGCGCTCAAACAGCTCGAGAGCTTCACTCTGCCAAGGGGAGATTTAGAAGCATTTATCGCTCGAGATTCAGGCTTAGAGCCTACAAAAAATGAGCGAGCGTAACTTTATTAAACGGTGTTTTATTGTAAGTAGCCGCGTTTTGTGGAATTAGAAGCAAGACTGCGAGTATTACGTCAAGAAAGTTTATAGTTTCAATATTTTGGTCATAGTTATAAAAATATTTTTTCTATTATTTGATTATTCTGTTGAGTAATACTCTTACGTGACCGAAATAAAAATAAATGTATATTTTTAAAATAGCTGAATCCAAAGTAACTAACTCCACAGCTAAAACCAACAATTCATTTTTACACGTGTATACCGACGAAAAAGAACATTTCTCGTACCTTCTTTTATCGGAGTGACAATTCGTTTATTGACTTCCTAAAAAAATAAATTTGTAGAAAGGGACAAATGCAGAAGAAAAAAGGGCTAAAGAAAGTGATAAGAACGATAATGCGCACATACGATACACGAGGGAAAGTCGTCATAATGGATATACTTCAGAACGAAAGAGGGAGACAAAGACAACGGAATTATTTCGAGTCACTTGCAAAGCGGGAGCTAGGTACATTTACTCTCGGCAACCTGCCGACAAAGTGTCTTTTTCACGTTTTTTCTATCTGCAAATGGAAGCATCAAATTCGACACACCTCTCTTCTTGTTTCGTTCGAATCTGTCTATTTTCACGAATATTATTTTTCAATGACATTTTTTATCGGACGGTCTTGCGTTCTATAAAATTCAAAGAATTATATTATATTGAGTTTTTGAAGCTATCGAACTGTCATTTGAAAACTTTTTCCTAAATTTGAAAATATTCTAGAGTAATATTGACTTATAGCAGTAGGAATATATCTTTGTAGTCGCATTTTTGAACTCTTGCTTGAATCTACATATCAAACGTATTCTTTGAAGTAGTTGTCAATGATTGAAATCATACCAGTAATCATCTATACTCATCAAATCATCTCTTGTTCCAATTTCAAACATTGGCGAGACTGAAAGAAAGGAAAAAGAAAAGAATAGTCGAGTAGTGTAAAACTTATGAAGCGTCGACAAGCAATCTCTTTTCTCGCTGACCTGGTTCAATTTTCATAGGACGCCAGGGGCTACTGCGATCAATATGCCACTTCGTTATCCACCAAAGGACACGAATTCAACTCAAAGATGAGAAACTTGTCTGTCCTATAACGAGGTCAAAGCTCAGCCTACAAAGGCTTCATACATCCCTATGAAAATTGCTCTTATACTATATAAGTTGTACTATATACGTATTTATTATAAACATCATCTAACTTATCGTCATGGTGCTCAAACTCTGCACGCTCAATTTGCCGAAAACTTAATGTTCAAACTCTCTCTCTCTCTCTCTCTCTCTCTCTCTCTCTCTCTCTCTTGAGGAGACTATATTTACGCGTTGCTTGTATCCTCGGGAGGTGAGAATCGTAGTTCGGATTTCGTACTTAATATTCCCTAAAACGTCGGATTATCTCTGATTATTTTAGCGTGACTTTTAAGCTTTAATAATCTCAAGCACTACTATGGTTTACGGTTAACGTAAGGATCAATAATGCGTTACATTAAACTTGTCACTACCAAACATTGAAGTACGTGTTATTCTTTATAATAATTATTTTGAAAATATATTCGAAAATATATTCGAAAATACATCGATTAATCGATGTATCTATTTGATTTGTTGTTGATTCAAGAACTATCTAATCGTATATAGCAATTTCTCATGAGGAAACAAGCGATTAGCAATTGCAAAGACAATGAAGGGACTCGCGGACAAATAGACACCGCTTGGAAAGCCATCGACAATTAGGGATTGGCATAAGCTTCTGGTAGTAGGTGCATCGTTGTTTGCGTAGAGCAGCAAGGCACCAAGGGACAGAGAACGAGACAGAGAGAGAGAGAGAGAGAGAGAGAGAGAGCACGATCGATGCTAATCGAGGCGGGCGCAGCGCCTCGGAATTAGCATGTTCGACTGGGGTGCGCATCCGTCACGCGTCGATTCGTTTTCCCATCGATTCCGTACTTGCAAACCATGTATAACTTGTCTTACCAAATTCTATTATTCATTCCGCTATAGCTGAAGAGATATAGGCTCTTTTTATTCGTAGCTACAACTTAAGGAAAACATATGCGCCGAGTCGTGATTTCACCGCATTCGCGTATATTGTATAAGAGTCTGCCTTCTCCTTCCTCCTTTCCACGCGTGAGTTTCCCTCCGTGAGAGCGAATTGATGCTGCATGTCCGAGTTTTTCACTTCACTGCCTTTACTGGTTCTGATTCTGCTGCTTTTTCTATCGCGGCTACTGGATTCGACGGAAAATTGAATGCGTGAGTTTTCAGTAAACGGAATTAATGAAATGTTCGAAAATGTTTTTGTTTTATTTGGATTTCGCTTTTTATACATTCATGGAGTTCGAAAACATTTGCGGAATTCTCTGATTTACTCAAGCGATGTTGTATATTGAAGTAGCCGAAAGTGTCACGATAAAACAAACAAACAAACAGACATATTTTAAGTCTTCACCGTACGCAAATTTAGAATGGAAATTGCAGTAAGCTAACTCAATAAGGTTACGAATTTCATATCCTACTTTGCGAAAAAATAAAACGCTTTCGAAATTACCTTAACTCAATAGTTCAAAAACTTATTTATATACTTCTTTTGTTTGGATTCTTAAAAGAATATGCTATGCGAACTCGTCAACAGCAGATTCTTGAAGTATGGCTATATTTTTTACGATAATAAAAAGAAATCTTACGATATATCTTATCAAATGCAATCGATTCAATGAAGAATTGGAATAAAAGAGCGTCGCGCCAAAGGAATTCTCTACTTGCCGACTCCTTTTGCAAAACGGAAACCGAACGCGCGCGGCGTACTCTGGCAAACCGCATAGGCTCTCTCTGCTGCTTGAATATTCGGGCAAACGAAAAGGGGGAGATTCAATTAGTCTCGAGGCAGTGCGCGCCACTTGGCCAGTATATATAGCGTCAAACTGAATGAGAGTATATAGGATCGGGGACGGGGTGAGTGCAGGCGCGGTAGCGCAAGCTTATTACGTACCTCGCTCTCGTGATTTGTCTGTCTAGTACGGGCATATGACTAAAAATCATCCGACTGTTGACGCTGATTCACGCTAATTAAACTTCAGCTCTGCCTTTCCCTCGTTGTTTTTCTTTCGAATCACTGGCGTATATCTGATTTAATCTCTCAATCGTACCCGTGAGTCCAAAACGTGGTTCTGCTGTGCGTGCTTTATCAGGAAGAGCATATGTTTTGCACTCAACTGCGATAACTTGACATTCTGAATATATTAATTTTTATGCGCAGACGATTTTATTTATTTATTTTCAGAGTGATGTCAAAAGCACATCATGACAAGTAACTTATCTGCAATACGTCACATTATTTCTGTTCAGGACTGACTTAATTCGGATTTTTTCCCTTGATTGACGTTATCATTGTCTCCACTATATCAGTTTCAAGCAATTACGTATAAAAGCGACCGTCCAAATTTATTTGGTATTTCATATTGTAACGTTGAGGTAAAACAACGTGTGTAATTAATTGAATTAGATACAGAACCGACTCTAGCTTAATTAAATCACTGTATAGAATAATATGACAATAAGTAGCCTATGATGTTACTATCTAATGGTGTAATTATATTCTATTCAGTGTCCAACTCAAACTCGTTTCATTTTACTAGTTTCAGTTAGGATTCCCTCGAGAACTGTTCCATATATCTACGAAAACAATCTTCTCAACAAGTGCGCTCGCCTTACATCGGAGGCTGTTCACCTCTCGCGGGCAAGAGAGTTGAACAAACAGACTCGGAATTTTGGCTACACAGTATACTATACCAAAGTAACACGCTGCTTTTGTTTCGTGTAATATTAATTCATGCGAAAAAGCGAGAGGGTTATTCCCCTAGGCTTCTCTTTATCACACTCTTTTAATTTTCCTAGGTAACGTTATTATTCATGGGACACGGGAATGAGATTTTATTTTTCATGTGGAAATCTCTATTACTGATATAGTGTGTGTGTGCGTGCGCGCGAGAGAGAGAGAGAGAGAGAGCAAGTGAACTGATTAACCGCATGAAAGCGTTCCTTCTTGATGGTGACACGATGCTCGTATATAGCTTGGCCTTTCTCTCCCGTGGCGGGGGACTCTGCGATATCCGCGTCGTTGATGCAGTAATTAAAGTGATCCAGGCCTCGCTATTCACGGTTAACGAGACGAATGACGTGGCGATCTCTCTCCCTCTCTTCCTCTCGTTCTTTTTCGCGTGGTTCTTTGATATTGAGTAGTGGCTAACTGTCTGTGCCTCACGCTCAAATTTACTTATCTTTCAAAGGGTTAATTAATTCTAGCTTTATCATACCTATTAAGTACAAAAATGATCAATATACGAATATTTCAAAGAGAAATTCGTCCACAGTGTCCATTTGATTGCATTTATCAATTCGAGTGTCCATTAGTACTATTCGAAATATCTGTTATTGTTTCAAAGCAAGACGATGCAGATAGACCTCGTTGGTGTCGGTAAACTTATTGCTACCAAAGAAAATCTACTGTTTTTGGTTGTCGAGAATTTGAGAGACTGGAAAAGAGAGGGAAAGAGACAGAGGAAGACAGACACAGAGAAAAGAGCGATGGAAACGATTCGATTATGCAATTTGACTCTCTCTCTTTCTCTCTCGCTCTCTCCCTCTCGCTGTGTGTATACGAAACAACGCACCAAAACTGGAATTTCTCGCTAATAAACTTTGACTAAATTCAAACAATCCCGTTTACGTACACATCAACTCATTACTAATTAATACTTATTTTTTATTCTACGCAATATACAGTCCTTTATTAGGAATGTATTAATTAATCCGAAATAAATTTTTTTGTATAAAAATAGTTTAATAGAACTATAGAGGCAATTCGATAGAATCGCTCTTTCACGCACGCGTATAAAATTCTGAATGGTAGCAATTGCCATTGTCACTGATGAAATGTTTACACGAGCGTAGAGAACCGCTAAAAAGACAAATCGCCGAGCGTGAAAAAAACGATCCACTCTCCTCCCCCTCTCCTACTCTACAATTGTAGACTTTTCATTTTTCAAATCTGTGAAGCTCCGCTGCTTTCGGGTGCATTGTTGGTTCGACTTCTCTTTGTGTATAGGCTACTGCACTATATTGAGATTTCAATGGGTCAATACATTTTACAGAGCTTTATTTATAAAGTCGCATACTCGTAATTTAGTACTGAAATGAAAAGCAAAATCTTTTCGGAGAAAATACTGCAGATCCGACCCATGATATACTATAAATTATCGACGTTAACATTCACAAATAATCAATAACAACGACCATTTATCAGAATTGTAAGCTTAATTCGGTCGTTAAAATAATGAATATAAAACTCACAACTACATGTTAGATACAAGATGAGTTCAATGCCCAGCAATCAAGTCCACAGATTCTTGCAATTCTATCACGAAACTCTGTAATTACAGCATCAGCAACTTGATCGATGAATATCAATTAATTATTGAACCGCCTCCCCCTCCCCACTGTCTGTCTGTCTCTCTCTCTCTCTCTCGGCAATAATTAGCCCTTCGACGGACAGTCAATCATAGCAAATATTCCGTCGCGCGGATACGTTCAAATTTACTAATTAACGCCGAAGCTTCAAGCTATCGCAGTAGCATAATTTACTATAGTCAACTTAGAGATTCGAAAAGTTTTCAATTATTAATAAGAATTAACTCTCAAGAAGTAAATTATCGCTCACGGTCAAGATTAAGAAAAAAAAAAAGAATCTTTCTGACTATGACTCGAGAAAAGACAGTACTTAAAACATTCATTTAAGCCCATGGTGAATGAGAGTTCTAGGTCGTTATTTTTCCCTTCCACCTTGCGACTACGTCATCGGCTAAATTTATGTCGCCGTGAAACGTAGCCAAAAATAAGTTCTGACGCTGTTGCGCTTTACCATCCTCGTACGGAATTTTGTCGCGAGTCGGTTATTCACTTGTAATCAGTATAACAGAAATTTATTTTCTTAAAAAAAACTTACTTCAACTTTTAGTTTCGAAGTTATTTAAATGTAATATAAGGAAAGTCATTGCTGCGTATTTAATAGACTTTTCATCTTTATTCAGATGTATCTAATGTAATATCACAATTGCTATCTCTTAAAAGCTATTTTCAAAAGGAATTTTTTCTGTAATTGACACAAAGCTACTCTATGTAAAGGAAAAAAGGTAACAGCCATTTATGCTGCCACAAAAAGCATTTGAAAACGTAGTAGACTAATTTCTTTTCACCACGCATTTGTACAAATTGACTCTCGCCCCTTGTCATGCAGACAAAGTCAGCATGTTTTCTGTCTCTAAAGAAAACCTACGAGGATTGAGTGGGTAAGCCTACGATAATAAAAGTTGTTCAAAAATTCCCGGAAAAGCTTGAATATTCAGATAAGCTGTTTTTCTGACTCGACGATTATTAAAAAGTCAATGAAAGATAAAAGTCCAGGATAAAAAGAAGTATCCTCGACTAAAACAGCGAAAGACATCGGATGAAAACAAAAAAAGGAGGAAGAGCGCAAATATTTGCGAGGCATCCTCACTTTGCCGCGTTATTCGCGCATACGATTGTCATGTTATTGACTTCCCGATTAGACTCTCGAGCGTGCATGTACTCGACAGAGTGGAGGCATCTCTACTTTTGTTCTCTCATCGCTCTCACTCTTTATCTCTCTGTCTTTTGACGATTGACGAACGATTATCTGGCTCGTTAGATTTTTTAATTACAATTCCGAATCGTTACGATTTCAATGTAAATAATTGAAACTAATTCGTACTGTGTAATACGAATAGTACGAGTACGATGCAATTAAACTCCAAGGTCTTCATTTATTGTCTTTCTACGAGAAAGAATGTTTAATTAAGAACTGAATTATTTAAGAAACGAAATTGCAGGGTCGCCAATTAAGTGGCAAAGGTACAGCCACAAAATTACGTTCTTTGAATTTAATATCATTCATCTATTGGTTGCGTTTATTATTTGTGAATTACGTAGATTGTACATTTTCTTAGACTAAAGTCAGTAAACCCCTTCATACTTTTCGAATGGACTTCTTTTGAATAAAAATTGATCCCATCTAAACAGTTAGGTATATTCGATTCATACAATCGATCAAGCAAACAGAAGTCAATCTTTATATCGACAACGTTCACCAATGCCGTGTACCAATTAGCAATAGAAAACGAATGTTTGCCGAGTCGAAGAACCTTCTACTCAACAACTTCAACAAAAAATATAATAAATTGAATAGGATATCGATCTAATTATGCCACAGCCGTGAATAATCCAATGCGAGTCAAGAAGGTTTTCGGGTTGGTAATCGGGTACGCGACTCGCGCAACAAATTCGAAGAGACGTCTTGGAGGCAGCTAGCTGGAGGTGAGGGAGAGATTGCAAGTGGCGCCGCAGGCTGAAGCTGTTCTGAGAGGTCGGCGATGAGCCGGGCTAGAGTGGCCGGCGAGGAGCAGCGAGCGTGCCAATGTGCGCGATGTACTACTACGCGAGTAAGCTGACTGCGGCGGCTCTCAGCGGCGGTAGCGGCGGCGGTGGTGGTTCAAATTCAACTGCTTCCGCCGCCGCTTCGACTTCTTCTGAAACGGCGACGGCGGCCTCGGCGTCGGAAACGAGACTGGTGTGTCGCTGTCACGAGAAGCAAAAGCAGCAACTGCAAAATCATGTGCAGCAAACGCAAATACCAGAAGCGCCTGCACCACCCAAATCACCCAAGCATTATGTGCGACTGCCGCCGCAGCAGCATTACCCAATCAAAAGAAAAAGTAACTCGCTGCCTCACAAGAGAAATCAACCGACCACCCCGGAGAAAATCAAGCTCAGTGCTAGCATTGAGATAACGACCAAGCCTAGTAGTCAGCATAGGTCACGAAGCAGAATCACCAAGGTAAGTTATTTTTTCGTCAAACTTGCTCGTTCGAAAATACTGCTCTTACACGTTCACTCTTACTTAGCAAGTTAAATCTTTGTTTTATCTGAAAAATGATCAAGTTAGTTTCAACAGAGATCTTCAAGTAATATTCTAATATTATATGAGACAAAACGATAATTATATACATAGATATCTTGCCAATTTTCTATATAATAAGCGAAAAAAGAGTAAAAATGAAGCGTGAAAAGCCACTCTGCCACATCAAAAGTAATTATTCAAATATGAAGAGCGCAGAGAGGGAGGCCGTTTCATGTGCACTCAAAGAGTGTTTGGCTTTTCTCCTTTTAGTGCGACGCATAAAGATTTTCATAAACACACGCTCAAGCGAATGCATAAAAAAACGTCAAAACCCAATAAAACTCTTTACGGCACAAAGGATCAAGAGTGAGATTGGCAGAGAGAGAGAGAGAGAGAGAGAGAGAGAGAGAGAGAAAGAGAGAGAAAGAGAAATCTCTTTTATCGTGAACACCATTCATTGCTCGTTTTTACGATTGATCGTTGTAATGTGCAAAGCCAATAATTTCGTATGAGATCGATGACAATCGGATTATTTTTTTATTTTTGAAGTGCGACATCGCTAGCCTCGAGGGAAATCCATGCATGTATACAAGATCGGTAGGCAATAAAGTGAGAGAGTGAGAAAAAACGAGAAGGGTAGATCGATCGAGTGGCAAATAAGCTTGCAAATTTCGCAGAAATTCGTTCTCTTATCACTTAATTAATACGCTTGTTTACAGTTGGATACGGGAAATCGTGCATTAGCTGAAAGTGAGAAAGAAACGTGACTACGTACTTATCAGTAGCTCAATAAGGAAAAAATGGGAAACGAATTTTCCGTGTCCGTTGGAGAAAGAAGAAATGTGACGGAAAGTGTTGTCAGTGAAAATTGGTATTTTCTTCAAGTAAAGCAGCTTTTCGTATACTTGCGTTTAATACGCTAGAAAACGAGAGAGGAGGAGAGAGACAAAACAAGTTTGCCGACAATTTATCGGACATATTTGTAAGTCTCTCAAATTTCGCGACAATGGCTTTGTTCTTCTTCGTGGCCGATGAAGTTGTTACAATATAACACACACATACACACACGCGCGTGCTCAAAGCGTTTTTGATCGTTCTTATTGTGCAAGCTTCTTTTGCAAAGTGATCGTATATAGTGTAGTACGATAAGCCTCTCTTTCTTACTGTCTCTCTCTCTCTCTCTCTCTCTTCTTCGATTAATCGTGACCATCCCAACCGAGAACTTAATCGAATAGCAGCTTGCGAGACGAGAGTTTCTCCTCTAACGGGACGAGGCTCCTTAATGATCTTTTCAAAATACGCGTTGATGTGTCCAGCTACATATCCCCTCCTAATCTGCTCAAACAGAAACTTTTTTGACAATGAAACTCCAAGTCGTTTCTCGTTTACATTTCAGCTTTTAAAGAGTATTTCGCTGAGTTACTTCCCCATTGATACACCACTCTCTTCCGTCGAAAAAGTAAACGTTTTTAAAGGTGCACATAGATTGTTTTTATGCACGGGTCATTGAGTAACGTCCATCGTCGCATCAATTTCTGATCAGGTTTCGAAACTAAATCGAACAAACAAGGAAGTGCATAGAATGAAACTATTCTATATTTAACTGAGCGAAAACCATTTTATTCTTAGGAAGTTACTGCTTTTTCGTATTTTCTGGATCTATGCAACATCGATCTTACGGTCTTTCTCAATTCCAGTCTATATTATAGGTTCGAAATGGAAAGAACGGCGTCGAAACGCCTTATTTTACACGGTTGATTTAACGTTCGATCGATGCGCGATCGCTGCAGAACTATACACGAGACGTCAACTAATTAAACATTCATTATTCCTCGACGACGCTCTTTGTACCTTTCAATTGGTTCCGCAAAGACCAGCGATGACGACTCCAATTAGTAAATACATGAACGTTATAAAAAAAACTGGGACTTCCTTAATTACCGAACGATTTACTCTTGACACGACTACGATGAGAAAAAAGTTGATATCAAGGAACAATCCGTAAGAGATTTGATTTAGAATACTTTTTTCTCATCAAATACCTTATGGGAATGATGCTTTATGTCAAGATGACTGTATTATTGGTGGTTGAACATCGAAAATATTGCATTGATGCTGATAATTAATATTCCATCGTATGCACTGAATTAAAAATTAACTTGATTGATCGCTTTTCTGTTTTAGGTAAGCTTGTTACGAATAATTTTCATGCATTTGCTGGAATGTAAGTATAATATTTATAAGAACGAATAGAGAAAGTCAGAATTTTATTCAATAATAGCGGCGATTTCCAACTGAACGAACCGCGAACCGCAAACCCCTTCAAGTACCTTCTCACGTTACTGGTCCATTTACATTGATAAATTCGAACATCCGAACGTAATAAAAAAATCCTGCGCTTACAAAACGTACCTTTTTAAAGAGATCATCCAATAATTTACATAAAAATTCTCTTTAATTTTTTTAAATTTTCGCAATAAAAAAGCCCCTTTGGAAATTAAACTATAGCCCTCCATGTAATAGAGGCCGTCTACCGAGGCCATTTTCATTTATCATTTAGCAACTGAACGTCTTTCTCAAAAACAACGTTTTTTTCTTTCCAGCAAGTCACGGCATTTGATAAGCGACCTTTCGATACACGCCCCGCGTTTATGCATCGTTTAGTTGGGTACGAACATTCCGTTAGAGGCTATTCCGTATGGTTGTCGACGACATGATTAAAAAGTGATCGATTACCGGAATAGCTATTCAACAACACTCGCAGTTTAATTCGATTTGCATAGAGCACATTGTTTCAAAGAACGCGCGATATATACATCATATAAAAAATACCTGACACGCCGGCAACCATAATCCTACTCCGTTGTTCACTTTTCGATCGATCAGCAGTTTTAATCTGGCTACGGACGCGCGGGAAGAAAAGCTGTCTGGAAAGAGCCGCGTGTGGCTGAATAGGGCGACGATTAACGCGGAAAATATGCGTGCCGCTGCAAAATTTGCACGAAGGATCTTTATTATCCAGGGACGTGCGCGGCATTAACTCTTGCTCTCGCTTCTTTTTTTTTATTTCATTTTTCTCTTGTGTCTCTCGTTCTGTGTGTCTCACCATTGGTGTGTGGATATTTTACTGGGGTGCGCGCGGTCAAAGAGCTTCGATCCTACTCTCAGACTTTTTGTGTCTACCTCAGCTAGCGCGTGTTCTTTAGTACTCTATACGTGCGACAATAATTCGTGCTCGTGTTTTATTTCATCGAATGTCTAGTGAACTTGGCTTCGCTATCTATTTCAAGCCTAAAATTGTATCTTGCTTTTCTTTTTGTTTGTCTTTTATTACTACATACTAATTAAAAACCGCTAATACTACAGTCTAAGAATTATCATCCAATGTTTGATATACCATTTTTAATCACGAATAGCGAACTTTTTTAATGAACCGAAAATATTCTTTCATCTATTACAAAATTGAAAGCAGTATTACTCGGAAAATCAACTGAAATCAGCGTTGGCGAAAGTTTAAATACGGATCACCCAATAGTAAAAAAACACTTGTATCTTCAATTTCCACTTTCCAAAAATTGAATTCGTCATCCTTGTAAGTTATTTATTTTTTCTTCTTTTACGTGGGTGCACGAACAAGCTACCCGTCATTCTCTCTAGCTAGACGAAATTGCCCCCCGCGCGATTCATCAAAAATACCTTAAGCTTTTGCAAGCTCCACCCTGAGCGCAGCCGCGTGATTGGAAAAATATCGGTGCGCACGTACGCGGCAACCCTCGATCTTTGCACTTCTACGTGGTAGCTCACTTATATGGGAACGAATTTTACACGAAGTTTTAATGCCCTTTTGATTTGTTGGACAGAAGAAGCTTGAATATTGTGTGGATCGCGTCTACTTTTAAGATTGATCGATGGATATATTTGGTGAATTCTGCGTTAATTTACTTTAGGTAACGCTTGTATGACTAGACATGATATAACAGGTATTCCATTACTTCTAATAATCAAGAATAATTGTAAAACACAATCAATTGATTTTTTTAACGTACATATAAGTGCCCAAATTTTAAACAATACAACTGTAAAATCTTGTTAATTTATTTTTATATTATTTCCATATAATTTTATAATAATTTCCATATCGAAAATTATTGAAAGCTTATTTTTATAAATAAAATACTTTGCTCAAGACAATCAATTCAATTAATATTCAACGTATTTTTAAATTTAGAGCAATTTTACGATCACTCAAACTGATGTGAAGCATATACATAAAATGCACTATGTACCTTACTCTTACAGGAAAAGTTCCTCTTAACGTGGAAAAATAATTTAATACGACGTCAGCTGATAAAACTCTTTCCGATACACCACGTCGCGAGCGTATAAATAATGTTGCCCGAACCCGGTAAGTCCGATAGATACTGGAAAGTAAATAAGGCAATGCTACGTTATTCAAAATTGTACTCGAATAAATATCATCGACCTGCTTCCGTTCACCAAAGAATAGGACTGTTTCTTCATTAAAGACAATTGTGATATATTAAAAATACAATTAACAACCAAGTATTAAAAAAAGCTTATTCTCCACGTTGTTAAGCAAAGTCATTTATTATTTTTTCCGAGCTTAGATGAAGCCACGTCATGCTTCACACAAGGTTGGGTACTTAAATTGTTGGAACGGGGAGCCCTTCTACTCGTCGACGGAACACGGAGCAGTGTGCTGTAAAACACTTGAAGGTGATTTCGAAAAGTCCGGCCAACAAAGGTCTCGACTGTGTGTTTTATGCTTTGCTCTGCGAGCAAGTGGACGAACACGCTGGCGCATGTGCACGTATATACCTACATGTAGAGCACATAGTCCCGCCGCCAAGAACGCTTTTTTCCGAGTTGCTGCACGAAACGACACGCCCGAGGCGCATAAAAGTTCTCGGACTCTGCTGTCATCGAAAAAATGGTCTGGGCGTTAACTCGCTTCTTACGCTTCGTGCCACGTTTATCTAGTGCCCTGCAATTATGACTAGAGCTTTGCAGTTGACAAATTTAACAATGGCCATCAAAACTCTAAACTTGTATTTATTTCAGCCCTACTTTCCTTTGAATGAACGGTCGAGTGAAAAACTAAAATAGATTCACCTAATTATTCAGTCAAACAGATAAAATAGTTTCGCGTATAATAAGGCTTAAAATGTAAGTAGGTTTAATCAGGCATTCAGAGGCATTGGTGGCTTTGCTAATTGTCTTGATTTAATTCCTACTTTAGCGACTTCAAGGTCCCTTGGTCTATTAAATTCGCTTTCCAAACGAGCTTTATACACCAGCGGCAAACGCCTTTGATCGGACATTAACAAAGCTGAAAGCTTTTGCAAGAGACAATGGACTGTTGGGTTTGGGGATTGGACGCAAGGAATACAGAATGAATACAGAGAAATTTTAAGAAAAGTTCGCTTTTCTCTAGTGTTTTGTACTATCTTTTCTGGGTTTAATTCCTCGCTTTTCCATTAAAACAAAGATTTTCATCATATTTTTGTCATTTAGTATGAAAATTCTTTTTATTTCATAATCATCTCCATTTATTTTCGTTTGTATCTCAAACTGTTAAATCAAAAACAAACTAATGAATGCAACCACAAGAGAATTAACATCTAATCTAAATAACTGCAATATAATAAAGCATTAATTGTCTGTTGATTACAATAACAAATAAATCATGAACCGCAAATTAATTACAAACTCTCGAACATCTATATCCAGAAATTAACTACTATATTGATTATCTAATATCCGGTTGTAAATAATTTTAATCTGCAAAGATCAAATATAATCCCGCATAAAAAATCGCTGTTCATACAAAACTTACCGTCACAAACTGAAAAGAAAAAAAAGAAACAATTGAACAAAAGTTGACTTCCAACGATAGTACTCTTGAGAACGTGTTCGTGCCGAAACTAAAACTCAATACAGCCTAAAATTGCCAGTGTTTCTCTATTTAACTGTATCTATATAGTTTGCAAACTGCCGAGAACGCAATGGAGAAATAAATCGTCCACCTTATTGGGCGAGAGTGCTCTGCCCGCCCTCTCCGCCGCGCAATGTGTCGCAATAAAATTCGTGCGCAGCCTTTCTTCTGGACTTTGCAGTAATTTCTACCGTTGGCGCTTCTCGTGGCTTTTCATCTCGGTGCGAGGAAAAGCGTACCACCGTTGATTCCATTCTGTCCTTTCTCTCTTGCTCTCTCTCTCTCTCTCTCTCTCTCTCTCTCATTCTCTCAAAGTCTCGCGAAGCGTGAAAAACTAATGGAACTATTTTTACATTTTTTTGCCCTCTCGTCATCATAAATAACGTTTACACAGAAGTTGATAAATTACACTTTAAGGTATAAATTTCAATAATGCTTCGTCTACCGTATTTTAAAGCGACCTAACAGTTCTCTCTGAGAGGATAAAAGGAACCGTTAAAAATCCAAAAACATCCATGGGATTGTAAATTAATGATTTAACAATGTCTAAGCGCGTTGCAAATGTTCCTTCCGGTTTTTTTGTAATTTTAATCCAAATCGTAGCGAAGTTTACCCCAGTAAATAATTTACGAGCTGTTCCTTCACGTTGCGTATTTATATGAGAAAAGCACATCGCATAAACGTGTAACTTGATGTCATATATGCTGGTCATCAAGTTTACGTACATGCATGCTCATATACTATAAGAGACCGTGTAAAGAGCGAGCGCATAACGTTCGTGACCTCAACGCGTACGCTAAATATATATGGATGTACTTTGATTTCAGGTCCGTTATTTCAATATTTATGTCGCCATTCGCAAGAAAAATCCTGACATATCGTGTAAAAACTCTTTAGAATACGAAATAAGAATCTGCAGTCTCGTGAGGATTATAGCCGTTAACGAGGAACGCTTTTATTTGTGAAACGAGATTCTAGGTGTTTTCTCCAAGTTTTGAACGTCACTCGAAAAACTTTTACTTTGGAAGCTCATGTATCTCTGTTAGGTTAAATATTTTGTAATTTATGCAAGAACTAATTATCATAAAAATGCAATGTTAAACTATGAGCAATACGTTTGTTATAATTTTCTCTTCAAATTACTTCTACAAAAGAAGTATATGAAACAAACGTTTTGTTTGCGGCATCTGTGCTCCTTAAGACCGAAGATCTGCACAATAATGCACGCAATTGTGTTTAAAAGGGGATGCGCTCCGTAACACCTGTACACGCGTTATTTTCTCAAATTTCTCTTTCAACAAATGCGGAAAATCCCCAATTTGTTCGATTTCATGCCTTATAAAGAGAGAGTTCATTTCGGCATCCCTCCAGCAACTATTTTGAATCTGCTTGAAGGCTTAAATTGGGAGAGGAAATTCTCCCATCTTTTTCCGCTTGTTCCTTCGACAAAACATAAATCTCAGTGTTTCTCGAAAATGGACTGAGTTGCAATCTATGACGAGGCCTCCTACGCCTCTTAGTGTGCTTCAGTTCCTTTCTGCGACTTAGTCACTGCCCCCCATTTTCGGAAATT
Source organism: Chouioia cunea (assembly GCA_030064505.1). NCBI lineage: Eukaryota > Metazoa > Arthropoda > Insecta > Hymenoptera > Eulophidae > Chouioia > Chouioia cunea. Next base: position 21,997,700 of record JAOPFQ010000004.1, read on the forward strand.
ATAATTGTATTGTAACAAGTGCGTGCGTGCTTGTACGACTGCGTTTCGTGAACCTACGACTCTCTGAGATACTTCCAAACCTTGCGAAAGTCGTGCTCACCCTGTATCGGCCGCGACGTAGCGAGGGCGATCCTCTTTTCCGAGACGTCGGAGCTCATTTGCACTTTACCCACTGGAGGCATCTTTCCTTATCTACTTGCGTGTAAGCGTCGTATGGATAAAAAAACTACTGTTTGAAGGTCCATTCAAGTGCGTAAATAATCTACATGCCAATCGAGCCTCTTTCGGTTTTGAGTTGTATGCGTGAACCTCTCTGCTTTGTGTGACTTGTGTTAATCTTAAGTTAAATTACATCGTATTCTTTATCAATGCCCAAATTGTTTTTTCCTCACCTATGACTAACATTTTTTACCGACTAAACGCTCTTTTCCTTTTCATTTATACTCATTAAGACAAACTACTTCAACTCAGCTCGTTTCATCATTTATACATCACGCATTTACCCAGTTGTATCTACACATTTATCTACAAACAATTGATCAGATGAGACTTATTTCCACGCTAACTTTCTTTAAATATCCAATAATAATTCGTTTATATAGCATTAAGACAAACAAGTTTATATAATATTGAAGTTGCGCAATGAAGTTCATATCAACGTAACTTTATCGACTTGCGCGATAAAAAGACTTTCGTATATAAGATTACATCGAAAGAACCGTTGAACGGAAAATTTTACTCAATAAGCCATAATAATCAACCTAATAGAGCTGTTTAATTTTATCCTCTCAATAAATAACAAGTTGTTTACTTTTCCGCGCGAGTCAATCCAATGTGAAGAGAGCGGAAGTTGAAAAAGTTGTTTTGCAATAGTGCGTGCGTATATATACGAAAGCGTGCTGTGCAGTAAAGTCAACAAACCGGCCAAGCTCAAAAGAATAAAACAATAAAACTTAGTGAATATGAAGGCACAAAATATTAAAAACAAAAAAATAAAATAGAATATTACTTACAGTTCCGAAACAAAATTGATTTACCTGCCGTACACCAACGCTTTCGCGGAATCAATGCAGTCGACTAAAAGAAGTTTACACGTGGGATTTAAGCGGGCCGCATCAGCTTTTAGAGTTTTTTATTTAGAGGGACATATGGATTATTCTAATGCAGTGGAAATATTTCTCTAACCAATTGGCATGAGGATTAACAAAGTTTGCGAAAATAATAACGTTAGTTTTCACTTCGATAGTTAATTTCGTGTTCGACCTTTTTCGCTTGACGCCACAGTGAACTTTTGTTTTTTCCCAATTAATTGAACGAACTAAATCAAGAAATCTTAGAAATACGCAACAGTAATTACAACGATACATTCAAAGCATTAAGTTTGTGTTAGTGCTTACAAATATTCTTTTATCTTTCGCATCATGTTAACCACTGAATTATTTTTAATTTTTTTCAACGAGTTTTGATCGTTCGATTATTATATCATAAAATTTTGAACGATAATAAAGCATCCACAGAGTTAGAATAATTTATTTAACTTTATCGCGCTTTATTTATGGCAGGTAATTAATTAATAATACGTAGTAATTGTTGAAGCTCGGAATCGTCGAGAAGTTTAATTAACGCAAACGTACCAGTTTATTCGAATAGCCAAAAAACTCTCTATCGAGCGCGATTGATTAAAAGCAACGGTAAAATATTCGTGCAAACAATGAGCAGAGAGAGAGAGAGAGAGAGAGAGAGAGAGAGAGAGAGAGAGAGAGAGAGAGAAAAATTGAACGAAAGCGCGTACGTATGTGTTTCAATAACATGAAATGCATTACGCGCTCAATCGAGCGCAAACAATCGTCAAACGGACGCATTTGTGTTTAATTTTGCGCGTATATGAAATCCATTTATTTTTCATACGATATGGTTGTTGGCAATCATATATATTTTTTTTTCATTTTTATTCCAACGAGATTGTGATACTTTGAAATTCAATTACCCATCGCAATTAACGGTAAATTACTCGTAAATGGTTGCCGAGAAAATCATTCAATATTTATCCGAATCTGTCAACACCACCAGGTTACAAGTTTATAAAAAGTTAGAAAGGTGATGGTTGCTAAATAATTTCATCGCGAAATGCTATTATGAACATTTACGCGCACACGAAGACTAAAAGTGAATATTAAACGAGCGAAGCCAGATAGAGAGAAATTCACGCTCAATGCTATGCGATGCCTTAGCTTTGCGACAATATAACTGTTTCTATGTCGTAACTACTTCTCTCCTTTATGATGTTGCCTTTCAAAATGTAGATCAATGTTTTATGAATAACCTTAATAATGATGAACGCGTGAACGAGTTACAATTGAGTTTCAATAACGAAACCCATTTCGAACAGAATAAACACAGAACAAATTCGATTACCTCAATACGACAAAACAATTTGTGAGTTTGATAAGCATAGTAGTTAACAGAAGAGGAACTTTTTGTCACAAGTTTTTTGTATAACAAATCAAATTAAATACAAAATAATTAAACGTTAGTCTCGTAATATTCACTAAAACGGTTCTTTTTTATTCTATTTTGAAAATTACTCCAAACAATAACACATCGCATTCCTTAAAAATGAAGATGAGTCTAAACTTTATCGTCTCTCAAAGTATGGGTAATTAGACAAATTTCAGATGAATCACTACGATTGGCTATCCTAATGATACATGAAAGGATCGTCAGTTTGAAATATGAAGTGCGCGATCGCATTACTAAGATATTTGGCGGGGAATCACCAGGTACAAATTAGTACCGTCGGATAGGAAAGGTTTGTGTGACTTCGTGAAGTGATACTGATAAGAAAATCAACTGAACAACATTATAAAAATAAAATTGAAACAAATAGATCCTATCATCGTTATTACCCATTAACGTAGCAAGAGAATCCCCAAAAAAGTATATGACAAAGCACTTCAAAATTTGAAGAGCCACCATCCATAAAACGAACGTTTCTTTATCTCATAATCGGGGATTCGCCGCCCGCAGCAGGATCACAAAGGGACGTTGCCGGGATCCTTCTGCCTCTCTCTCTCTCTCTCTCTCTCTCTCTCTCTCTCTCTCTCTCTCGACGATCTTTCAGCGTCGTTTCGCCCGAATATACGACCCATAAAGCGCCACTCGCGAAAACTGCTATTCATGTGGCTCCGCCGTGTGAAACGGCCTCTTAATCAAATGACAGATAGCGCATCATAGCCACACGCTGCCACTGCTGTCGTTATACTGATTTGTTTATCGGCTGTGTGCTGCAGCCCTCAAGTGACGTTCCTTGTTTGCCATTGTATACATCGGGAGAGTTAAATATAGATTCAAACTAGAATTCACCATTCTTATTGTATTTTTTTACTTTCTTAGTGTACCTATTGTATCGCGCTATCTTCATGCCGCTCAATTCCTAAAAATGTAAATTGATGTAATTAACTGATTTGTTGCTTAAGCAATATTTAGCCACTGTGGAAAGCATTCAGCATCGCGAGAAAACGTTCCGTCAGAATGTGTTACATTTTAAATGGCTGACTATACTCGATCGTTTCCACTAGGACACTGTGGTATTACGCTGATTAGTTAGTAGTAAGAATTTATCTGAAATTCATCATAATCAACATTTTATTGCATACTATTCAATTATGAATAATTTAACAATCCACTTTATTCTACTTTAAGGTAATTGGTGATAAAATAATGCCATCGATTTTAAAAATTAAATGTGTACATCTTTTCAAAAACGATCGTGCGAATAATACTGCAATAAACATTTGAACTACTCTTGTAATTAAATAAGAAAAAGCAACAAAATAGTAAATGTCACAAAAATATAAGAGGACCGTTAAATTTGAAGATAAAGCGGCGCCAGACAAAATAACAATAAAATGAAAAAAAAGAAGACGATGCATAAAAACAAAAGGCACCGACGTAATTTCTCATTACAAACGAAAGAGAGTGACGTCGGGCGCCCGAGTCAAAGAGCAAACGGGGTTTGTGTGCGCGCGTGCGCGCGTACGTCTATTCGCAAATTGCGGAACGGTAGCGCTTTAACAAGACCATTGAAATTTCGCAGGCCTCGTAAACGTCGCAGTAAACGTTGCACCAGAGCATATAATGCAGAAAGTGCATTGCGCCCCAAAAATCCCAACAAAAGCTTCCTTTACGAGCGTCACCTTTGTTTACTCAACGTCAAAAGACGGAAGATCTACGTATATATGCAATGTCGCCGAAAGATGAAAAATAAAAAGTGAAAAATAAAATTAATTGGCGGCCACGAAATAATATAATGAAACACTCGCTTTTTTTATTTACGACAAATCACGTTTCTCACATCCTTTCTTTTTCTTGTTGTTCAAGCCTCTAAACAATATTATGATGCGGCTCGTAATAAAGATGTTTTTGTAATCACAGTATGGCTAGAGGACAGTTGCGTTTTGCTCTTGTTAATTTGAATTTCTCTCTTCAATTAATTTCTGCATGCTCCTTATTCACAAATTGCAAATTGTACACTATACGTAACTCTAAAAAGATTTTACCAATTTTTCAAAGTAGAACAAAATATTTGCAAAAAATGTAATAATTTGAACCTCAAATTTTTCATTCTATTTATATTTATTTTGACGTATCGATAAGCCTTAGATCAAATTAAATAAATCAAAATTTACATTAAATACTTGATTCAATAGCCAAAAGAAAATCGACAATTGTAGAAAATAGTCAAACTCAGACAATAAAGCTTGGCGAATTTATGATGTTTTGAAAACAGGAAAAACCGCGGATATCCGGGAAAAATCAACTTCAATTCAAGACGTCACGTTTCAACGGACATAGCAGTCTCTCTTTTTTTCTCGCATCGAGAGCCAATAAATCCAGTCGACATTAATCAATGCGGCTGCCTCAACAGACAGGCCCGTATAGCGCAGTGCCAATGCGCGCGCGCGAGAGAGAGAGAAAAAGCTCTGGCACGAGTGGAAAAAGACGCATTTATCATCAAGCAAGCCGACTGCAATTCATATAAAGGCAGCGAACGCGCAAAGAGAGAAATACCGATATAGGTCAATTTCCGTGGTTCGTTTATTAACATATTGGGCCATTGGAACGTTGAAAATAGCCTGCACTCCTACCCCCAACTCTAATAATCGCATTATGCGCGGATGAAGTTGCGCGATTTAATAGGCCGATAATTTTGTGAACTCCCTATGGCTTGCTGGATTTATCTTGAATGCTAGCCTCAATTGGCTTCATTAAAATAATGTTATTGTCGATATTAGGCCGAGGAGTAATGTCTATATTTGGCTAAATACTAACGCGGAACACTAATCAGGAGAATGGAACGCCTGACCTTTTTAATACTTGTTCTACTGAAAATTTACGGTCAGCCAAATTTTACGAAATAGCCGATAGTCAAATAATGATATTATGAACAAGTTTTTTCGTAAAAAGTATATTACTATTCATCTAAGCGTATCTTATTTAGTTTTATTCATTTAAATCACTTTTGAATTTACAATTCAAAATCTTGGGTCGTCTCCTCCTCTGACTACTACCACCACTGTTACGCCGATTTTCATTCAACTATTACACAAGCGAAGTTGGCGCGACAGGAATCGATTTCGTATCTGAAAGCGAGTTCGAGATGACTCCGAAGGTCGTGACGAGATTTTCACTCTTACGACTCGTTGTTATGGAAATGAAGGAAGTGCGCGTGGCCGATTATCAGGCCTCGTCTTCCGATGGAATATTTCTCTTTCGAAAGTATCAATTATATGCTACCAAAGACACCCAATGGTGGTATTAAAATGGAAATTGCTACGACATTTCACGTACTAATAACAAGTTAATGATTACGATTATGACATTTTCTTTACGGTTGTATTTATTTGATACAGAAGCTTTATTATTTAACTTTTTAATATGGAATTCATTTGTAATTGTAAGCATGACTAATCAATGGGATGGAATATTTGATTTTTTCACGCGTATTTCTACTGGAATTATACGGTCAATTAAATTTTATCGGACAACCGATAGTTTATAGACATAGACGATGATTATACATAATATAAAAGAGCTGTTTTTGTGAAAAGTTTGATACATTTGTCCAAGAATACCTTATTATTGTACAATATATAAAAACATCAATTATTACCAATTATTTTTCGTAGCGTTTTATCAAAAAAATGAGCTTCAATGCTATCGTGAAAATAAATCGACCAAACTTACAAGCTCAGCATATCAAACGTCCACTTCCCAACAAATCTTACTCAGCGCAAACTCGCAAGATTATCCAAAAACAAGTGATCGCGAGTACAACAGTTGTCGAGTGGACGTGTGGGGAACCGCTGCCCAAATGAATAATGCAGTCGCCACGGCGCGAGCGGCAACATTTGCCACGTCAGGCTTGTGGTTTTCGCGAGCCAAAGGGGTAGTCCTTCGTCTCTTGGCTCTGCACTCTCTTGAAAGGTCTGTGGATCTTTTTGAAAGGTCATTTCTACGACACATGAAGTTTGTTGAGCTAATGACAAACGAAAATGTTACGGTGTGATATTGCAAGAATCTACTATGTAAGTAGATGAAATTGAAACTTAATTATAAAACTCGTACGCACGTAATAATAATGTGGATGTAATTGAATGTAGTTCCAATTCAAAAGACTCTTTTTGAGCCAGTCGAGTTCAGTGTTGTAAATGCAAAATGTACCGCATGCGTTTACATGTAAGAGAGTTCCGTGCAAATAAAGTGTTTGAAGTAAAGTTGGATTTCGTAAAGCTCAGTAAAATAATGAAACCGAAGTGAAACTTTGTAAAACGGTTGCAGAGGCTATGATAATCCGGGAAAGTGGAAACTTTGACATTTGGAGCTTTGGAACTCATGGCACACAATCAACGAAGAAAGCCAGTGCAAACAAAAACACACATTCCAACAGTATCTCCGTCCGCAGAGGACAAGGCTTATGCATATTCAAAGCGGCATACGAAAACTCTACCACGACAACACAAACAACCCTCCTATTACTTGTATACGCCCTTGCGCGCGATTATTTATTCATTAATCGAGTTGCTGCTGGGTCGTCGATTTATTTGAAAATCGTACAAATCATTAATCGATGTCGGGACGGTTGACACGGGCGCAACCGGACGCGTCAAGCGTTGGCTTTTTAACAAAACGCCGCAACGAGAATTGAAAGGAATGCGCGTACGTACATACACGCATACGGCTACGTGTATAAAAACAAAGGCACTTTTATAAAACGCAAAGAGAAATTGAATGAAAGTGGAGGAAACGAATGGGAAGCACGCAGTAGATGCGTTCAGTGTCTAAATAAAAGTTTTGTCGTGCTATATATATGTACGTTTGCACGCTTGTCGCCTGCGTGCGAACAGATGGAATTTTATACTTCGTAAAAAGAAAAGTTCACGCTTCGTCGTACGTGTTTATGTAAGAAGTTTTGTCGCTCAACAGCGAAACTGATGCGAAGCCAAGAGAGAACGACTTGCGGATTTGATTTATTCCGTGAGTTTGAAAACGATCTTTGCGCCAAACGACAAAAAATGAAATAAAAATCAACGATAATGGAGGAAGGCAAAAAAATAAAGGGATAGTTGAAACTGGTTGCGCGAAAACGAAAATGAAAAAACACTGGAGCGAGGGAAAGGAAATAGGAAGCGAGGGACGACAAAATGCGGTTACAGTCGTAGTTGCTAGTTTTGCGCAGTACGCTTTCACAATACCTCACTGGAAATAGCTAGGAAGTCCAATGTTTTCTAACAATCGGCCATCGATAATGCGATCAAGATCAAATATTGTAAGGGAGAACTGCAACGTACTTCAATTTCCTTGGAAATGACAATAACTTCATAATATATTAGCTCGTATATCACAAGTACAATCACAAATAAAATAATTAAAAAAAACCATGTATTCCCGAACCTACGTGCAATCAGTATTTGAAACAAAGCAAAATGCTAGTATCACGCAAACCCGCGCGGAACATTAATTACCATGGTAGCTAAAAAGGTATCTCGATTTGACGTATGAATTGAACTCAATTAGCCAGCATATTGCAATATGTAACAGCTCGGCGCGTATTGTTCACCACGTGTACACGCATAATTAATATTTCCACGTATCGCGTGTCAACCGTGGCAAAACTTTGATTCAATATATGCTGGATTTAAATAGCCCTAATTCCATTATCCCCGAAAACGCTCTGTAACAACGAGACTGCTATATATTCAAAACGCAAAAGCGACGTATACAGGCGATCTCGTGTATAATTGAAGTTGCGCTCGCGCGTCTGAAATTGCGACTGATGTTGATTTTATTCGGAATTAAACATTCAACCTGACCATGCAACTTCTCCAAACTCGTTTACCGAGACTTTGAATGAAATTGATTAAGTATCTACACGTAAAAAATGGACTTGCAACAACATTTTGAAAGACTCGCAGTCAGTGCCGTCTTTTATTTTTACAACAAATATAATTCTGTTGTATTTACGTGTATACTATTGTTACAGCTTAAAACAACAAACAAGCATACGCACAAATAAACACGTAGCTCTATCAGTTTACACAACGCAAACGATGCTCTAAACGATCATCATTGATCATCAATTAATAAACGGCGATCAACCGTTACAAATAAGCCAAGCTCTATTTATGCGAGCTTAATTCGGCGAGTCGATATAGGGGTGCGGCAGCAGCTTAATAATTTTAACGAATAGTTCATATAGCCAGAGAGGAAAGGGAGTGGCAATAGTAAAAATACCCGCGCTAATTGATTTTTCCACAAAATTATATGCCTATAAAATTTGGGCGAGATGGAAATACCGAAACACTCATTTTGATAGGTTGAAAACTTGTTATAATTTATTCGAGCGTAAATTGTTTACCTCGTTAATTACCAGGCTTATGGTTACTTGGTGTACAATTTTGCTATGTATATTAATATTTCTTTAAAAGATGCGGTAATAAAAGCCGCACACTTGCCAGCCTCGTTATTAGAAGTAAACAAACAAATCTCGCTTCGATAAACATATTCACGAGAGTGATCACGCAAGCTAAAATCTTTCGAGCATCGAATAATAGAGAAATAATATATATATATATATATATATATACTTTATTCGAAAAATAAACTGTCTAGCTCAACGAAAATTCACAGCGCGTAACGTGCAAACAAATACGATCAATGTTGAAACTTTTGCACACGTCGCTCTTCATTTGAATACGAGTAAAAATCTAAAATGGAGGGTATCCTCCTCCTACTCCTGGAAAAAGCTTGAGCGCTGCAAAGCACATCAATTTATTTGATAATAGCCATTGTTAGGTGTATGCGAGTTCGGGTAACACTGCCGTTATTAGCGCGAGAAACTGCCTGGTGATAAATTGATACGCCGTGGGTATGCTTTTATTGTACTCGTCTGCCTCTCTCTCTCTCTCTCTCTCTCTCTCTCTGCCTACCTCTCGTGCTTAGGCATGATTGCAGTTCTGCATGCACTTTCATACCGTACGGATCGTTATTTACGCGTGATGCTGATATTGTAGATTCTCTAAAATGTGCGCGTAAGCGCAAGCGCACTATATTAATATAAACTCTCTTTACGATTGAATTCGTTGCTACGCTTTAACAAATGCTTTTTTTGTTATGCTCGAAATTCTAACGATAAATGATTATTTCTTTCATCATTGAAATATAAAATATGAACGGCTATCAGTATTTCAATAACATGGAATCTTTTATTTTTCAAATTTTATTACTTGTCACGTTTAAATTGTCGATCATAACACGGTTACAACCTAACGTATTTCCAAATATAGCGATTCAATCCACCTCCATTGCATCAATGCTACTCTTATATTTTCAAATTCGATCAAACGTCTGAACTTATTCCATAAAATTCTTCAATTCCAGGCAAATCAATTAGTCGTAGTAGTCTTGTAGTAAAAAAAGAAAAAAAAGCCAAGTTCAAAACGTTTTTCTCAACGCTACCACCTGTTATTTCGCCGCGAGACTCGTAAATCACACTCTGGGGACGAGAAGCACACACTACACTTGGCAAATAAGAGACACACGCTTTTGCGTTGGGGAAAGCTTTATGCATTTCGGATAGTCTCGTGCATTCGTTATGAGTACGTTCGCTCTTGCCCATAACCCAACATAAATCTGTACTCTCTTATACGTATTTGAGACTTTTTCTTTGTGAGCATACTTTATCAGTTTTCATCATTATTTCTCGGAAGAGAGAGAGAGAGAGAGAGAGAGAGAGAACGAGGTTCACGAATATTTATTTTTCTCTTGAGAATTTATTGCGTGCGTTTCGCGAACGTCTATTTCAGAGGCGATAAGAGTTTATTCAATTCATTCGTGGGTGAGACAGAGAGAGAGAGAGAGAGAGAGAGAGAGAGAGAGAAAAGTGTGACTTTATTGATCGGAGTTGAATGAAAAACTTGTAGAGGCTAAAAATCGTGTTTGGCTGTGAAATATGAATCGACGAGAAACGGCAACGGGATTACTAAGGAAGTTAACATCATAAAACGGAATCAGAAAGTGCATAACAAGCCGGAAGCACGGAGAAATTATCTTCGGGCAAATTGAAAACTGAATCAAGTTATCGAGAGATGGAATTCTTTTTTTAATCGGCTTTCCTCGGTTGAGCCACTGGGCGATAATCGCCTATTCGGCTCTAGGCTATTCACAAAGACTGTAACGCTGGGTAATGGATGAACATTCCAAAAAATCCGTAATTTATTTTTCCATTAAAATTTCAATAATGGAAATCCATTTTAGACATTTATTAAAGCATTTATTATTCAGACTGCACATATGGGACTGACGTATAATCTTTTTGTTTGTTTCAGGTGAGTTTCCAAAGTGTTACGAACTTTTCCATTAAATCCATAATCGTGAGTACAGATTTGCATTGCAAATAAGAACAGTTCGAGCTCATTAAATAAAGTTTTATAAATGAAGACCAAAATATAGTTTATTCAAGATACTGAAAGTAAAAACCAGTGAGCCATGAAAAATATAGCAATCGCGTCATCGCGTAAAAAATAAAAATGAAATCAGAACATCACGTTGAATTGATTCAAAAAGGGCGGGGCACGATCGAATATAGAAAATTCTCTCGTAAAACGTATAATCTTCGAACGTATCGACGAGTTCCCTCGTATCTGCAAAAATGTAGGCTTGTACAGCAATATCGCTTTTTTGCGATACATAAAAAAGAGCATTGTCACACGTGATAAAATTCCCTCGTTGAATCAGCGGAGATAAGTAGAGTGGGTCTGTGGTCAGTTTGTCGAATAGAAAAGAATGATGAAGAACGGAATGAATTTCATGTGGTATTCTTCGATGCTCCATGTAGGATAAAATTGACTATATTTACGCGAGAAGCTTCTTAAATTGAAAATGGTAATTTTATTTTCATTGCAATATTTAAATCTAGTTCCTGTGACTTGTGCTTCTGGGTTCAATAAAAAAAAATGGTTCAAGTGTATAATTTGAATTTTTACGGCTTCCTCTTCGCCGTAAATCGAATGGAAATACGTTCCTCCATGGCTCCATTGAAAACGAAAGATCTTATAAAGTCCAAAGGTTGTCAAACTAATAAAAAAACTCAAACCTATTTATCGATCGAACTGTCGTAAAGATAGGCATCTTCGGAGGGAATCTCCTATTTCTAAGTTAACGCAAAATCTTTCAAGCTAAAAAATTACTTTAAACGTAGCTCTTTGGAAACATTGTCCACGCAACGCCAAAAAAAAAGCAAAAGAGAACGTCGACAACAAACACACGATTCTTAAGAGATGGCTGGCCGTTGAAAGAAAGAAAAGCCGCGACGCTGTTAACAATGCAAGACGCGCTCAGCAGGCGAGAATAGGTAGCTGTTTGCCGAGCTTTAAATTCTTATCGTGCCGGCCACATGTGGCCCCATTCACGGCAAGTGGGCAGCCGCGCCCGCTTGACGATTATTATTCGGTCGCCCGCGTCGACGCGAACTTTGGCGCCGCCCACCAACAGTAAAGTTACAAAACTAAACGTTTGTTTCTGTTCTTCTTCCTCGCTTCATTCTCTACACCCATCACGTCATTGGCCATTTTGAATTTGCATAACGTTAATTCCCAAAAAGTCAAAGTGGCAATATTGAACACTTCCGAGCATAAATTATTTGTTCTATAATTAGTGCCCTTTGATTACTCAATGGAATATCTCGTAATTCGCCGGGCGATGAGTTTTATCTTTATCATTATATATCCTGAGCAATGGACTGCATTGATTTCAGATAATATATCATTCACACGAGTAATCCGTGAAAAAGTCACGTTTTCTGAAGCTCGTAAATTTAACATATAGCATGTGGCTGCAGTATATTGTAAGCACTGAAAAATGCTATTACATAATGACTATTTGCAGTATCGCTAAATACTGTACTTTTCGGCATGTACTGCATGATAAAATCAGTTTGCATTGGCAATATTCAATAATAGAAGTTAACCGTTCAAATACTTGAGGAACGGTATTCGTCGTAAAATGCAATTCACTGAATTTTGACTGATTTTGTTTTAGTGCGTATTATATTAATCACTGTTAAATCCTATTAAATCCGATAAATCGAACAGTTGACTGAAATTTCTCTAAAATATTATTTGTACGTTGAATTAGTGATGCAACGCTAGTGAAGTAATATTTATTTATTAAAAAAATTGCGACTATTTTTTCTCTGAAAGTAATTCAAGCGAAGCAAACGTGTAATATTTTTCAGTGATATTCTGTGAAAGTATTGTAGAATATAATAAAAAAAATTATTTGATCCTGCGATTCTTATCTCTTAATTACACGAGAACCGTAATCTCGAAACATTTCAAAACACAGTCATAAAATAACTAACAACGCGATTAAACTTCAGCGAACAAAATACGAAGCCATTATCAAAATTGAACCTGGTCGAGGGCAAAAAAACAAAGCATAGAGAACTTGAATTTTGAACAAGGGAGCAAAAAAGTAAAAAAAGGGGGTAAAGCATCCCTTGGAAGCCAGTCGTTATACTGTCGGCTTAAAATAACAGCAGTAGCAGTAACAACAGCAGAAGCTACATATCTCCTGGAGCGAACCTTTTAATCTAGGACTGATTAGACAAGTGATAATAAACGACAGAAATTACGCAATTGTTTTTTGTTTCGCCAATTGTGTATCCCGAGATAAATACGAGTGTTTGTTTGCTACCTTCTTCTTACGGCGTTTATTAGATTATCGAGGAGAGGCTTCAGAGTTACGTAGCTCGACGCACGTTAGTTAAGGAGAGAAAGAGAGCGTGATAACAAGCGATTCGTTTTCCTAAAGTAACTTGAGCCACTGTGTACCGTTAAATTTCACGCCAGTTGCACACTTTTCATTTTCGTTCAGTTAGTCGTTTTAGCTAATGCGTTTGCTCTCTTTATTGGGTTTCAATGTTCCTAAATAGCCCCGAGTCACTGTTGTTTTTAAATGTAATTCTATCGCTAAGACACTAACTAATGTAAACGTACTTAGTTTTCGTCAAATTTGTTTATCGATCAATTAATGCACGTATAAAATCGTTGATTCTTCAGCAACTTGAAACAGTCATCGTTATTAAACCGTGCAAGCAAAGTAACATCACTCAAAATAAGCCTATAACCTTTCGAATTGGCAAGTATCCTCCAGTCGCAACATACAAAGTTAGAATGTCGACAGAATTTATACATCCCGTTTGAAGTTTTTAATGCCGCTTTTGGAGGGTAGAATTTTCACTAGCGAATCAACAATGAAATCGGCGCGCGCACTCTGTGTTTAGCTTACGACTCGTTAAACTTGCGTTCGGGCGAGCGAGCTTTTACTGCCCAAAGTGACAAAAGCGACTGTTCGTGACACGTGTTCGCGTAAATGCAGTCGAACGATCCGTGAGCACGTTCTCCAACTTGTCGCTTGCCAAGCGGTTATGACGACGCGTAATTACAGTTTAAAGCGTCGTTTAGTCAGGCGATCGATTCGGCATTTGTTACATCGATGTTCTTGACGTTCTCATAATGAAATGCATGTTGATCGTTATGTGTAATATATATCAACGTTCGTTCGATTTTCGAGAGATGGCGCCAAGATACGAGAATGATTGAGGTATTTTTAATTTCAATACAGGCTGCTGCTATATACGCAATATAGCACGCTATAAATTACAAAGTGTGCGAATCATGAATTCTTTTCATTTATTACTCTTCCATCATAGCTGCAAATGTTTTCAAAACAGATGAAAAAGTAATGAAGCATTGTTTTGTTTTTTCATTGCACTTTCATTCAGTCATCTCGATCAAAGACATCGCATCTTTAATTGAAATAGAAAAATACACTCGAGAAATTGAATCGGCAACTTTGTAAAAGAAACTCACGACGTAAAGATGCGTTTGATTGACTTGCCGTTACAACGCTACGTCCTTATTAGACTGGGAATTTGAGCTCTATACAACGAAACTATCAATAAAAATCTTTTCGTAAAAAATATGATTTTGTATTTCATCATCGAACTCGAATAGCTAAGCATCAGCTAATGTAATAATCTCGTTATAAGCATTAGCATTAGCATGTCAGGAGTATTGGCATCAAGATTGCGCCAAGCTTAAGCTTGCTAGTTTCAACGTTGTGCGCACGGCATCATCTATAATGCAGTGTGAGGGCTTCTGCAGGTTCGTGACGACATTAATGGCGCGATGGGCGACGCGCTTCACGTTGAAGGAGCTACCGACATTGTCACGTAAGAGCACACTCTGCGCGCTGAGTTACGGTAGTAGTACAGATCCGAGTTCCATTGACTAACAAAAAAAATAGCTATCCGAGCGAGGCACATTTTGACTCGTTTTATTCTTGTATTATTATTACTTGCCTTTTATTCAACTTTACGGTGAAATGAATTTTCTAAATGGTACTTTTCTTGGACGTACTGGAGATAGCTTTTCTATTTGATAATGAATTGATGAGATACTTGAATATGTACATAATATTAGGGTTATATTTTGGTTCGTCTACCAAAATCTGTTCTTTCGATGAGCTACTATATGTAAACAAAGTCATAAAAAATGTGCAATTTTGACAAATAATATCAAAGTTTTCATCCAAAATTGATGACAAACCCATCAAAAGACGATAACGTTATGAAAAAAAATTAAATAAAAATGAGGCAAGCATGACATTGCTATTATCTTGATCAAACATCCATCAATTAAGCAACTATATCGATAAAAAAAGATCATTCGAATGGCACGAACAGGGTAGTAAAATAGACAATAAATGGATTAAAATACCTTGGAAAGTCAGAAAAAGCGTGCACCAGCTGTTGAGTGACAAGCAACCCGAGAAAAATAGAAAAGCTAAAACAGCAGTGGCACCAACCGAAAGGCTGTAGGTGACGCGCGAAAAAAGTCAGTCAAAAGAGTAGGAAGGGAGAGAGAGAGAGAGTGAGAGAGAGAGAGAGCGAGTTGTGTCGAGCTTTGTAATTATAAATCTCATTAAAATTCGCCGCGCGCCGCAAGCTGGGAAAAGCCATTAACGTCGCGGGTGGGTAACGGTGGTGGTGGTGCCCGCGCGAGACTCGATGGATGAAGAAAGATAAAGCGAACAAGAGAGAGGCAGACCGGTCGATAAGCAGCGTTATTTATGCCAGGATGTGCTACCCATACATATATAGTACTGTACAAATTTGTGCCAATGCCCTGCATTTCTCACTGTAAATACCGTACGTTTGCAATTGTGTTTGCGGCGCTTGATTGAATTTCCTCGCTTTTACACTCGAGTCTCTTCGATTGATAATCGTTAACTTTGTGTCGACACAGCTATTCACTTTCATACGTGTGCTTACTGCTTTCAACGAGGACTGATGATTGACAATCTTTTAATCAATTGAGATCAATCGAATTAATTGTCATTTTTATACGCTGAAAATCGTAAGAGATAAATTCATTTATAAATTTGTTCGAACCACTTCTATGTATCGTTCAATAACTCGGTTAATATTGTTTTCTTATTCATTAGAAAAATTAATTTTGTTGCTTTCCTTGGACAGAGATCTACTTCAGAAAGTAGTATATCAAGTACACATAAAAACCGAGAACTACTTAATTAATTATTTTTTAAATTTATCCACGAAACGAGAGGGAAAATATAATTACCAAAGAGGAAATCCTAGTTAGAGAAAGGCGTAACGTCCGTAATCAAAGTAAACTCGTAACAGCCTTTAAAAAGTTAGTCTGAAATCGTAGTCTAGCGCTTAATAATTTTATTCTAAAGCCGCTGCGTTATATAAAGCAACTATGAAGAGCTTTATTATTAGGTATCCCTCTCACCCTCGATGCTTATTTCTTTCCCATCTTGCGTATCTAGACTAATAGACATTTACCATGCCTACCCAAGCCTCCGCTCTGCGGACTTAGTTGTATTCGTTACGAGAAGTAGGTTTTCAACGTCCAAAGGACTCTACAATGTCAGAGTGAAAATGCGTCATTTTTATTTCTGATTTCAACATCTTCTCAGTCATTTAATTATAAAAATGTATAGATGACTGTTTGAAAGTTAAACTACTTGGCAATTAATCGCGTCGGTTATTCGTGCGACAATTTGATGGTTGCTTCTCGATGTAATTGAAATTAGGGTTAAAAATTTCTAAAATTAAGTTTCAATACATTAAAGATAATAATGTGAAAGAGTTTTTAATTTGAGTTTTATCCGAAAGTGCTTTTTAATTAATGGGTTTAATAATCGATGTTTCTAAAAATCGAAGATAAGTAGTCCAGCGAACAGTAATTGAAAAATTCATAACGAAGAATTTAATTACGATTTATCTGTCTACCACTTCAGAAATGTATCACAAATGATTAATATCGCTCAATCTCTAATAACCTGATAATTATAAATCAACTCGTAAAAAATCCTTTTCAAAAAGCCATTATCGAAGCAACTTGTAAAAGAAGCCTTTCTTCATCACACACCTTACACAAACCAAACAGGCTCCACTTTAGCGGCAGATTGTGTATCGACACCATGTTTCTTCGCTCTTTGCCAACCTTCTCTAGCAAGCTTTTACTTTCTCTCTCTCTCTCTCTCTCTCTCTCTCTCTTTCCCTCTCTCTATCTCTTGCAAGCTCTCCCTTATGTGCTCGTGTAATCTCAGTTGGATGTAACTCCCTCTCCCTTTCTCACTCTTTCTTGCTTGCATGTTTTATCGCGCGTGTCTATCGCTTTTCCTCGTTCTAGCCCGCAAGTTTCAAATTTACTTTCTTAGAAGAAGAGGGGCCCGACTCCTTCTACCCTGCGCATAAGCTCGAAGTAAATGGAAACATTTATTTTGTCTACTTTTACCTGCTACAGACACTTGTATAATTGTATAAAATATCGTATAAATAAAGTATCGTACGGTAAAGTTGTATGAGATATCAACGAATCGATAACAGAATGTTGGTGAGAAAAAAATGCTCTTTTTTCATGTGTGTAGTAACAATAAAACGTGACTACATTCTTGTTCTTCTTTTTATGTTACACCTTTTGCCTGGTCCAATTTTGAAATGTTGAAAGACTTTTATGAGTAAAAACTTTTTTCCAATTATTCTGTGTTTTTATTACAAAATGACATTACAGAGATTGCTAACATTTATTCGTTGTAAAATACTCGGCACGCTTCGATGACCGGGCTAGGTTCAGTAGTACAGATCAGATTTAGGTCAGCCCATTATAGACTGAGTAATTTTCGACAAAATAATGTTAACGTTTGTAGATATATTTTATCATGAAAATAGTATAATCTGTTCAAAGAAACAAAAAAGTTGTTTTTGCTATTATTTACACATAAATAATGACAATAATTTACAAATAGGTATGTAATGAACTTGAATAAGTATGTGAAATAAGCACAACAATCAAGCTCTCTTTTATTCGTTCGCCACAAAACGTAAATCATTGCGGGTCTTTCTTCTCATCTGCTCATATCTCCTCGTCGTAGAAAACGAGGCGGCGACTGCCAGCAATACAATATGACTGGTCGTAGAAGCGCCAGCAGGGAGCTCGTAACTTTTTCAATATGCGCTCTAGTTTATAAGTGCACAAAGGGAGAGTGAAGCCACGCGCACGAGTGCAATATGTCTTTTCCACGAGAACTCTCAGTGTACAAGGAAAATCCGCTCTCGAATTAACGTTGATTCTTGCGGCCAAGTCTATCTTCCCCTCCCTTTCTCTTTTCGACTACGTCGTCGTCGTTGCCGTCGTCGACGACGATGGTGGATGCGCAAAGAGCTACTTTAAATTAGATTGCCGCTCCGAGTCTTTGTGAGCTCCGCGCATATTGCTCTACTCACTCTCGCGTTCTCTCTCTCTCTCTCTCTCTTTCTCACTCTCTCTCACCTTCGAAAGTAGGTGAGGGTGGTGGTTCCGTTTAAAGGCGCGAACAACTTTTTTCCGTCAGACGCCAAGGCTGATCTAAATTTTTCTTGTAGACATTGCGTACGATCGCTTTTTGATGTTGTCTTTTATGGCTGCCGTGGTAAACTTTGTTCAGCCTTTTTTCCTCTTCTTCTTGCCTGTAGTATTTTTTAAAAGAACTCCGACCGTTGAAGAGCTCAAACCGGGAAGAACTCAAATATCGCTGGAATAATGGAAAATAGAAAAAGATTCACATTGCTCACTAAAATTACGATTTTTACTTTTACTTTTTGTTTATTTGCGATAACACTCAAATATTTTTTAAACTTAGTAAGTCTGAACATTTTTTCATTATGAATATCACGAAGACAATTTTTAAATAATACAATATTTATAAAGATCAAATGAAAGTAAATATTAGACTCTACACTTTCACGTCATTGCTTCCTTAAATTGACCTTTCCAGTAACGTACATGTTAATTACTTGAAACCGAATTAATATTACATTTCAAAAATCAAAACGTAAAAAATGACTAGACAATCAATAGAAAAGCTTCAAATTCAGTTAATCAAACTCCGAACGCGTATCAATGCTATATTTTTTTCCGGATATTTAGAGATTTAATAAAGTATATCTTTAATTTATAACAGAACATTTTAATCCTAAAAATTATAAAGTACATTGAAAAATATGATGCAAAAATGACAAATAAATACATGTTTCGAATTTGTATGTTATTATCGACATTAATTACTGCTTTTACGTAAACTTTCTAAGGACATACGTATGAATAATAATTTTAAAAATAAATGAAATATTTTATAATGCAAAATTAGAATGAAAAGGCATTCAGTTGTACGTTACGTGAATTTCGTTTGATCAAACATTAAATGAAAAATACCGAATTGTTTATCCTGACTTCTGGTATTATCCGATGAATGGCTATCATTTAGTCTTTTTAGCCTATGTAGGTTGTTAAATACAATGAATGTTTACTCAATACCTCACAAATTTTAATAAACCGAAATGATTCACTAGTGATACCTATTCAAATAAGTCTCGTCATTAATATCCGCGATAAAAAAAGGCAGAAATCCTTCGTTGATAAGTTTTTAATCAAGCGACACACTACCAAAGTGAAAAAAGGTTGAAGAGCTATGTATCCATCATTGTTGTCGCGGGTGAACATCCGGGCTCCATTCAAGTGCCACTTTTTTTTCACATCTGCTGAAAGTAACGCTATGAAACTTCGCTCGTATATAATCAGGTCATATGGAAGATGGATACGCGCCTCTCACTTGCTTACACCGTAAATCTTGCACACCCCGAATGACATCCCTCTTATCTTCAGCAAAGTATCCTTTTCTTTTTAAAGCTGCTCATTGATTGATTGGCATTCACGTTAATTTCGATTAACTTGGGGTATTTTACCGCTGCATACCAATGAATTAGAGAGAAAAGACGAGAGGAGTACAGGTAGAGTATTATTGAAGGGGATAATACACTACCTCTGAAATCAACTTTATCCTAATTTATTTTACGTGAAATACTCATCTAATTGAAATCACAATTGGCAGAAATTTTCTTTTTAAAAATGACATTTCAATCGTAAAATTGAATAAATTTTACGATTGATCAAATACATCAAATACATTGTATCAAATACATTGAAAATTTGAACATTTTCAAAGTAATGAAGTATATATCCCTTGAATAAAGACCACATGACATCATGAGTAATAACCAATTGTTTATTCAACCATCGAGAAGCCTAATCGATTACACGAGAGACATGCGCTTGGGCTTTACTGATTCGCGAAAATCGAATTAAAGGCCAACAGGGATCTAAGAGAGGGAGAACTTATACTCCCTTGCTCTCGAGAAAACAGCGAGTAATAGTCACGAGTACATCACAAAGAGAGCCTTTCTCTCTCTCTTGCTATCTCTCCATTAAAAATGCTTTCAAGGAACGTGCACGAAGGCATCCCTTGCCTTTTTTCTTTCTCTCTCGATTTTTCTCGATAAAGTGATATTGACTTGTAGGTGGCCCTCTCTCTACGGACGATATAATGGCGCAATTTATCGTTGCATCATCTTCCCCAAGCTCCACTTATTTCTATAGTGACGATATCGTTCGTTCGCGCGCCAATGTTGTATGATTTGAATTCACGTCGGGAAATATAAAGGACATACTATTAAATTAATGAAGAATAAATAGACGTAGATAAAATCTAGTGGCTTGATGAATGTTATAGATTTTTATTGAGGAGTTGTAATCTTTAATGGCTATTAAAATCTTTTAGCAATGCGATTTCATTAAACGAATAATAACGTAAATCGTCTAAATTGAGTTAAAAGTCATGTCTGCATGTTCATAAAAATTAAGAATTGTACTTCGGGAGTTTTTGTTTTTCCGTTGCTTATAAATAAATTATTGCAGATAATAACTGAACAATTACAAATAAAAGTTTTGATGAAAATACGAAGTCGTAAAATAATGGTAGCGATAGTTAAACATAACACACGATGGACTGTCAGTCGAATCGTTGCATAATTACTCGAGCAGATGCACAGAGATAGAGAGAGATAGAGAGAGAGAGAGAGAGAGAGAGGTGGAGGAGATAGTGAGAGAGCGGTTAATGACATCCGGTGCTTTGTTCTGTTGCTTGCAGAGTCTGCCACAGACGCCGGCCGGCAAGTCGAGCACGAGTAGCGGTACAGGCATCGTCAACGGTTCTGGGGCCAATCATCCGGACTCCGTCGCCGTTAACCCCGAGCATCACGTAAGTCTTCTCTCTCCCTCTCTCTCTCTATTTCTCTATCTCTGTCTACCTGTAATGGTACGTTATGTTGCACTCCCCTCTCAACCCTCTCTCACTACGTACTCTTGATAATGCGGGTGTAACTCGAACAATTAACCGCTCGTCAGTTGAGTCACCGATATATCGACTAACTCGCAACGCACAGGCCCACAACTATAACTAGTTTAGTTATATCAAGCAATTACATTTTCGGAGAATTCGCGTTCATGGATTGCTTTCGACTGTCCAGTAAATAGCTATCCATGAAATATGCTCTTATTATTTACGTGTCTAATCGTAATCAGTCTTTTCTGCTTTTTTTCTGTGTCTCAATAGTGTAGCGTTGATTTCAGTAACTTGTCATCCCAATTATTTTCTAATAATCTATTTAGAGAACATTGCCGCCATTAATCAAATTTTCACATATAAAGCAATGACGCGCAACAATTCAGCCATCAACGACTAATTAATTACGCCCTCGATTTTTCCTACACACACGACCAGAAACTCTTATCAAAATAAATAAAAACACAAAAGTAAATAGCGATATATCAATGTGTCATCGTTTAACCGTAATGCACGATAATGAGATATGTATTTGCGCGGCCTGGGCAATCCTCGTGCGGGTGAGAATGACCCAGTGATACACTGCCGGCACCACATCAATTTTCTAATGCGCGTGAATACACATACATACAAGTCGTATACTTACTCGCTCACTTGAGCAATAACATTCAGAGATTTCCCGCGGAAATTTAGAACGCGCATCAGCAATTTATGACTGGCGCTAATATATTTTCTTTTAGGTTTCCACTATAGACGACCAAGAGTGTCAACTATGACGGAATGAGGAAAATTACACGAACGATATTTTCTTTATTTTTATAGACAGTAGAGTGCTAAAGAGCATTTGTTTACAAGCAGCATTGATGTTTTTTTTGTAGCTATTCATTCAAAATGGATTCCGGGCTCGTTTCCTCTCTTTCTCCCCCTCTTTCTTTATGTTCTTGTCTATTCAAGGAAAATAACTTCAGTGATCTGTTGCGTACAAAAACATTTTAAATCAGTATCGATGCGTTAATTAACAAAATTAGTTGACATACCACAGGCTATAATATTCTTAGTGCAACGTTGAACTATCTCTTGGAAAATGTGGCGAGAATTCAACGGATTATACAAAGGGGGATGAGCTACGCCAAACTTTCTATATCAAATTAACACATGAAACTCGCATAAAAGCTTTCAAAACAAAAGTGAGCGCTCGCCGAGTGTAAGCTGTGACTAAACGTATTAGTAACCTTCCGCATAACCGAACCATCATAAGTAAATATTTTAATCGCAATCCTAAACGGTAAAAGAGAGGAAAAACTCGTTGACATATTATGGAACGAATTTCCCTTTTTTTTTCATTTCTTTTTATGGCAACCAACTGCGCCGTTCGAAGTTGCATAATGCGCGCGGCTGCGGTATAATTAGGCCGACTATAATTTCCGTTAATGACCCATGCCGTTGAGCAAACTTTTTACGATGCCCAAATAGCAATAATAGCAGCTGCAACCCCACGCTAAAAAGAAACATTAGATTAGGTTTTTTCTTTTTCGAATTATCGGCAAAGAAATTTCGTCTTAAATTTGTTACTTCGCTATAGTAATATGAGAAGTACATGTTACCTTTGAATCGATTTTGC
This sequence comes from Chouioia cunea, assembly GCA_030064505.1. Lineage (NCBI taxonomy): Eukaryota > Metazoa > Arthropoda > Insecta > Hymenoptera > Eulophidae > Chouioia > Chouioia cunea. The sequence goes on from JAOPFQ010000004.1 coordinate 22,020,633, forward strand.
ATTTAATTCTTTATAAATACGTGTATGGAACGTAGTAACGAATGTAAATATTTACCTTCGTCTTTGATGAACATGTTTCTCTCTCAAATGCGATATATACTGTTGTAACTTTGATTACGATGTGCGTAAGTTGCAATGTAAGCCACAAGCAATTAAAAGCACAACAGACGCTTGACATTGCTACCGGTTATCACGAACAATAATCTGACGATCCACAAGTATCTGTGAAACGAAGAGAGTATACGAGATACGTCGGTGGCAGAGTCGGTGGTAACTGCCTTGTAAAACTGAGTTTTCCATATAACGCATTTCCGAGTAGCTTTAAAGTTCCAGAATATTCAACAAATAAACATAGTTTTAGCTCTCCTCTCTATCTCTGTCTCTCTGTCTCTCTCTCTCTCTCTCTCTCTCTCTCTCTCTCTCTTCTGAGCTAAACGTGTTTCGCGTGGCCATCCGGCTCGAAAGTTAGCTGCGATAAATTAGTTTAATCCCGAACATAAAGTTCACCGGTAACCCCCTACGTTGTTGCCACCACTCGGTTCCCACGCCGACAACTTGGCATGCAGACGCGCATCGACCGGACAATTTTGATCGAATTTGACCGGCAAGTTTTGATGGTCTTCTTCTTCATCCTACTATTACGAATATTCAGAGGCTACGAATCACTTACTGCAAATAGTTTTTCATCTTTTCTCGTTACCGAATATGTGCTTGAAAACTATAAAAGTGCGTAACCGTGATCATATTTTATATTTTTTTAATTTTTATTGTTTCTTGATCCACTAGAGATTCACAATTCAGGTCAGAGATATTCCGCATTGATTGATTTCGAATAATGACTTTTTCAAATAACTCAATATACAAAAGAGGAAAATGAGAAATATTAGTTTTATTTCCATTAAGCATAAACATCTACGGGCTACAAAGAAAGATAAAAATCGAGCGACAAAAAGCGCTACACAGTACACACAAAAGCTATTCAAATTTAACTTCCTCACCTCTTTACCTCCCACCACTTTCCTACCGGTAAATAACAGAAAAAAGCTATTCTTCTCCATTCTTTTGGTGAGATCGATGCACAGCAATTTTCCGCAGAGTTGCCGACAAAAACTAGTTAACCCCCTTGTCTCGGCGGGTTGTGTGCTTTCAAAATATGTGCCGTGCGCTATGTTGTTGACATGGAAAAAGAGCCGAGGAAAATTACGTCGGCAAACGTGTAAGCGATTGTTACTTGGCTTATTAATTTACCCGCAACAAATTGTGCCACGACGTCAATTTAACGCGTAGTAATTATATCGTGCTTACTTTTTTTAACCTATTTTCGTACGCGGTAACGAACAGCTATCGCGGTAAAAATATTAATTTTCTTTAAATAATTATTACTTTTCTTAAACTTGTTGCTTGTTAACGAGTCCGCTTGGGTTTGTATATTTTCAGAATTTTTACACTCGTTCATTTCCTTAATGAAACATGAGAAACTTTAATTACACTTTACACTCATTATGACATGATTTTATTCAAGTAGGCTCCATTTTTATAAAAGCGAGATTGTTATCAGAGCAAGCTGCAATTACATTAATTTCGAGTAACAAGTATAACTTAAATTTTCATTTTTGATCAAAGCCATAGTTATAACAAAGAACATCGGCGTAACACAAATATTCAATCAAATATTTAATTCGATCGACTATTTTTATTGAAATGACTGATTGAAATATTTAATTTGATCTGATTAACGTAAAAAAGAGACTCATCGTACAGCGCTGTATCAAGTATACTAGACTATTAGAAAGTCATCGTGCGGTGAGGTGGGAAAAATGAGCTCGCGCCCATGGCGAAAGAAGAAAAAAAAGCTGGAAAGAAGAGGAAAAAAAAGAAAAGCCAGTGAGAAAAAGCAGTCGTCGCTGCAGCAATTGTCGCTACATTGCTTTTAATGCACCGGCCGCCAAGAAAAATGAAGGTGCGGGCCTCGCTTCTTCTCATTTCTCATTCACACCGTCCTATTTCTTTTTGTTCTCCTCGAAGATACTCTTTTGCTTTGAAAATTTATGCAGCACTCCCGTTCTTCGCCGCTGCAGCCAACTGTACACGACACCGAGTATTACTCTTTACTTATTTAGCTTGCGCTCGCTGAAAGGCAGCGAATCGTCCAATTCATCATCTCACAAGCTTTCTCTCTTCCTTCAGCTTCAATTTAATACTTTAATCGCACGGCAATTATTCATATTCTTACTTTCGAAGCTGACGATTTAAGTGTAATACGCTTCTACCTCGGTTATTGTGTTGAGTCGTACTTGAACATGCTTTGACATAATCTTTTGTCATTTTTGATGTAATTTCTTAATTAGTATTTCTTAACTTCTGCAATGTGAGAAACGTTTATGATGTAGTATTCATAGATGCTTGTCTTGGAATTTACCATTCGGATTTACTCTTGTGTAAAATTCCGATTATCGTTCGTTCGTTATTATTTCTCGTTAAGATTTATTTGAAGTATCAAAAATTCGATAATTTTTACGTTTATCTTCACGTATAAAAATCAAATAAAAACTAAATGAATGTCTACTCTGCGCTCAAGTAAACCTCTTAGTTTTCTCGCGCAATTTCCTCTATTCTTCATGGTATCCTATATATATATTAGACTGTAACATATATGTTGTATATATATCACGCAACTCCATAGCAAATCCCATAGTGGCAGCTTTATCGTATCTAAAACTTAATGGATCACGGCTTTGAGCGAGCGAGCGTGAGCAAGGATTTTGCGATTTATAAATAAAATCTCTTTTCTCTAGGGAAACGCGCACCTTTCCCTAAGGTAATTGCCAAGGAAAAGCGCTATGTCGGAATGGTTGTATCTTGATGATGCATCGAGAATGATAATTTTCAAGACACAACGACGAAGTAATTTCGTACATCTGCTAATTGGTGTGCAACTGCTTTCTTATTAAAGCATTGCACACGCCCCCCCCCCTCCTCTCCTCGTATACTAGACAATTTCAAAGCTTTGACGCAGTATAAAGATATTACGATTCTTGTAATGGCTGTTCCAGATTTATAATGATACGTCAATTATCAGTACCGGAAAACTCGACGGATACAGGTCGAATGTTTTATAAGAGTTGAAAATATAGTATATACATGTATTAAAATATTCGGTGCTTATGAATTTACACGTGTATGTTATATTGGAAATATTTGTAAAGGAATTAATGATCACTTGTAAATGATTTTTCGTACTAATTTGAGTAGTCATTAATTAAAGGAGGCTTTTCAGTTTGAACGTATTTGTATATTCAGCAATGCACATTGAGCCGCAAAGAAAATTAAGATCATGAGATTGGGTCAACTGATAATCTCATTGAATATTGATAAACCCTACAATTTTGATGGTATTCCAACTAGAGAAACAGTACGTGAAGGTAGACATAAAAAAATCCAAGCAGGTATACTTGGAGAGTGACTTTACGACGAATATAGATTATGCCATCAACACTTAGAAGAATAACACTTTTTCTCATACCCCAACGACAAACGCCTCCCCCTAAGCTCTACAACAAAACTCTTATTGCGTCTCTCAAATATTCATTTCTAGCTTTCAACAAGCAACCAAGAAGAAAAAGCTAGCAAGCTCCCGCATATATATACACTCGCATACACTACGCGATATTATGCGTATTTCGGTCAAAACTTTCATAGCCGCAAAGCCAGAGGGAGAGAGAGAAAGAGAGAGAGGGAGCGCAATAAGAATTTCATTTCGCCGTGAAAACTCTCTCGGCAAACAGGGACTCGATTCGCCCAAAGACGCACGGGTATAAATTTAAAGGAGTACGCGGTAACAGCGCAATGCTTGCGTGAAAAGGGAAAAGCCGTTGCGCACGAAAAGAAAATACGCACGCTAGAAAATAGAAGCAAAGTCGAAATGCACGCGCGGCTGCTTGTTGTCGTTACCTTTATACCGTGGGGCCTTTTGCGCGCTCTCTCTCTCTCTCCCTTTCGTTACAGCGTGCCGCAGCTAACGCGCACACTCGCTTTTCGCGGCTTTTCTCCGAGAAAAATTTTCCCCAGAAATATTGCTCGCTCGCACTACCAAAACTTTTACGCTCGATTGAGAGAAACACTTAGGCGAATGAGATTTTTCGAGATTCGACGACATATAAACTATACATCATTTTTCTTGCACACATTTATAAGTAAAGTAACCACCAAAGATCTGTATTGGATTAAATAATCAAGAAATACACAATATTTATGTTTGTTGTTTATCTCTTTTCAATTAGTCTAATTATGGATTATAATTTTTCCCCGTTCCTCACGAGTAATAAGCTCTGGAAATTTCTCTGTAATCGTCGAAGCTGAACATTCTCATTCTTTCCATCTCTGTAGAAAAAAAAAATGAAGCTGCCATTATTTTTTGGCAAATAAAAAGTAACGCATTGTCCACCAGTGAAAAAAATCCTGACGCACATCGTACACACGTACGGCACTTTCATCCAATCAAGTTCGACTCTAACATCAGTACCGAAACAATGAAAGGGACAGGAGGAAAGGGCGTCCAGTTGGAAGTGAATTACCTCGGTGCTAGCGCAGTTGAATAGAACGTTGAAAAATTTCGAAACTTTCTCTCTCTCTCTCTCTCTCTCGCTTCGCCTGGTGTGCTCGTATTAATTAGAGTTGCGTCGTTTCAATACGTGTATAGTTTCACAATGGTAAGTGCCACAGCATATGAACAATACGGCCACACCACTGTATTGTCGTTCTCATCAATTTGTGGTTTATTTTTTTTCAAAAATAGGATTTTACTCTCCATCGGAGAGTACCATGTCGACAATCTACAGAAAGCTAAGTCTGAATTGAGCGTTCGACACATTTATTTCGATAATACGATCATTCGGTAACAGTTATAGTCACAGCGGCGTCGACTGATTGTTTTCTTGTAGTGCACAGAAGAGCGAAAAAAACTAAGATGGCCCAACAGCTACAGAAGCAGACCAAAAAACACTCTAGTAGTACAGTTCCGTGTCCACGAAGTATATTTCTCGTGTGACTTTTTGCAATTTCGCAGCCCCTCGCGTATCGAGTTCACGATGTATACAATTCGAGATCACGGTGCGGTGTTGCGGTGTGTCGAGAACGGAATGTTTTTATCGCCATTCCGGCTTCTTTGCCAGTTTCGCTTTTCTTGATTGCTCGCTTGTGCAAAAGTTGCGACGATCAATCCTTATTGACTTCGAATATTTCTTGCCACAGGCAAAATTCAAAGCGTTGAATTTAAATCTGATAAAAATAATATTTTTCAATTATGTAAATTGCCGTGAAGACGAGATGGATTTAACGGCGATGAGGAGAATTTTTTTGTTAACAAAACGTCAATTCACTTTAGATAATGCAAATGAATCGGTTTTAATACCAGACACTCAAATTAATTCAAGTGAAAATTTACGTTTAATGGAATAAATTTAGCATAATCTGAAATAGCGGTTGAAGAAAGTTTCATCGCTGTTTCGAAAATGTTCGCTTACTTTGAAACAATTCCTTGTAACCGTTAAATCGTATCGAAAAACTCTCAAAATATATTATTGTTACATAAGAAGAGTTGTACAAACCATGCAGCGTAAGACAATCAAACTTCAGAACCGATCACACGATTACCATAATGATCTTGGACGCGTCAAACGGCACTTGGCCTACGTTCAAACCAAAACCTCTAACAGCTACCTATATAAATCAACTATCTGATTCGGCCGAGTATACCCTCTAAATATGAATCACTACCACTGCCACCAGTTGAACTTCACTCGGGGAGTCGAGAAAATGACTTTCGCACCGGTGTAATTGGGGCGATTAAGCAAATGGAAAGTAAAAGAAGAAGAAGAAAATTGTTTCCCTAAAAAATGTGCGAAACGCTTAAAAAGTAGGCTAAACGCGTCGTAATGGCATGTATATAGAAGTGGGTCGCAAGCTCGCGGTGAATTAATGACAATGAAGACATACGCGTTTTCAGACAGCGCTTGCATCTCATCAACACATTTTTATTCTCACAAAATATAATTATACGAAAGGTTGTTTGCGTCTCGAATGAAAGACGACGAACTCTTCTCTATTCCTACTATTTGCATCTTTTGGCGCCCGTAAGGGTATTATTGTCATACCTCAGCTCCGAGTGGCGTCGAAGAAACGAGAAATTCTCCAGGATGTAAAACCATCGTCGTCACTCTGCTTACAAGAGGTTGGAATTTCTTGGCGAAACTGGAGCCATCGTGAAGAAATTTTATAGCTCAAAGACGAAATCGCTTTGAAAGAGGCATCGTAAGATTTTATTGGCTCAACGGGCTATTTTGTTCGCTATAAAAAAACGACAACAACGAAGAAACTGCAAGCCTATAGTTCTTTATTTTTTTTCTCTGACATCGGAGATGAATTAGAGCTTTTTTCTGCAATTTTATCACAGAGTGCGGTGAAATTTTTTTTACGAGTGGCGAAAGTAATATCGAAAAACCATATATAACGTCGCATTGTCAAAGGATTACTTTCATCCACTTTTTCAAAAATATTGTGTACACCATTTTCAATGCATCTCTGATTGCTATTTCTATCCTTCATCCACGTAGCTTTCTTTATCGCGCGATCATTCGAACTTAAGAATATCTCATTTCAATGAAAATTACGGTACGTACACGGTGTTAAGAGCATTGCCCAAACTCAACTGGACGAAAGATCCCCGTCGAACGTTCCTGTCGTAAAATCGGAAATACGAAATAGGGAACAGGCTACTGATACAAAAAAAGAGCAATATCGGGCAAATCAGTTTTTACTATTTGCGAGTATAGCATCAGAGGTGTGCATAAGATTTCTGGATCAAGCTGCTGCTCTATCTATAACAATAGCTTTTAAAGAAGTAACGTAGCCCAAGTACGTATAAAAAGTCCTAAACGTTCACTGGTTCATTGTCGAGATACTTCTAGTAGGCTTCGTTTTTTTTCTCAAGGAATGACAAGCCACTTGGAAGCAGAGGGTAGTGAGATTATATAGAGCGGCATTACCGTTGAAAAAAATGACGATGTATGTGCTGGATTCAAATAAGCGAACCATAGCGAATACCTTAATTTGTTCAAATACATTTCTGTATGTTTCTCTGTTGTTTTATTCAATAACAAATGTTTTAAAGTACGCTGAAATCTAATAAAACAAACAAACATACATTTTCGGTAAAAATAACATTTCAGTTTGCCTTTTTTATTCACTTAACGTATTTGTGTAAATGAATATCGCGAATGTTATGCTCAACGATCTGAAAACCAAACAAAAGAGGTATATTTCACGTCGTTAACAATATCGTAAATTACGTAAGCTACAACAAAAAAAAGTAATTTTTTTGCGACGAATATCGTATAATTGTTGTAAAGATGAAGCAAATGAATTTTTTCATGCGTTAAAAACAAAGGGTTTTTGTCTCTTACAAATCATGCTCACGTTTCAAAGCACTTTTTTCCTCTTTGACTCGTGAAAGTTATTCAGTGCAGATCTCGTGCGCATACATCATCTAATGGTCTCCTTCTCTTTCTCTATGGAATATAATCACAAAAGTGGTGATTGACCGTCAATTTTTTTATTTTTACAGGAGCTGGTCTATCGCGACGGCAATCTAGTGTCTGGCTCGCTGGAGGCATTGGTGCAGCACATGGTGCCGACCGAAGAGTACTATCCGGATCGGGCTTACCTGTTCGCCTTTCTGCTGAGCGCCCGCCTCTTCATCAAGCCCCACGAGCTCCTTGGCGAGGTCTATGCTCTTTGCCAGCATCAGCAGAATCTCAACGAGGGTGACAAGGTGAGTGTCTTGCTTTTTTTTAACCTTTTACTACAATCGATTCGACGCTCTTTTCTCACGTACGAGGCTTCAATATCTTTAATAGTTTTCTTTTAGAATACAGACGTAATTTTGTTAATTCACTGTCGAATATCAAACCTCTCAAAAAAGCGACACATGTGGCAAATTTAGAGAAAACAGAATTCCCAATACTGCGTATTTTGGTCGTAGAATTTGCCTTTTATTTTATTTCCGAATTTTGTTGTTTTTTTGTTTTCTTTGTAATACAATTCTCAAATGCAACTCGTATTGGTTTTCTTTTCACAAAATTCGATATTGAAAAAATTCCACGCTGGACGCGATGCGAAAAAAGAACGGAGCACAACACAAATGATATGTATAAAAGGACGAGCGAGTATAAAAAGGTTCTTTTTTTATTTATGATCAGCAAGAGACGTGTATAAATTGCAATTTTCTTCTTATAATCAAATATGGATGAAACAATGATCGAATGGTACGAGAATAGAGGTCGCGGAAGTATAGATATAAAAATAAGTGCAATATAAGAGCAATCGCCTCGACAAGAAAAAAAGTAATACTCTAAAAATATATATACGTGCTTGCCAGGCTGCACAGGTCAGGCACTACAAGTAAGCGCTCGTGCATTATCGTTTCATCAGCTCGCAAGAGCATCCGCTCGAGAGAGCCACGTACCATGTAAATCGATCTCTCTCCCTCTCTCTCTCTTTCTTTTACACACACACGCACACACGCACACACACGCGCGCATACATGTACATGCAACTTCGATGCTTCGCTTTTCTTCGGAGGCACGAATATCCGGCTAGTTTCTTAGCTTTGTCCAGATATGTGGCTCACGCGTGACCGAGCTTTCAGCCAGCTGCATATATGCCTGAATGACGTGTTGTATTGAACATGAGATATGTGAATTCAAAGTTTGAGCGTTCTTGATCGAACGGAATCTTGAAATTTTTTCAATATTGACTTCTATTTCTAGCTCCAAAAGATTTCGACGATTGTTAGCTTTTCACTAATCGTACTTAATCCTTGTTTCAACTTATTCTATTTTCGATTAAATTACGAATGTTAATTATCTTGCGATAACTAGTTTCGCCGTAGTTTCAAGTGAATTCTAGTCACGAAAAGCACGAATCCACTCGCAAAACGTGTATTTCCTGTCTAGTCATTTCACATTGTTGATTCGTACAGAGCGCCTTCTAGCATCCATTAGAAAGCGCAGATTTCACTAAAAGTATGCGGATGACGAGAAATTGAAAATACAAAGAACGGACAAAATTGCTTTCTCTACGTTTGGACAGCCATCTCGTCGTGTAATTTATCGTTCGCTTGTTTTTGATACAGGAACGACTCCATCGTTTCGCACCGCGCATAGTACAGCTGCTGGCCGAATGGACCGAGACATTCCCATACGATTTTCGGGACGAGCGAGTGATGAGCCATGTACGTTTACTCTCGAAAAAAGTAGCCAATGTGGACGCAGCGGCGCGCCAAGAAGTCTCGATCTTGTTGCAAAATCTGCTGGTCAAACTGACGGCATTGGAGAGGTACGAGGAAGCACTCTCGAGGCTTGCAACCGACTCCGCTACCGAGCAGCTTAGCCAGGTATATATACGTGTATATTTATATAATTAAGTACAACCGATCGATTGGTCGAAGTTTGCTTTGACCCTGTAGTATATTGTTGACCCTTTGGGCTTGTGTTTTGTATATCGCAATTCAGGCGAGCGCGTAAATTTGTTGTTAAAAGCTATTTCAACCGACGTAGGGTAATTAGAGTTTGGTCCCAGAGTCACGATTAGGTCACTCGATGCATGTGTTTATCGTTCGTGCGGAGAATTGGCACTTCAAAGGGTTTGGAGCTTTGCCAGGCTAACCGATATTTAATTGAATTATTTTAAATCGGTAAATAAATGAAATCGCTATAACCACGAATGTACAGTCGTTTTAATGCAGATACGTAGACCAATGATGTTTTGTAAATACTGCGGTATTAGGATAGGTTGAATATATCTGGATATGATGTGCTGCAAAAAGTTAAACCCGAAACATGCGATTATCATTCAATATTCACTGGTGGAAATTGAAGCCTGAAACGCAATTGCGCTTGATGTGGGGATTTTCACGACATGACTACGCCCACATTTGCACGCGATACGATACAAACGGCAATCGTATACTTATAGTTGAAATCCGAAAATCGCACAACAGCATAACCGCACGTGTATAAACCTTGAAATCCTCTTAGCCCAAACCATCAAAAACGTTACATCTTTGTCGGAACGATCGAGCTGAATGATCGGCAGGCACATTCCAAATGCTTTTGGCGATTGTGGGAAAGGAGTGCTATTCGCTTAGATTTTAATAGCCAATTATATAATTTACAGGGGAAGGGACAGATCCCTCGTTTGTGTATACGAGCCTCGTTATGACAGCTTATGTACATTCCACGATTGCCCAATTGCATTTCGCTACGTGTTCTGCATTCGCATAGAAAAACTGACTTTTAACCTAGCTAAATAAAGTTACGTTTAATTTTCTAATGGAAAAAGCATTGAATTCCATTTTTTGTACGGTTGACATGGTGCCGACCGCATAGAACTATTCAGCAAATCCAACAAATAGCCCTCATTTTCTACAACATCAACATAATAGTCGCTACTGGCTCTGTTGTAGTTCAGTTTGCCTAACAGAGTTAGCTCTCGTACTTCTATCTCTGCTTCTCATACGAGAAATGGAGGACACATCGGGGGGGGGGGGGGGGAGACTATTCCACTCTAATTCGATGGGGCTGCCCGGGGCGCCAGCACCTGCCTAATGGCTCATTTGAACTGTGCATCGGTTAGTTAAATACATCTAAGCTTTCTACCCTTCAGAGTGCTAATTAAACTAAAATTACCCATCGGTTGATAGAAACTATATGCTTTACATATGCGTTACACTGCAACATTCGTCAGTTATCTGTCATGGCCCGACGGCCTTATCAGTTGACAGCGAACTTCTCTGGATATCTTAGGATCGACGAGGGAGGGGGGTTGAGATTGCAAAATTTCGTAAAAGCCACGGCAATTAGAGGTAAATAGACTACAACTGTCAATATCTGATATTATCGTCGATGCGCATTGCTACGATTTTCAAATTGAGCAGAGAATACGTAATCGGACGCGTGATAAGATTGCTCACGAAAATGCCATAATGAATAATTTTCTTTCGCTTACGTAAATAGAAGCATACATATGAATGCTGTTATTCTTTCTTTAATTTTTCAGGTGGATGTGACGGAGTTGTGTCCTTCGGCATCAGTGTTGGCGCAACAGCTGACGCACGTCGAGCTCGAGCGGCTCTCGTACATCGGCCCCGAGGAATTCGTGCAGGCTTTCGCCAAGGTACATTTTTCACTTTTGTGGGCGTGCTCGGGAGATGGGTAGGGGTCCTCGTCGATTTATCGCTGACGAGCCCGGCGTCGATGGGATTACTACGACGATATAATTAATTTTATCGAACTTTTGCAATTTACGAGCAGTTTCGTTATTTACTTTTGTTTTATTTATCAAGAATTCATTTCACAGTTTGAGAGAGAGATGAATATCTAACGTTGTATATTTATTATTTCAAGGAATCACCGCACTTAGAAACGTCGTTCAAAGACATGAAGAAAACACGAAATCTCGAGTCGTACGTTCAATGGTTCAATAGACTCAGCTACTTTGTGGCTACCGAAGTCTGCAAAGTACGTTGACAATTATTGATATAACATCTAAGAGCACAAGGTATTTTCAATGTTACATTTTATACGATGATTCGTTCTTCGTTGTAGCATCCTAAGAAAAAACAGCGGGTCCGGGTGGTTGAGTACTGGATAGAAGCAGCCCGAGAATGCTTTAACATTGGTAACTTCAACTCGTTGATGGCAATCATAGCTGGATTAAACATGTCGCCTATATCGCGACTTAAGAAAACTGTGAGTGACACTTTTAATTCCATACAAACTATGAACCATTCTTCCTGTATTCAAAATCCAATCATATTCTCCGTCCTAAATGTCGTTGAACCTTTTTAACATGCACGTGAAAACGTACAAACATACGAATGCTATAAATAACAACGGTTAATTAACAGTGGTCGAAAGTGCAATCGGCGAAATTCTCAATCTTGGAGCACCAGATGGATCCTAGCAGTAATTTCAGTAGCTACCGAAGCACCTTGAAGGCGGCAATGTGGCGTAGCGCCGGCGCTACGGACGAAAGGCAACGCATCGTCGTACCGTTCTTTAGTCTACTTGTCAAGGACCTTTACTTCCTCAACGAGGGCTGCAGTAACAAGTGAGTTAGACGTTATATGTACTTAAACTCTACCCTCTGTGAGAGCCCACCGCTCAACGACGTCTTAGTCGTCGACGTCTCTTTGAACATCGTCCCACGCTGTTTTTCGTCTGGTTCTTCCTCCTTTTTCTTTTTTTGGGAGGGCTTTTTTACTCTTTTGCGCATTTTAACGAGCAGTTTCTCTCTTCGTCGTGATTAAATGAAAAGAGGGTAAAATATTTTTTCCGAGCTACGTGCTATTAGTTTCGCGAATCGTCACTCAAAATGTTAACTCGTGGAACTAGGAAACACAGTTTTGAGTATATATCATCGATTATGAGCGAAACAAATGGTTTCTAACGATACGCGATGGTCAGTATACACTTTTACTCAATAGTGATCATAACAAACATAATAATTTACATTTCACGCGTTGAAAAGAAAAGTTACTCTGCGAAAATCTCAAGAATCCAGTGCTTCAATAGAAAGAAGCCAATTCCGCTCGTCGATCTTCGGGGAATGATTTTCTTCTCTCTCGCTATCGACGCCGTGAACTTATTAAACTTGTAATGACGAAAGTTGTAGCAGGAATGTCAGCTTATCCTATTCGTATAAAAAGAAGCCAAGGGAAGGCTCGTACCTATGTGTTCAAATATATTTTCCGACTAGCACTCATAGAGCAAGGTTCGCGATCGTAGCTTGCGAAAAAACTTTGCATCTTGTGAATCTTGCGTAACAACATAAACTCCGTACAATATCGTTAAATTTCCGAAAAAAAATATGTACAATCAATTGAATATTCTTTGCGCGCGAACATTCTTCGTAAAATCTCGTAAAGACGAAAAATAAATACAAGCAACGTAAAGTTTTTATGGCTCACGAGAATAAATGTAATTCTCCCTTGCCAACGTACGTCGTGCGATAACGCGAGAATGTAATTTCTAAAAGAGGGACTGCGGTGATTTTTCAGGCTACCGAACGGCCACATCAATTTCGAAAAGTTCTGGCAGCTGGCCAAGCAGGTGACGGAATTCATAGCCTGGAAGCAAGTGACCTGTCCATTTGAAAAGAACTCTCGAGTCATAGCCTTCTTACAGGCTAGCCCAGTACTCACGGAGAATGGTGAGTGAGAAGGCGGGAAAAAAGTCAATTTCAATTGAAATTGCCCAAGTCGACGCTGTGCTATAGATCTAATGTATAATGTATTTGTTGTTTGCAGCACTGGCGTTGGCGTCCTTCGAGTGTGAGCCACCGGATAATAACCACGAGAAGGAACGATACAAAGCCTTAAAGTGAGTGTAATGGCATGCTTTACATGACGTATTGCAATAAATATCAAGATCTAAACTTTACTTTGTTCGGCAGAGCGGAGTTGAGCAGCCAGTGAAACTTTGTCGAGAAAGCCTGCAACGACTACAGTGGGAGGTACTAAGGCGCAAAACAAACCAAAAAGAAAAGAACATGCGCGAAGAGTGTATGCGAGCGTCAAAGAGATTTCGGCTGATATGCGCGTAATTGAAGCTTTTGGCACCTATTTATTTGTTCGTGCACATTTTTTTATTTTCGTGCGTAATAAGACACCATTTCATCAATCCGGCAAAAGAAAAGAAACACGTCGAGCAGCTCTTTGAACACTGCAAACGCAAAGTTTACGAAAAAGTAAAGAAGCAAATGCGAGCTTAACTCTCCTGGTAAAGTGTGTGTGTTAAAAAAAGCCCAAGTACATGCGAGAGTTTTCGTAATAACTTGAGCCAAGGCAGTTCTCTGAAGTTTCTAGTGCTTGAGTAAACAGACTTACGCTGTGCTAGTGAGATGAATCCCAAACGGAAATTTTGTTTTTTACATCTTTACTATCGTGCAGTGTTTCTAAAGTGAAATCAATGATTAAACTCAATACAGCCAACCTCAGCCAAGTCAAAAATTCGTATCCTAGATTCAACAAGTCAATTTAAGGTTGCCAAAACAAACAAAATATTTATTTGTGATTCTTGAAACATTGATGTACAATAAGCACGAAACATACAAATATTTTTCGAACCATAATCATTTCACGGTATGATATTTTCTAAAGAATTTGTTTTCTTAATCTTGTCAAAGAATCACGTTTGAATTCCGTTGCTATCAGGAAAATTTATAAGCGCGCTTCAAGGGACATGATATAAGGTATTAAGGTATCAATACTCTTCAGAGAGAGAGAGAGAGAGAGAGAGAGAGAGAGAGAGAGAGAGAGAGAGTGGGAGAGGGACCAAAAAACGAAAAAGAAAAGTTACGAGTATTACACGCATTCTCGCTGCAAAACGACGCGTGCAACAGGAGAGACAAACGAGTACGAAGTCTCGTAGGGAGAATTTGTATAATAAGACAATTTCACTGTCACAATAAAACTATGCGAGCAACGTGATCGCGAACACGAAAAATGTGCTAAAAATTATAGGATTTCTGAGTTATGATACACTTAACGGAAAGTATTATTTAACGTGTTCAAGACGCCAATGAAAGCCTCAATTTTCCATCACCTAGTTGAGCGAACAAGTCGATATTTATATGTATTATAAAAGACTTTTTTGTATGAACGAATTAATATATTATTGATTTGGTTAAAATCGTGCGTTTGTTTAAAGATATGACATCCACGCGAGAACCACGAAAAATTCACTGAAATGGAAACAACAAAACATACGTGTTTTCTAAAGTTAAATTGTACATAGATAAGTAACAAGCAAAAACAAATATATGCATTTCCCTTTTGAGCATTTTTTGATGAACACAAAATAACGATGCAACGCAGAATCATTTTTTGACAAAACTTTGTAGAGCACTAACAGTTTACCAACCCTTGATATGAATTTTACAATGTTCATAGCTATACTGTTTGATTTCTTTTCTACAATTTGTGCAAATTTTTCACAAAAAAACATAACCAAGTGTTATCGTTAAAAAGGTGCACAATGATTTTTGAAACTAAATCAGTGAAACCCAGTAGTTAATAAGCCATTGAGTACGGTATAATCGTGCTTTCCATTCGCACTTGGATCCCCAAAGTAATTACTTATTCGTACTGGAATCTGCAACACAAAACGAATCATGGAGGAAAGTTCTAACAACAATTTTTCGTATCGTTTCGTAGACTTAAAGAGTATACACATTTCATGCGCATTTGAACACCAATGAGAAGTCATTAAACGCGCGATTCATTGCGGTTCTTGCATTCAAAATGGCATTTTTCCGAGTACTGTAACTACTGTGTTTTATTGCTTGGTTATCGTCAAATTAATCAAGTGGAAACGAAATAATGAAATTTGTTGATTAGTTGGATGAATTCGCATACCACAGGAATACTTTTATACGACAAATTTATTTATATAATCAACGTGCGATTTATAAATATTAATTATTTATAGAGCGAGTAGAACATTCGTATTGTATGTAAAATCCTTAATAGTTATATTTAATATTTACTTTAAGTACCGGTCCGAAAGAAATTTACCATAAGCGATCATCTAGTGGACATCATCGTTGTCGGTGTCCTGTAACTTTATAATTTGTCATGTGAGTGTGTGCACGCGCGTGTATGTGTGTGTGTGTGTCTGTGTACGCGTATCGTACCGATAAGTATGTCAAAATACATTTATTGTAAATAACGTTTGTAAATAAGTAACCGTCGAAATGCGATCTGAGATTAAGAAAAGCTGGTCGTACCCAAATACCGGGTATATCGATCGAAGAAAATAAAAACATTACGTGTAGTCTGACATATAAGAAGCGCAAGTTCGCTCTTGTTTAACCGAAGAATGAAAGAAAGTATTATCGAGATTAACAAAATAATTGTGACTGTTTAAAAACATTGAGTACTTGCTTTCACATCTAGTCACTAATCATTAGTCTAGTCTAGGATTTGCCGCTTATTTTACGCGCTATAATCTTCAGTTACAGTGAGCGTAATGAAGGTGAGACAAAATCATTTCTCGGACGACTTACGTCCCATCCAAACATTTTATTCAACCAATGGCTTGTCAAATGACATTCTAGGAGAGTATAATACCATTCGTGGAATAATTATAATTTGTTGAAAATCTCATTTCGATAACTATCATATTGATCATTCTTTAAAGGCATATTATAATCAATCAAAGTTCGCGAACAAACGTATTACACTGAAGAGTCTATCGCGTCATTGTTAATACGGTTGAATTTTACTATCCTGCTTTTTAATTCACAATCACTTATGTACTATACGATGATAAAATCCTTAACCCGTCCTCCTGTGTACATTGCCGAAACGAGGTAAATAATGGCAAAGACCTATCGCAACACCCTGTTCATAATTTAAGGCGCAATCATACGGTGTAAGAATGAAATTGCGATTTTAAAGTTGGCCTCGTACCGCGTCGTAATTATCTATTACTTGGCAGGTCACAGTAAATAGTTTTTAGAAGTGAAACGAGATTTTCATTTTCATTTTTGTTCAACTGATTATTATTGCAACTACTTTTATTTCATAAAAAATATAAATTAAAGAGTCAGTATTAACAAATTGTATAAGTGTATACTCGAAATAAAATGTTTACTGCGACCTATGTATAGTACTAATCAATTTGACACATAAACTTAATGAATATCCTGAGTATTT
The DNA here is from genome assembly GCA_030064505.1 of Chouioia cunea. Classification (NCBI taxonomy): domain Eukaryota; kingdom Metazoa; phylum Arthropoda; class Insecta; order Hymenoptera; family Eulophidae; genus Chouioia; species Chouioia cunea. The sequence goes on from JAOPFQ010000004.1 coordinate 22,037,410, forward strand.
TGACAGTTATAAACAAAAAAATAAAGAAATCATTCATTGATTTTAATTCCTTTAAAACTATTTTTTAATCGCACGTTATTTCTTTACTTTTCATAAGCAAAAAGTGAATGATAGAATTACTCTGTATCGATGTAGAAGAATGCTATTTCTATTAGAAACATAGTCATTTTGTTACAATCTGTAATTGAAATAAATAGTGAAACAGTGATTTCATTTAAATAAATAATACGTTTTTTCTTACACCGTCGTCGCCGAGTATTTCTTGTGTACAGTATGTATTTAATATTAATCAAACACTGCACGACTAGCGAAAACTTGTTGTCATAAATAACATAAAAAAAGCAGCAGCAATAGAATTAGCTAAATTATCGTCTAAACTGGTTTGGCGTAAAATTAACGCCTTCTGTGGCTAACGTTAAGAATAATGCAAACCAGATTGGACTATAAATATATTCAAGAATTAACTATAAGGGTAGTGGTAGTTAAAATAGTATTAATCTACGAAGAGCAGCGATAACAATATTTATAATAAACAAAACTATAATAATCTAAACAAGCACGGCGTATAACGCAATAAATGACATTGTACTGCAGAAATGAAAATAATATAAAAAAATTAAAATAATTTTGTTATCGTACAGTTTTGTACATTCATTCGTCTATATATGTTTTATCACTGACACGAATAGAGTACGTATATCAATAAATGTATAAATAATATAAACACAATGCGTTAAACACGAATTGTGTTTCAATTTTATTTCGACATTCCGTTTCAATTGTGACTGTAAGTTCTACTAATAAGCCTCGCTATGTGTATCGACGAAGAAAACAAATTGATTAAACTTGCAATTATTTCGTTTGGTGAATTGTTTGATTGAATATATCGACGAATAATAAAATCAACTAGTTTACGCATATTTATAAAGAAATGCAAATGATTAAACTGATTACCAGTCGTTGTGCACTTATACTCGATCGTAATAAAGCGTAAGTGGAATCTTTCTCGTTGACGATATTTGTCCTTTGTGCGTTCGGCAATATTTTCTATGATTTTATACTAATAGCAAACTGCACTTAAAAACAATGAGATTTGAATAATATAACATTGTACATATAATTGATACACAAGGGTAAACGAACAGCCATTATATCAATGGACTGTAGATGCGAGTGTTGGCACACCATATGTATGAAATTAATATACAAGACATTTCAAAGAAAAATACATAGATTAATAATCTATCCATTATGGTTCAAAAAAATTATTTCCCTATTTCTAAACACATTTTTACGTTTAAGATTAACGTCTGAGTTTTTCATCAAATCGGGACATTTTCGCGCACTCAAGTTTGGAATATTTCTGTTTTCACAAAGGTTTTTTAAATTATAATTAAATTAACGTCAATTAAACAATATTTCGTTTGGTTATTGAATAATCTATTGGTTTATCCAATGCCATGTTGCGATGCAGCTCTAGAAATTATAGAACTTTATGTTTTCTTTTCAAGAAAAATTGATTGCTAATTATTGGATCGACTATTGCGTTTGGTCGAGTGACGAAAATGCTTTTTTAATAATAAACAAACATTTTTCAAATTACAATGAAGAAAAATACAATAGAAATCCGTTTGAAAAATGACAATATCTACATACATCCATATTTGTCAAAGCTTTCAATAACTGATAAATTATTTGTTTTTTAACAGCCGTCGATAAAATAGACTGCAAAGCTTCTTTTGACGTCATTCCCCCTCCAGAACACAAAACTGTATAGCTTTTTGTCGCATACTATATTACTGATACTGCATAGATTCATACCACTGTCAGGGTGATTAATTTACTGTATATATGTATAGTATATATACACACGATTTCTCGTTGCCTTCACCTATTGTTGACATGGATGAATTCTAGAAGTGATTTCAGAGTTTTTTTGTGTTTAACGCGCAATCCGTGTTTGATTAAATCTTATAATGTTAAGCCAGGCCATTGTTGATACAATTTACACAGCATCTTTTATTCACAACTATTTTGATTGCATAGAAAATTTGCCACTCCAACTACAGAGATACCTTTCGCGATTGCGAGAACTGGATGCTAATAGTCAGAGTAAGAATACTTTTATACAAAATCTAGCTACGGCTTAATCAATGCATTTAATCTTTCTCCAAAGTGTCAAATATTTGAGTCAGTGATCGTCTACAACTCTTGAGTATACACTTACGTTGCTACTATTATTTTCAAAGAAACAAATAAAACTTTTGTTACTTATTTATCTTTGTTCATTTGTAAAGTGATAAAAGATTGAGAACTTTGTAACCAATGTAAGTTTTTGTTATTCACTAAAATAGTCTATCTTCGAGAAGTTGATCAACAACAGGAAGAACTAAATAATCCAAATATCGACGCTTCCACAAAGTCTCAAGCTCTAAGGAAATTAATGCAGGCACTTATTTACACTCAGGAAATTGGAGATGAAAAACTTCACATTGTGCAAATTATTCAAGATCTTGTTGAAAGTAGAACTAAACAATTAGATGTAAATTATGAACATATAGGTAAAGTACAAATATATTTGAGTTGTACAGATCATATTCTTTTAAATATTATTTAGTTTATTTCCATATCTTGTTCTTTTTTTAGATGTCTTGAAAGATCAAGAAAATAATCAACCAATCAAGGACCCTAATATAAATACCAATATTAATACAAATAATAGTGGCACAAACAATGAAAAATCAGTGAAACGAGTAAGACGCACCAGAGCAGAAATGGACTCTACACAAGCTATGGATTTGGATGCAATGTTTGAAAACCCATCGTCTAGTGCTGCGAGTTCTTCGAATGGAAATCAAAAGAAAGTAAATGCAGGAAATACTGGCAAAAAGAAAAAGAGAAAATCACGACAAGGAAGTGTACGAGAAGATACACCACCTATAGCCGACGATGACATAGATCCAAATGAACCTACATATTGCTTATGTGACCAAATTTCTTATGGAGAAATGATTATGTGCGACAATGATTTATGTCCAATAGAATGGTTTCACTTCTCTTGCGTTTATTTATCTTCAAAACCTAAAGGTAAATGGTTCTGTCCAAAATGTAGGGGTGATAAACCAAGTGTTATGAAACCTAAAGCACAGTTTTTGAAAGAATTAGCACTTTATAATAAAGAGAAAGAAGAAAAGTCGTAATCCAAACGATATTGCAATTTTTTTGTCTACTCTACAATCGTCAAAAATATCGTTTATGCAACAATAACATTGTGTCAAATTGAAGTTTACTTTATGTTAGAAGTATTTTCAAGAGAATGTGTGGTGTATCAGAAACAATTTCCGAATTATTACACATTATGTATATTATTTGTATAGGTACAATAAAAACAATAGCGTTTAGTTGTGCAAAGAAATTTTTTATATCTACAAATTAAACAAATAAAAAAAATTCATTTTCTTTTTAACCATGCATACAGACTTTTATTCACACATACGAGGATCTGCAATATTTGCTTTTTCCTTTAGCAAATATTTGCTATTAAAATCCTAAGACAAATCACAATGATACAGGGACGTTATGTTCGCATTTGTCCCGCAATAATTACATTAGAATGTGGTACGATCAACGTCAATTGAGGTATCGAATGTTTACACCTGCAAAAAGAAATTCGAATATCAAATATTATTTGCAATAAAACGTGGTAAAAATAATTGTGGCATATTCGAAGTAAAAACATCAAACATTCATTAAAGTACTGTAATAATTAAAAAGTACTGTAAATTAATTACTTTGTTTTAAAATATAGATTCGTTACATTTCGGGTTTATAAAAGAACTTCGATTTTATGACCGTTAGCTTGAATTTGAAAAATTGGCTTATCTTTGTAAAATAAAAAATAAAATGTATTACTTGAACACAATGTCAGCGAGGATCTTCTGTTGAACCACTTTCTTGAAAGTTCAACCAGGATTGTTCAACCACAGTCGCGACTCTTTTTTCGTATTCTCGTTTATTTTCTTGATACAACTGGGCAGCTAAGGAATTAGCAGGAGAGTTTGGATTTGGCTCATCCAATAAGGACTGAAACATTCATTAAAAGTCGAACAAAATTTAATAAAAACTAATACATTTTTAAATGCAAGGTACTGATAGAAATAGAAAAAAACGGAAAACATCGAATAAAAATTGAAATTATGCTTTTTATTATGTTTGTGATGTATACTTCTTATATAAGTGAATTAATATTTCTGCACTTTAAAAGTACTATATTGATTTTAATCATAATAGCAATCGTAATCGTAATCAATGATAATAATTATAACCAAAAGCACACATTTGCGCTATTTTTTTTTACAGTAACATAATAGGGAAGGATCAGCTTCAAAGCTCTCTTAGAGTAAAGAAGCTACAAAGTTACGTAGTATTAACTTTTCAGTTTATTTCATTTATAACTCCTAATACTTCAATAATTGTATGTATTAATTATAATGTATATATATATATACTAGATTAGTATTTAATTTTTTAAAGCTATTTTATATCGCTTTGCCTCTTCTCTTTTGGCTAACTCTTTCGCAATATTCAATAAATAAATACACAATTTTATATTAATTTATTATACAACTTCATAAAAATTCGATCTAATATAGTTGCATGTTCGTATAAGTTTTGGGGTAGTCCTCATTTGGCAAAAAATGTACGCGTCTTAGCCTCCAATTCAGTTCTAAAATACTAAATAAATATGTACATAAAATTTTTGTAATCAAAATTTAAAAGTATTAAAAATATCATGTAAAAACAGATCCTTCGCCTGCAGATTGATCAATCTTCATGATGACGTTCATGTTTAGATGAGAATCACAAATATCGTGCATTATTACTGCATACTCAGTTTGAAATAATATTATATATTCGGTTGATGCCTGTATTTATTCATTTAAAATCGATAATACAAATTTCAAAGTAACGTCGAATAAAATTGTTTTATGCAAATCTGTGTGTATTGATACTAAACTTTTGCGATTTAAAAAAAAATAAAAACAAAGATAATCTAGAATATTTATAGTAAACAAGAACTACCCAATTAATTATAAAGTTCATATTTGTTTGGTGTGTAAAAGAGAGGGACAGAGAGAGAGAGAGAGAGAGAGAGAGAGAGAGAGAAAGAGAGAGAGAGAGAGAGAGTACAATTTGTGTGATCGAATCAGAGACTTGGGGAGTTGACATGCTTATAAAAAAACTAAAGCACAAAGGCAATAGCTCCAATTCAATAGGGTGGCACGTTAGCTCTCCTCTCGTCCTCGACATGCCTTGCGGCAACTGATGTTGTAGCTGTTGTCGACTGCCGTTAAGGATACGGTATACTGACAAAACTAAAATTTAAAATTGACACTTGATACAGTTGCCTTTGGGAGTGCTATATTTCGGCTCAGTGCTTCAGTATAGCGTACCCTTAAATTGCTGCTCCGACAGCGACGAGCTCTTGCCTCCAACTAATCCACAAAACTCTGCTCCACACAAGCCTTCACTCGCTTCTCGTACTCGCGCCGGTTCTCTTTGTACAGTTGTGCCGCCATCGAGTTGGCGGGTGAATTTGGGTTTGGGTCACTTAACAGCGACTGCAACCACACAAAAGTCGTACTTTTATTTTACTTTCACAATCATTTTCATCCATTGAGTGTTTATATCGTTCAAGACAGAACATTGAAAAATCTACACTCTTCATAACATTGTTATATCTACATTTGTAAGCTGCTCTAATTTTAATCAAACGCTTAATGAAGAATCATAAAAAATCTACTACATAATTCAAATTCAACAGTAATTTATTTGTAAATTAAATTTCTATTTAAATTAATCTTTACATTATCATTTAACTAGTATGAAATTTGAATCAAAATAGTAAATTTAACCTATTGAATTTACAATTGTTACTTTTAGATTTGGCAATTATCATTATTCATGAAATAATTATATATATTTTTGCTTTTGATTTCATTAATTTAATAAGCATTCTTTGGTTATGATAATGACCTTAAAATTAAAGTTAATTTCTTCATGGTTTTAATTTAATCCGAATAAAATCATGGATAAAATTCAACAAATAAGATCCCGACTTTGACAAATTGCAACCGCTGTTAAGGCATAAACCAAAATTTATAAAAATAATAAAGTTGAAAACTAATTATAATGTTGCAGTTGAAATAAATTTGTAAGCTCACCTGTATAGATGTTAAAATTGCAGATACATCATATGTAGGACTCCAACGATTTTGCAAAATGTCTAAACAAATTCCACCATCTGCATATACATTTGGATGAAACATCTTACTAACAAATCTCACTGTTGGTGGCTTATTAGGATATTCCTCTGTGAATTCTATTGTGAGTTTAAAGGTACCATCTTCAAACGGAGTGTCATGTGGTCTAGAAAATAAATGTTCATTAATTTAAAGTCAATAGATGTCTATCATTCTTTAATCATCGTATTATATAAATTGGCTATTTTACTTAATATAGTCAATTTAGCCAATTTTGCTTAATGCGACTATGATTATAATCTCTCAATTTTTCAACTCTAATCAGTAAGTCTTATCAGTAACAGTTAATTGTATAAACTTTTCTCTATAGTTGACAATAGCAGTCATGATCAAACTAATGCGTATCATTTGAATAATAGTGAGTGTGAAAAATATAAATATATGTACTCCATCCAAACACTTGTGTCTTTACATAACCCCTGTCGCATAACTGCTTATTGAATTGCTTAACAAATTCCAAATGATACGAATCATATGGTGACAACAGACAACTGCCAATCAAAGTTTTGCAAGTCAAACACATCAACACTTATTATCAGTTTCACTTGACATTTGTCCTTACAGATACCAATGCACACATCTCATCGTCTTACTTTCTTTTGCTCAACAATATTGACTGCAAGGTACACATGTTAAAGATTGTTAGTTAATAGAGCTTAAACTTACCCGAATATGACAGCATTCCATATCATAATATTGTTGTCAGTGGGTGCACCAGAGACTCCAGTAGGTGGATCTTCCTGTAGCCTGTAACAAGCAGAAACATCACAAGATAAAGGCTGGTGCAGTAGAAAACGCGGAAGAAACAGCTTCTCTCTCGCGATATATAATTCTAATAATAAAACGAACGTCATCAACGAGTGTCTCGTCGTCGCCGTGACTCGTAATCATCCCATCTCTGTCGCACTCTCGAAGACGACGTAGTCCCTCCTCGAAAGATTGACGAACTTCAAAAAATCGCGAGTTCTCCAAAACAACTTTACAAGTATCGCCTCGAAAATTCGGCAAATTATCTGAACGAATTACCTCTTAAAGTCTCGCATGAGCCGCCTTCTTGCGGGGGTCGACATTCCTCGTATTCGACGACGATGAAGACGACGTAGGAGCAGCCAAAAGTTTGGCCGTTAGCGCGCGCGCATAAAACCGTACAGAGCTCCCCGTGCACTCTCACGCACTAGTGTCCCCTTTTATTTGATATATATTTTTTTCCGTCACTCCCTGGCGTAGTAAACGTCCTTCAGGTGCGTACGATGCGCGAAAACGCAAGCAGCCAAGCAATCAAGAGAGTGAGATAGAGAAAGCCGAGGATGAGTCTGTCTTCTTCGGAGAGATGGGTGACACGCTGCGCGAACTCGACTGCGCACTAGGAGTTCGCAGAGACACACTGCAGGCTGCGATAGCCTTTTGGAACACTGTTGAATTTTAAAAGACCGTCCCAGACGAGAAAGAGAAAAAGGCGCAGTATTGGCCCGTCGACGTCCGCAACTCAACAAAATCCTGAGCCTTTTGTCAGTGCTGTTGCTGCTACTGTTGGCGAAGGCCGCCCTGTGTCTGGTTATACCGTTACTGCTTCCCTCTATCTCACTCTATCTTTCTCGCTCTTTCTCTCTATTTCATTCGCTCTCGTGTAACATACACATACAAGTATGTATCCGCATGCGCGAAAGAGTTGGAGTTATAATTGCTCGTGTGGTATATACTGTCTTTGTATTTGTAGCGTTTTTTTACTCATGCGAATGTATATATGTCGCGTTCTCCTGACTTTGTTCTGTTCTCTCTCACTCTTTTGGCAGATTTTGGAAAGTCAAGGTACACTCTGACTACTGTAGATATACATATATATATATATAAATATCAGAGAACGTGGTGTATTGCTCTTTGTTTATTTCCTCACGTGTGAAACGCGTGCGTTTATTTATGCGTGTACACGCGTTGCAGAATTTTCTCGAGACACGTATAATATATCTTTCTTGCGGGGGGTCTTGAATTTGCGAATGAAAGTGATGGCGAGCTGCCTAAGTTATCGTATGCTACACGCGGAGGGGATATATATATATATATATATATATATATATATATATATATATATATATAGATCAAGAAAATGAAATAAATTCTAAGCAGTTTTTTTCCATCGCTTATGCTCTCCATACAAACGTCATAAGGAACATTACATTTGAAGCTTTAACCAGTGTAGAATCTAGATGGCAATTGATATAATTGGATGAAATATAAACACCAACTATAATCAATTGCAGCGAAAATTTGGTACAATCCTAATATACATACTGTATGCGCACTCAGCATTGGAATCGTCAAAGAATGAATCTTGGAAAAATTCTCTCAATAATAGCTGTCTGTATTTGCTTTTTAATCATTTGACAAGCAGTTGTAAAAATAAAAAAATTTCATTATGGCGTGAAATTATATTTTAACATAAACCCACTTTAGTCAATTGTTTATACAACCGAAATTGTTGAAAAACTTATCGTATGGATCTTTTTCATATAGATCGATTAAATACTCAATTTACATCTTGTAATCGTTCGATTCATTAGCACTCGAAACTGGAAAATGAATGTAAATTATATAATCAATATACAAACTTTTCTTTATTATTATAAACAAATATAAAACTTCATAGATAAAGAACGAAATTAATGCAAAATAACATAATTATACCAACAAGTTCAAGAATGTTTTGAACATTGTGATTATTACCAGAAATTGGTAATTACGTTCAAGTTTCACTTTTATGGTGATTGACCTGGCGTTTTTTAACGAGCTTGCAGTTTTCTAGTGCACCGTATTCTGCAGTTTTATGTGTATTCTATCCTGGTGTGTAGTGTCAGTCGCAGTAGCGACTCCACTGTGTAACGACGTATAAATGTTATCTCACTGTTGACTATTTTTTGTCTGTCATTTCAGATTTCGTAGAATTGATAATTTTACACTTTGAATTAACCTGTTCAATGTACACTATATAGTTCAGAGTTTTAGTATACAGTCTAAAACACAAAAATAATTAAACATGGGTCCACCAAAACGCGTGAAAAAAGATTCTGGTATATAACCTACAATTTTTAAACTTGTATTTCGAAACAAAATGAAGCTATCTTTCTACTTAAATATTACAATAATATTCATATACTGTAGATCGTGGAAAATCAAAAAAGAAAAAACCTGACGAAGATCCGGAATATATTGCAGATGATGATTTAAATAGTGAAAGCATAGACACGGAAGGTATTCCTGATGCTGCAAAAAATGATGTGGAAAAACAGGATGATGGCGTTTTGGAGGATGAATTTGGTGCCAAGGATTATCGTTCTCAAATGATACTGAAGCCTGACAATTCTTCAAGACCATTATGGGTTGTGAGTAAATCTTTTTAAACAATCCCACCTTTACTATACGCTATTGTGATTCGTTCTTTGTAATTGTATTTTACAGGCTCCTAATGGACATATCTTTTTAGAATCTTTTTCACCAGTATATAAACATGCACATGATTTTCTCATAGCTATTTCAGAACCAGTATGTAGGCCAGAACATGTACATGAAGTAAGTTACAATAATTTTTATAAAAAATATCTAAATGTATGTATAATCAATTAATTAAAATTGTTTTTGTTGTTAGTATAAGTTAACTGCATATTCCTTATATGCTGCTGTAAGTGTTGGATTACAAACTCATGATATAATTGAATACTTAAAAAGACTAAGTAAAACTAGTATTCCCAATGGTATTATAGAATTCATCAAACTATGTACTCTTTCATATGGAAAAGTACGTTGATGGTATTAATTATAATTCATAAATAATGAAACTTATTAATTATAGCAATATAATTTTATTCATCAGGTTAAACTTGTTTTAAAACATAACAAATATTTTATTGAATCACCTTTCCCAGAAGTTTTACAGAAATTATTAAAAGACCCTGTTATTCAAGAATGTAGATTAAGGAAAAAAATTGTAGATGAAGTAAAAGACAAAGATGAATTCATTACTAACATTCAACAGAAAATTAAAGCACCTCAGGTAATCACTTGATACATTTTGTAATTATTTTTTGAAATAGGTAGGTTTTTTAAAAAGATATTTTAAAATAAATATTACAGTTTGGAGCAAAGCTGCATCCAGATGTAACACAAAATACTGTTGCAGAGATGACCAAATTATCAGAAGAGACAAATACAAATGAAACAAATACAGAAGCTGCAGTTCCAGAAGATATTACTAACTTTTATGACAAAATTGATAGAGAAGATGAAGATGAGGAGGAACAGCAACTAAAAACTGTTAGTTTTGAAGTCAATCAAGAAAAAATTGAAGTGATACAGAAACGATGTATTGAATTGGAATATCCATTACTAGCAGAATATGATTTTCGAAATGACACTATTAATCCAGACATCAAGTAAGAGATTTCATGAAAATTGATAATACCTAGTTGAAAATTATTTAATGTTATTTATTTTTTTCAGCATTGATTTGAAACCTGCAACAATTCTTCGTCCGTACCAAGAAAAAAGTTTACGTAAAATGTTTGGTAATGGGAGAGCAAGATCTGGTGTTATTGTATTACCTTGTGGTATGTAGTGTAAAAACGTTTTGTAATAATATTTTTATATATAATAAGAATTACTTGAATATTCCAGGTGCTGGTAAAAGTTTAGTAGGTGTGACAGCCTGTTGTACAGTAAGGAAACGAGCTTTAGTACTATGCAATTCTGGTGTTTCTGTAGAGCAATGGAAACAACAATTTAAAATGTGGTCCACTGCAGATGATTCAATGATTTGTCGTTTTACAAGTGAAGCTAAAGATAAACCAATGGGCTGTGGTATTTTAATCACTACGTATTCTATGATCACTCACACACAGAAAAGATCATGGGAAGCTGATCAGACAATGAAATGGCTTCAAGATCAAGAATGGGGGATAATGGTTTTAGATGGTACATTATTTCTTATTCCGAGCAATGATATTCTACAAGAATTAATATATTTTCATAAACTTCTTTTTGTGCAGAGGTACACACTATTCCAGCGAAAATGTTTAGAAGAGTATTAACTATTGTTCAGTCTCATTGTAAATTAGGTTTAACAGCAACTCTTTTAAGAGAGGACGATAAAATTGCTGATCTCAACTTTCTTATTGGACCAAAGCTTTATGAGGCTAACTGGTTAGAACTACAGAAAAGGGGTTTCATTGCAAGGGTACAGTGTGCAGAAGTTTGGTGTCCAATGACTCCAGAATTTTACAGAGAATACCTTAGTTGTAAAATGAGTAGAAAATTGGTAAAATACGTCGTTTATTTTCACAGAAAATATCAAAATTAAGATTTTAGATAATACTGTATTTTTATTTAGTTACTCTATGTCATGAATCCAAACAAATTTCGTGCATGCCAGTATTTGATTCGTTATCATGAAAGACGTGGTGATAAAACTATTGTTTTCTCAGACAATGTATTTGCATTAAAGCATTATGCTTTGAAAATGGGTAAACCTTTTATTTATGGTCCAACTGCTCAGGTACATAACTTAACTACCATATTTTTTAAATTATATAAGCTGGATTATATTTGTTTTATTGTTAAATTAATATTATTTTTAATTATTTTCAGCATGAAAGAATAAAGATTTTACAAAACTTTAAGTACAATGCTGTCATTAATACAATTTTTGTTAGTAAAGTAGCAGATACATCATTTGATTTACCAGAGGCTAATGTTTTGATACAAATTTCTTCACACGGTGGATCTCGACGACAAGAAGCTCAACGGTTGGGTCGTATTCTTCGAGCTAAGAAAGGTTAGAAACAAGTATCAGAGTGGAAATCAATTTTTACTCGCTATCAACGTGCATTATTATGATTACTTTACAATAATTATATCATTGTTGAATGCTCTATTACAAAATAAACGTGAATACGAAAAAAACGATAATTTCATACAAGATTTTCAAAAGCACATTTTTCTAATTAGCTTTATTGTAAATTTAATGGTCTCTTTACACACATTGTAGGTGCCGTTGCTGAAGAGTATAATGCTTTCTTTTACACATTAGTATCTCAAGATACAATGGAAATGAATTACTCCAGAAAAAGACAACGTTTTCTGGTGAACCAGGGATATGCTTATAAAGTTATCACAAAGCTTGCTGGAATGGAGAATGTAAGTATAATTTTAATTGCAAGCCAATGTTATGACGTTTTATGCAATCGTGTTTAATAAGTAACAAATTATTGATTTCTCATCAAAGGAGCCTGATATGTCATACAATACGCGGGATGAGCAAGGTGCATTATTGCAACAAGTTCTATCTGCCAGTGACATGGACGCAGATGAAGAGAGAATTCCTGGTGATGGCTCTCGATCGGTACGACAAAGCTATATTAACACTATTATTGCGTATGTATGGTTGAAATAAAATGTAACGACTTTTGATTAATAAACTGTTATTGAATATATTTAGACGACTCGCAGAGCTGGAAATATGGCATCGTTATCCGGAGCAGACGATGCAGTTTACTATGAATATAAGAGATCTGCCGCATCATCAACTGCGAATAAACATCCATTATTCAAGAAGTTCAGAACCTAGCTAGTGTATAAAAGTTAATACAGTTTTTTTGTAAATATATAGCAATTTATTTGTATACATAAGCTTGAAAAAAATAAAAATAAAATGACTGTTGCATTTTTAAATATTTTAGATATTCATATTTCATTATCAGTTTCTTAAACGCTATAATTCATTAGAAAAGTTGAAAATTCGAACAATTATTAACACTATTAGCATCAAACCAGATAGCCAAGAAAACCTATGTTAATATCTGTACAAAACGCCAGATTCAATCTTCTTTTAAAAATATAATTGAAACGTGACTTCAAAAACATCATGAAATCCGCTCGTCAAATACATTTATCGAGATATAGCGATTTTTGCAAATAAATAACGCAATTGAAATTCGACTACGTTTACAAGAAGGAACTCTCTGTTCTCGCTGCAGCCATTGTCAACTCTCTTTTTTTATTGAGAGTTTAATTCATCATATTATGAACAATTATAACAAACAGTCGTTTTGAGGAAAATAAAATTTTTTTTAAAAATAGCTATTTAAAAACGTCGATTAAAATCTATAGTTTATTGTAAAATATGACTGTTAATTTTTGAACAATTAACAAAAGTTGCTACTATCACAATCCGGAACCGAATAAATTTTTTAAATTAACAAATCCGTATAGAAAATACAATTAAAATTTGTAGGACCACATGTACTCAGTTGGGAATCCTCGATAATAAATATTTTTATTTTCAATGAAGGAATGCTAAAAAGTGTTATTTATTCTTAGTACTAGTAATTCTGTACTTTCTGAAATTAATAATTTGAATGCAAATCATCTCGCGTTCTTTCTCGACGTCCCTTTTGTTGTAGTACGACGTATGCAACTACCACGTCACTGCTGTCGTAGCGGATCACGTGATCGACATTCATTACAATGTTGCAGCTATTGTCAATTCTTTTTTTTTATTAAGAGTTTAATTCATCATATTATGAACAATTATAACAAACAGTCGTTTTGAGGAAATTAAAATTTTTTTTAAAAATAGCTATTTAAAAACGTCGATTAAAATCTATAGTTTATTGTAAAATATGACTGTTAATTTTTGAACAATTAACAAAAGTTGCTACTATCACAATCCGGAACCGAATAAATTTTTTAAATTAACAAATCCGTTTAGAAAATACAGTTAAAATTTGTAGGACCACATGTACTCAGTTGGGAATCCTCGATAATAAATATTTTTATTTTCAATGAAGGAATGCTAAAAAGTGTTATTTATTCTTAGTACTAGTAATTCTGTACTTTCTGAAATTAATAATTTGAATGCAAATCATCTCGCGTTCTTTCTCGACGTTCCTTTTGTTGTAGTACGCCGTATGCAACTACCACGTCACTGCTGTCGTAGCGGATCACGTGACCGACATTCATTACAATGTTGCAGCTATTGTCAATTCTTTTTTTTTATTGAGAGTTTAATTCATCATATTATGAACAATTATAACAAACAGTCGTTTTGAGGAAAATAAAATTTTTTTTAAAAATAGCTATTTAAAAACGTCGATTAAAATCTATAGTTTATTGTAAAATATGACTGTTAATTTTTGAACAATTAACAAAAGTTGCTACTATCACAATCCGGAACCGAATAAATTTTTTAAATTAACAAATCCGTATAGAAAATACAATTAAAATTTGTAGGACCACATGTACTCAGTTGGGAATCCTCGATAATAAATATTTTTATTTTCAATGAAGGAATGCTAAAAAGTGTTATTTATTCTTAGTACTAGTAATTCTGTACTTTCTGAAATTAATAATTTGAATGCAAATCATCTCGCGTTCTTTCTCGACGTCCCTTTTGTTGTAGTACGACGTATGCAACTACCACGTCACTGCTGTCGTAGCGGATCACGTGATCGACATTCATTACAATGTTGCAGCTATTGTCAATTCTTTTTTTTTATTAAGAGTTTAATTCATCATATTATGAACAATTATAACAAACAGTCGTTTTGAGGAAATTAAAATTTTTTTTAAAAATAGCTATTTAAAAACGTCGATTAAAATCTATAGTTTATTGTAAAATATGACTGTTAATTTTTGAACAATTAACAAAAGTTGCTACTATCACAATCCGGAACCGAATAAATTTTTTAAATTAACAAATCCGTTTAGAAAATACAATTAAAATTTGTAGGACCACATGTACTCAGTTGGGAATCCTCGATAATAAATATTTTTATTTTCAATGAAGGAATGCTAAAAAGTGTTATTTATTCTTAGTACTAGTAATTCTGTACTTTCTGAAATTAATAATTTGAATGCAAATCATCTCGCGTTCTTTCTCGACGTTCCTTTTGTTGTAGTACGCCGTATGCAACTACCACGTCACTGCTGTCGTAGCGGATCACGTGACCGACATTCATTACAATGTTGCAGCTATTGTCAATTCTTTTTTTTTATTGAGAGTTTAATTCATCATATTATGAACAATTATAACAAACAGTCGTTTTGAGGAAAATAAAATTTTTTTTAAAAATAGCTATTTAAAAACGTCGATTAAAATCTATAGTTTATTGTAAAATATGACTGTTAATTTTTGAACAATTAACAAAAGTTGCTACTATCACAATCCGGAACCGAATAAATTTTTTAAATTAACAAATCCGTATAGAAAATACAATTAAAATTTGTAGGACCACATGTACTCAGTTGGGAATCCTCGATAATAAATATTTTTATTTTCAATGAAGGAATGCTAAAAAGTGTTATTTATTCTTAGTACTAGTAATTCTGTACTTTCTGAAATTAATAATTTGAATGCAAATCATCTCGCGTTCTTTCTCGACGTCCCTTTTGTTGTAGTACGACGTATGCAACTACCACGTCACTGCTGTCGTAGCGGATCACGTGATCGACATTCATTACAATGTTGCAGCTATTGTCAATTCTTTTTTTTTATTAAGAGTTTAATTCATCATATTATGAACAATTATAACAAACAGTCGTTTTGAGGAAATTAAAATTTTTTTTAAAAATAGCTATTTAAAAACGTCGATTAAAATCTATAGTTTATTGTAAAATATGACTGTTAATTTTTGAACAATTAACAAAAGTTGCTACTATCACAATCCGGAACCGAATAAATTTTTTAAATTAACAAATCCGTTTAGAAAATACAATTAAAATTTGTAGGACCACATGTACTCAGTTGGGAATCCTCGATAATAAATATTTTTATTTTCAATGAAGGAATGCTAAAAAGTGTTATTTATTCTTAGTACTAGTAATTCTGTACTTTCTGAAATTAATAATTTGAATGCAAATCATCTCGCGTTCTTTCTCGACGTTCCTTTTGTTGTAGTACGCCGTATGCAACTACCACGTCACTGCTGTCGTAGCGGATCACGTGACCGACATTCATTACAATGTTGCAGCTATTGTCAATTCTTTTTTTTTATTGAGAGTTTAATTCATCATATTATGAACAATTATAACAAACTGTCGTTTTGAGCATAATAAAATTTTTTTTAAAAATAGCTATTTAAAAACGTCGATTAAAATCTATAGTTTATTGTAAAATATGACTGTTAATTTTTGAACAATTAACAAAAGTTGCTACTATCACAATCCGGAACCGAATAAATTTTTTAAATTAACAAATCCGTATAGAAAATACAATTAAAATTTGTAGGACCACATGTACTCAGTTGGGAATCCTCGATAATAAATATTTTTATTTTCAATGAAGGAATGCTAAAAAGTGTTATTTATTCTTAGTACTAGTAATTCTGTACTTTCTGAAATTAATAATTTGAATGCAAATCATCTCGCGTTCTTTCTCGACGTCCCTTTTGTTGTAGTACGACGTATGCAACTACCACGTCACTGCTGTCGTAGCGGATCACGTGACCGACATTCATTACAATGTTGCAGCTATTGTCAATTCTATTTTTTTATTGAGAGTTTAATTCATCATATTATGAACAATTATAACAAACTGTCGTTTTGAGCATAATAAAATTTTTTTTAAAAATAGCTATTTAAAAACGTCGATTAAAATCTATAGTTTATTGTAAAATATGACTGTTAATTTTTGAACAATTAACAAAAGTTGCTACTATCACAATCCGGATCCGAATAAATTTTTTAAATTAACAAATCCGTATAGAAAATACAATTAAAATTTGTAGGACCACATGTACTCAGTTGGGAATCCTCGATAATAAATATTTTTATTTTCAATGAAGGAATGCTAAAAAGTGTTATTTATTCTTAGTACTAGTAATTCTGTACTTTCTGAAATTAATAATTTGAATGCAAATCATCTCGCGTTCTTTCTCGACGTCCCTTTTGTTGTAGTACGACGTATGCAACTACCACGTCACTGCTGTCGTAGCGGATCACGTGATCGACATTCATTACAATGTTGCAGCTATTGTCAATTCTTTTTTTTTTTATTAAGAGTTTAATTCATCATATTATGAACAATTATAACAAACAGTCGTTTTGAGGAAATTAAAATTTTTTTTAAAAATAGCTATTTAAAAACGTCGATTAAAATCTATAGTTTATTGTAAAATATGACTGTTAATTTTTGAACAATTAACAAAAGTTGCTACTATCACAATCCGGAACCGAATAAATTTTTAAATTAACAAATCCGTTTAGAAAATACAATTAAAATTTGTAGGACCACATGTACTCAGTTGGGAATCCTCGATAATAAATATTTTTATTTTCAATGAAGGAATGCTAAAAAGTGTTATTTATTCTTAGTACTAGTAATTCTGTACTTTCTGAAATTAATAATTTGAATGCAAATCATCTCGCGTTCTTTCTCGACGTTCCTTTTGTTGTAGTACGCCGTATGCAACTACCACGTCACTGCTGTCGTAGCGGATCACGTGACCGACATTCATTACAATGTTGCAGCTATTGTCAATTCTTTTTTTTTATTGAGAGTTTAATTCATCATATTATGAACAATTATAACAAACAGTCGTTTTGAGGAAAATAAAATTTTTTTTAAAAATAGCTATTTAAAAACGTCGATTAAAATCTATAGTTTATTGTAAAATATGACTGTTAATTTTTGAACAATTAACAAAAGTTGCTACTATCACAATCCGGAACCGAATAAATTTTTTAAATTAACAAATCCGTATAGAAAATACAATTAAAATTTGTAGGACCACATGTACTCAGTTGGGAATCCTCGATAATAAATATTTTTTTTTCATGAAGGAATGCTAAAAAGTGTTATTTATTCTTAGTACTAGTAATTCTGTACTTTCTGAAATTAATAATTTGAATGCAAATCATCTCGCGTTCTTTCTCGACGTCCCTTTTGTTGTAGTACGACGTATGCAACTACCACGTCACTGCTGTCGTAGCGGATCACGTGATCGACATTCATTACAATGTTGCAGCTATTGTCAATTCTTTTTTTATTAAGAGTTTAATTCATCATATTATGAACAATTATAACAAACAGTCGTTTTGAGGAAATTAAAATTTTTTTTAAAAATAGCTATTTAAAAACGTCGATTAAAATCTATAGTTTATTGTAAAATATGACTGTTAATTTTTGAACAATTAAAAAAATTTGCTACTATAACAATACGGAACCGAATAAATTTTTAAATTAACAAATCCGTTTAGAAAATACAATTAAAATTTGTAGGACCACATGTACTCAGTTGGGAATCCTCGATAATAAATATTTTTATTTTCAATGAAGGAATGCTAAAAAGTGTTATTTATTCTTAGTACTAGTAATTCTGTACTTTCTGAAATTAATAATTTGAATGCAAATCATCTCGCGTTCTTTCTCGACGTTCCTTTTGTTGTAGTACGCCGTATGCAACTACCACGTCACTGCTGTCGTAGCGGATCACGTGACCGACATTCATTACAATGTTGCAGCTATTGTCAATTCTTTTTTTTTATTGAGAGTTTAATTCATCATATTATGAACAATTATAACAAACTGTCGTTTTGAGCATAATAAAATTTTTTTTAAAAATAGCTATTTAAAAACGTCGATTAAAATCTATAGTTTATTGTAAAATATGACTGTTAATTTTTGAACAATTAACAAAAGTTGCTACTATCACAATCCGGAACCGAATAAATTTTTTAAATTAACAAATCCGTATAGAAAATACAATTAAAATTTGTAGGACCACATGTACTCAGTTGGGAATCCTCGATAATAAATATTTTTATTTTCAATGAAGGAATGCTAAAAAGTGTTATTTATTCTTAGTACTAGTAATTCTGTACTTTCTGAAATTAATAATTTGAATGCAAATCAACTCGCGTTCTTTCTCGACGTCCCTTTTGTTGTAGTACGACGTATGCAACTACCACGTCACTGCTGTCGTAGCGGATCACGTGACCGACATTCATTACAATGTTGCAGCTATTGTCAATTCTATTTTTTTATTGAGAGTTTAATTCATCATATTATGAACAATTATAACAAACTGTCGTTTTGAGCATAATAAAATTTTTTTTAAAAATAGCTATTTAAAAACGTCGATTAAAATCTATAGTTTATTGTAAAATATGACTGTTAATTTTTGAACAATTAACAAAAGTTGCTACTATCACAATCCGGATCCGAATAAATTTTTTAAATTAACAAATCCGTATAGAAAATACAATTAAAATTTGTAGGACCACATGTACTCAGTTGGGAATCCTCGATAATAAATATTTTTATTTTCAATGAAGGAATGCTAAAAAGTGTTATTTATTCTTAGTACTAGTAATTCTGTACTTTCTGAAATTAATAATTTGAATGCAAATCATCTCGCGTTCTTTCTCGACGTCCCTTTTGTTGTAGTACGACGTATGCAACTACCACGTCACTGCTGTCGTAGCGGATCACGTGACCGACATTCATTACAATGTTGCAGCTATTGTCAATTCTTTTTTTTTATTGAGAGTTTAATTCATCATATTATGAACAATTATAACAAACAGTCGTTTTGAGGAAAATAAAATTTTTTTTAAAAATAGCTATTTAAAAACGTCGATATAAATCAATCCGGAACCGAATAAATTTTTTAAATTAACAAATCCGTATAGAAAATACAATTAAAATTTGTAGGACCACATGTACTCAGTTTGAAATCATCAATAATAAATATTTTTATTTTCAATGAAAGACTGCTAAAATGTGTTATTTATTCATAGTACTAGTAATTCTGTACTATCTGAAATAATAATTTGAATGCAAATCATCTCGCGTTCTTTCTCGACGTCCCTTTTGTTGTAGTACGACGTTTGCAACTACCACGTCACTGCTGTCGTAGCGAATCACGTGACCGACATTCATTACAATGTTGCAGCTATTGTCAATTCTTTTTTTTTATTGAGAGTTTAATTCTTCATATTATAAACAATTATAACAAATTGTCGTTTTGAGCATAATAAAATTATTTTTATAAATAGCTATTTGAAAATGTCGATAAAAATCAATAGTTTATTGTATAAAATTACTGATAATTTTTTAACAATTAACAAGAATTGCTACTATCACAATCCGGAACCGAATAAATTTTTTAAATTTTCAATGAAAGAATGCTAAAAATGGTATTATTTATTCTTACTACTAGTATTTCTGTACTTTATGAAATTAATAAATTTAATGCAAGTCATCTCGCGTTCTTTCTCGACGTTCCTTATATGGTAATACAACGTATGCAACTACCACGTCACTGCTGTCATGGCGGATCACGTGACCGACATTCTTGACATTGTTGCAGCTATTGTCAACTCTTTTTTTTATTGAGAGTTTAATTCATCATATTATGGACAATTATATCAAACTGTCGTCTTGAGCATAATAAAATTATTTTTATAAATAGCTATTTGAAAATGTCGATAAAAATCAATAGTTTATTGTATAAAATTACTGATAATTTTTTAACAATTAACAAGAATTGCTACTATCACAATCCGGAACCGAATAAATTTTTTAAATTTTCAATGAAAGAATGCTAAAAATGGTATTATTTATTCTTACTACTAGTATTTCTGTACTTTATGAAATTAATAAATTTAATGCAAGTCATCTCGCGTTCTTTCTCGACGTTCCTTATATGGTAATACAACGTATGCAACTACCACGTCACTGCTGTCATGGCGGATCACGTGACCGACATTCTTGACATTGTTGCAGCTATTGTCAACTCTTTTTTTTATTGAGAGTTTAATTCATCATATTATGGACAATTATATCAAACTGTCGTTTTGAGCATAATAAAATTATTTTTATAAATAGCTATTTGAAAATGTCGATAAAAATCAATAGTTTATTGTATAATATTACTGATAATTTTTTAACAATTAACAAGATTTGCTACTATCACAATCCGGAACCGAATAAATTTTTTAAATTTTCAATGAAAGAATGCTAAAAATGGTATTATTTATTCTTACTACTAGTATTTCTGTACTTTATGAAATTAATAAATTTAATGCAAGTCATCTCGCGTTCTTTCTCGACGTTCCTTATATGGTAATACAACGTATGTAACTACCACGTCACTGCTGTCATGGCGGATCACGTGACCGACATTCTTGACATTGTTGCTGCTATTGTCAACTCTGTTTTTTTATTGAGAGTTTAATTCATCATATTATGGACAATTATATCAAACTGTCGTTTTGAGCATAATAAAATTATTTTTATAAATAGCTATTTGAAAATGTCGATAAAAATCAATAGTTTATTGTATAATATTACTGATAATTTTTTAACAATTAACAAGAATTGCTACTATCACAATCCGGAACCGAATAAATTTTTTAAATTTTCAATGAAAGAATGCTAAAAATGGTATTATTTATTCTTACTACTAGTATTTCTGTACTTTATGAAATTAATAAATTTAATGCAAGTCATCTCGCGTTCTTTCTCGACGTTCCTTTTATGGTAATACAACGTATGCAACTGCCACGTCACTGCTGTCATGGCGGATCTTTACATTGTTGCAGCTATTGTCAACTCTTTTTTTTATTGAGAGTTTAATTCATCATATTATGGACAATTATATCAAACTGTCGTTTTGAGCATAATAAAATTATTTTTATAAATAGCTATTTGAAAATGTCGATAAAAATCAATAGTTTATTGTATAATATTACTGATAATTTTTTAACAATTAACAAGAATTGCTACTATCACAATCCGGAACCGAATAAATTTTTAAATTTTCAATGAAAGAATAAAATGGTATTATTTATTCTTAGTACTAGTAATTCTGTACTTTCTGAAATTAATAATTTGAATGCAAATCATCTCGCGTTCTCTCTCGACGTTCCTTTTATGGTAATACAACGTATGCAACTGCCACGTCACTGCTGTCATGGCGGATCACGTGACCGACATTCTTTACATTGTTGCAGCTATTGTCAACTCTTTTTTTATTGAGAGTTTAATTCATGATATTATGGACAATTATATCAAACTGTCGTTTTGAGCATAATAAAATTATTTTTATAAATAGCTATTTGAAAATGTCGATAAAAATCAATAGTTTATTGTATAATATTACTGATAATTTGTTAACAATTAACAAGAATTGCTACTATCACAATCCGGAACCGAATAAATTTTTTAAATTTTCAATTAAAGAATGCTAAAAATGGTATTATTTATTCTTACTACTAGTATTTCTGTACTTTATGAAATTAATAAATTTAATGCAAGTCATCTCGCGTTCTTTCTCGACGTTCCTTATATGGTAATACAACGTATGCAACTACCACGTCACTGCTGTCATGGCGGATCACGTGACCGACATTCTTGACATTGTTGCTGCTATTGTCAACTCTGTTTTTTTATTGAGAGTTCAATTCATCATATTATGGACAATTATATCAAACTGTCGTTTTGAGCATAATAAAATTATTTTTATAAATAGCTATTTGAAAATGTCGATAAAAATCAATAGTTTATTGTATAATATTACTGATAATTTTTTAACAATTAACAAGAATTGCTACTATCACAATCCGGAACCGAATAAATTTTTAAATTTTCAATTAAAGAATGCTAAAAATGGTATTATTTATTCTTACTACTAGTATTTCTGTACTTTATGAAATTAATAAATTTAATGCAAGTCATCTCGCGATCTTTCTCGACGTTCCTTATATGGTAATACAACGTATGCAACTACCACGTCACTGCTGTCATGGCGGATCACGTGACCGACATTCTTGACATTGTTGCTGCTATTGTCAACTCTGTTTTTTATTGAGAGTTTAATTCATCATATTATGGACAATTATATCAAACTGTCGTTTTGAGCATAATAAAATTATTTTTATAAATAGCTATTTGAAAATGTCGATAAAAATCAATAGTTTATTGTATAATATTACTGATAATTTTTTAACAATTAACAAGAATTGCTACTATCACAATCCGGAACCGAATAAATTTTTTAAATTTTCAATGAAAGAATGCTAAAAATGGTATTATTTATTCTTACTACTAGTATTTCTGTACTTTATGAAATTAATAAATTTAATGCAAGTCATCTCGCGTTCTTTCTCGACGTTCCTTTTATGGTAATACAACGTATGCAACTGCCACGTCACTGCTGTCATGGCGGATCACGTGACCGACATTCTTTACATTGTTGCAGCTATTGTCAACTCTTTTTTTTATTGAGAGTTTAATTCATCATATTATGGACAATTATATCAAACTGTCGTTTTGAGCATAATAAAATTATTTTTATAAATAGCTATTTGAAAATGTCGATAAAAATCAATAGTTTATTGTATAATATTACTGATAATTTGTTAACAATTAACAAGAATTGCTACTATCACAATCCGGAACCGAATAAATTTTTTAAATTTTCAATTAAAGAATGCTAAAAATGGTATTATTTATTCTTACTACTAGTATTTCTGTACTTTATGAAATTAATAAATTTAATGCAAGTCATCTCGCGTTCTTTCTCGACGTTCCTTATATGGTAATACAACGTATGCAACTACCACGTCACTGCTGTCATGGCGGATCACGTGACCGACATTCTTGACATTGTTGCTGCTATTGTCAACTCTGTTTTTTTATTGAGAGTTCAATTCATCATATTATGGACAATTATATCAAACTGTCGTTTTGAGCATAATAAAATTATTTTTATAAATAGCTATTTGAAAATGTCGATAAAAATCAATAGTTTATTGTATAATATTACTGATAATTTTTTAACAATTAACAAGAATTGCTACTATCACAATCCGGAACCGAATAAATTTTTTAAATTTTCAATTAAAGAATGCTAAAAATGGTATTATTTATTCTTACTACTAGTATTTCTGTACTTTATGAAATTAATAAATTTAATGCAAGTCATCTCGCGATCTTTCTCGACGTTCCTTATATGGTAATACAACGTATGCAACTACCACGTCACTGCTGTCATGGTGGATCACGTGACCGACATTCTTGACATTGTTGCTGCTATTGTCAACTCTGTTTTTTATTGAGAGTTTAATTCATCATATTATGGACAATTATATCAAACTGTCGTTTTGAGCATAATAAAATTATTTTTATAAATAGCTATTTGAAAATGTCGATAAAAATCAATAGTTTATTGTATAATATTACTGATAATTTGTTAACAATTAACAAGAATTGCTACTATCACAATCCGGAACCGAATAAATTTTTTAAATTTTCAATTAAAGAATGCTAAAAATGGTATTATTTATTCTTACTACTAGTATTTCTGTACTTTATGAAATTAATAAATTTAATGCAAGTCATCTCGCGATCTTTCTCGACGTTCCTTATATGGTAATACAACGTATGCAACTACCACGTCACTGCTGTCATGGCGGATCACGTGACCGACATTCTTGACATTGTTGCTGCTATTGTCAACTCTTTTTTTTTATTGAGAGTTTAATTCATCATATTATGGACAATTATATCAAACTGTCGTTTTGAGCATAATAAAATTATTTTTATAAATAGCTATTTGAAAATGTCGATAAAAATCAATAGTTTATTGTATAATATTACTGATAATTTTTTAACAATTAACAAGAATTGCTACTATCACAATCCGGAACCGAATAAATTTTAAAATTAACAAATCCGTATAGAAAATACAATTAAAATTTGTCGGACCACATATACTCAGTTGGGAATCATCAATAATAAATATTTTTATTTTCAATGAAAGAATGCTAAAAATTGTATTATTTATTCTTAGTAATAGTAATTCTGTACTTTCTGAAATTAATAATTTGAATTCAAATCATTTCGCGCTCTTTCTCGACGTCGCTTTTGTGGTAGTACAACGTATTCAACTGACACGTCACTGCTGTCATGGCGGATCACTTGACCGACATTCTGTACATTCATCGAAGCTATTAGTGCAGTCCAATGAGTGCCCTTGCTCATGACGGTCGCATAGTAGCACTGTAAACAGCGTCCAGGTGGATTGGTGTACGCTAAGTAGTTGCCATCGCTGCCTCCTTGTCTCGTTGAAGATCATCTTTTCGATTTCATTGGCAATTTTCAACTCGTTGTGCGTTTCCTAGTAGCAAACCAGAACAACCAGCACCATGGCAGACTTTCTGGACTCTGAAGCCGAGGAGAGCGAGGTTAGTTTTACAATAATTTCTCCCCCCCAATGTTACTTTTACCGCAACACTCCAATGGCATCCTGAAAAAAACTTAATATTTGTCGTTCTTTGTTATACAATATGTTGCGTTTACTTACTTTCAATATATTTTTATTTTTTGTAAATCATATATTAAAAATCGTTGAAGAAAATGAACTAGTTTCGGCCTTCTCGATTTCAACATGGAGTAACGGAGATGATATATAACTGATACTAGGTAAATTGTGAGAAAAATAATTCTTGTTTTAACCTTTCAATCATTCTTTAAAATCACGTGTCATGCCGCTTCATTTTCAAATATTTTCCAAAGTATCGCCATGTGATGTATTAAATCATTAAAAGACAAACAGTGTAAAGTTAACCTAGAACTGTCCTCGCAATCTTTACCTTTTCATATTTGATTGATTTAACTCAGCAGGTATAAATTGAAATTATATCTGTCAAAATTCATTCCTTTATTGTAATTTTCAATACATTCCTCCATTATACCAAAAATATTCTAGTAAATAACTGAGCATTTATGTTGAAAAACAAACGGTTTGTGAAGGGGGAGGAGGTACAAATAATGTAATAACACGAACGCATGTGCATCCTATGGATAAACACATTTATACTTATATATAAATTATTTGATAGTTTTTTATAGGTATTATAAAATTATTATATATATAGGTATTAATAAAATATAATTTTTAATTTATTCGAAAATCCAGCTAATACCAAATAATTTATTATAGGATGAGATGCTCGATAAGAATGATAAAAAAAGGCAAAAGAAAATTCAAGACTCGGAGAGTGAAGAAGAAGGTTCGTGAATAATCTAAAACTATTATTTTACTGTATACATTCAAATGTTCAATAATAATTATACTTTATTTATAAAATTCCAGACGATGAAGAGAAGCTGCGTGAAGAGTTAAAGGATTTAATTGACGACAATCCCATTGAAGATGAAAGTGATGGTGATGATAGTGATGCATCACAAAACTCTAAGAAACGTAAAAAGAGTGACGATGAAGATTTTGATGATCGTTTAGATGATGAGGATTATGATGTTATTGAAGAAAATTTAGGTGTAAAAGTTGAAAGAGTAAGTTAAATTACATTCTTATTTGATACTTATTTTTTTCAATTATTGGTATCTAAAGGTATTGTTATTTGAAATTTTTTATTTCCAGAAACGATTTAAGCGTTTAAAAAGGATTGATGATGAAGAATCTGAAGACGAAGGACAGGAACAGGAGGCTGAACAAGAGAGAGATGCTATTGCTAATGAGTTATTTGATGGAGGATCTGGTGATGTAAGTCTTATATTTTAGTCAAAATATTTTTTTTATTTAGTAAAAACCTTCATCATTGTAATATTCATGCTTATCTGTGCTAGGAAAGGGAAGCACTAGTGGTATGTCCCGAATTCGCACTAATTTAGCACCATTCATCATCTTCTAATAAAAAAATTGTAACTGTAAAAGAAATTTTATAATATTATTTTTTCACAGGAAGATGAAAGAAGAAGTGAACGCAGTCACAGACCAGTTGCTGAAACGTATGACGAGGAAGGAAGTGAAGAGGAGTCAGATGCTGATGACTTCATTGTTGATGATGATGGTAAACCCATCCGTAAGCCTGGTCCAAGAAAAAGGCACATTTTCAATGACGTGTAAGTTCAAAATAATAAATAATATTTATTAAACCAGTGATCCAATACTTATGTCTATGCTTTTAAATTTGCAGAGCGCTGCAAGAAGCTCAGGATATTTTTGGAATTGATTTTGACTATGACGAATTTGAGAAATATGGTGACGACTATGAGGAGGATGAAGAAGAAGAGGAGGAAGATGAATATGCAGATGATGATGACGCAGAACGTCCTAAAAAAACGAAAAAAGCAGCCAAGAAGAAGAGTACAAGAAAAAGTATTTTTGAAATTTATGAACCCAGTGAATTGAAACGTGGCCATTTTACTGATTTAGATAATGAGGTATGATTTCATTAAATTCAAACGCAATACTTTTATTATTACGAACACAATTTGATTAATTGTTCTCGTTCCTCTATTTATATTCATTAATATTTGTTATCTTTATAGTAGAAATCATATTATCCAGTAAAAATTGCAAATAATCGTTCATTTTCTTGGACCAACATTCATTATAATAAATAACACTTGCTGAAATATAAAATAAAAGAAATTTTTATCATTGCATTTTATTTGCTTTAATCAATCAGTATCAGAACAAAAAGCTTCAATTTTTGATAAAAGGATTATTTCAATATTTTTATAAGAAACCAATCACATTAATTAATAACATAATTAATAATTTATGTTAGATACGTACAACTGATATACCTGAGCGGATACAACTTAGATCTGTACCAGTCACTCCAGCATCCGAAGAAGAGCTGACAGCGGAAGCCAAGTGGATCTATGCACAAGTATTCGAACGGAAGTCTGTTTCCGTTCAAGATGCTCACTTGAACTCTGAAGCTAAAGAGCGCGCAAGAAAAGGTCCCCAAGTGGTACCTAAAATCAAGAAGACTCTTGACTTCGTAAGAAATCAACACTTTGAAGTACCCTTCATCTCTTTTTATCGAAAAGAATATGTCATGCCGGATTTGAATATCAACGATCTTTGGAAAATTTACAAATACGATGCTAAGTGGTGTCAACTCCGTCAACGCAAAGAAGCTTTGTTAACTCTCTTCCGGAAAATGAAACGCTACCAAGAAGATCACATAATGAAAGACATAGATGCACCTCTTCCAGAAAACATAAGGTTGATAGAAGAGGAGGATATCAAGCAGCTGGAGAACGTGCAAACGACTGAAGAATTAAACGACTCTTATCACCATTTTATGCTGTATTACAATCAAGAGATTCCAAAAATGCAAGAGATTGTTAGGAAACAGGAGAAAGAAAAGCGACGCATAGACAGAATAGCAAAACGAAAGCAACAAATAGCCGAGGCGGAAGAGAATGGGGAAGAGCCTCCTCCCGAAGAAGCCGATGAAGAGGAAGAAGAAGAGCACGAAGAGACATTAAAACAAGCTGTTCGCACCGGTCCTTACTCAATTTGCCGTAAGGCTGGCTTAGACAGTTTAGCTAAGAAATTTGGTCTACCACCTGAGCAGTTCGCTAAAAATCTAAGCGAAGAGTATCAGATTTATGAGGTTGATCAAGAACCAACTGAACCAAACGTTGTTGCCGCGGAATTCATTGGTGAAAAATTCCAAACTTCCGAAGAGGTAAGTACAAAACTTTTTGTTCTTTTTTCTTTTATATCTAGTCCAAACATTCTGTCAAAAATCTATTTTTGACAAGACAGTGAACCTTTTAACTTTATTATATTATTAGTCAAATAGACATATTAGAAATTATCCGATTCTTCAATCGAAACAGTAGTTTGAAATATTCTTGACAATTTTAAAATTTTTGTGTTGCAAATTCCTATAGTACGTACAAGTGGAAAAAATTGATCCTCGGATTATTATTTATCATCTGTAGACCTATATTTTGGACTATTTGTAAAGCTTTGTCAGGTTGAACTGTTATTTACGTAAGAATTACCATTGTAGGTACTGAAAGCTGCGCAACTTATGGTAGCTATACAGATAGCACGAGAACCCTTGGTCAGGGAATCGGTCAGAAAAATGTACAAAGAAAAGGCGAAAATCTCGGTGCGACCAACAAAGAAAGGTATCAAGCTTATTGATGAAAATCATCCGATATACACAATGAAATATCTGAAAGACAAGCCTGTAAGAGACCTTGTTGGTGATCAATATCTGAAACTTGCGATGGCACAAGATGATAAACTAATCACAATAAGCTTTTGTGATCAAATTGAGGGAAACACGACCAACAACTACGTCGAACAAATGAAACAACTTTATTACAGGTTCGTCGAATCTCGATAATTTATATTTTTTACGAAAAATCTTTTAACAATGCTGAATTCTAATAATCTAACTATTTATTTATAGAGACGAGTTCAGTAAAAACGTCCAAGAATGGAATGATCTTCGTGTTGGCAGCGTGGAAATGGCTCTGACCAAAATGGTCATCCCCGACCTGAAGAAAGAGCTACACTCGATGCTACTGAACGAAGCCAAGGACTGTGTAATGCGATCGTGTGCTCGTAAAATGTACAATTGGATCAAAGTTTCTCCTTATAGCTGTGAATATCCCGACGAAGAAGACGAAGAGTGGGATACCGTAAAAGGTATTCGTGTAATGGGACTAGCATATGTCTCTGACTTTTCAGTAGCCGCGTTTGCATGCATGGTAGCACCTGACGGTGAGTGCACTGACTACTTGAAATTGCCACACCTTCTAAAAAGAAAGAACAGCTACCGAGAATCTGACAAAGTCATGAAGGAAGCTGATCTTTTGGCTATTAGAAACTTCATCGCCACGAAGAAACCTCACGTAGTGGTAATTGGAGGAGAATCGAGAGACGCATTGATGATCGCAGAGGATGTTAAAGAAGTGATCGCGGGTATAGTTGCAGATGAGCAGTTTCCAAACATCGCTGTAGAAATCATGGACAACGAGCTCGCCGCTATTTACTCCAACAGTCACAAAGGTGTCTCTGAGTTTAGAGATTATCCAGAACTTTTGCGTCAAGCAATTTCATTGGCACGCCGTCTACAAGATCCTTTGGTTGAATTTTCGCAATTATGCAACGCTGACGATGAAATACTTTGTCTAAAATTTCACAGTTTGCAAGACCAACTTCCCAAAGAAGATTTACTTGAAAATATTTGCTTGGAATTTGTGAATCGAGTAAACGAAGTCGGCGTTGATATCAACAAAGCCGTACAACAACCTTACTCGGGCAATCTTCTCCAATTTGTGTGTGGTTTAGGCCCAAGGAAAGGGCAATATCTGATAAAAACTTTGAAACAGACTAATCAAAGATTGGAAAATCGTACACAGGTAAGAAATTCTTCGATGATTTAGTTTGTTCAGTGGTGTTAAAAATTCTGTTTTTACAGCTCGTAACGTTGTGCCACATGGGACCCAAAGTGTTTATCAACTGCGCGGGTTTCATCAAAATTGATACAAACAGTTTAGGCGACAGCACAGAAGCCTACGTCGAAGTGCTCGACGGATCTCGTGTACATCCCGAAACTTACGAGTGGGCGAGAAAAATGGCCGTGGACGCACTAGAATACGAGGATGAGGAGACAAATCCTGCCGGCGCATTGGAGGAGATTCTGGAGTCTCCTGAGAGATTGAAAGATTTAGATCTTGACGCATTCGCCGAGGAACTAGAGCGACAGGGTTTTGGCAATAAATGCATCACTCTTTATGACATTCGTTCAGAACTCAATTGCAGGTACGCACGCCAGTTTTATAGCATATAGCATACCTCGCACATAAAATAATTAAATATTGATTGTACAGTTAGAGAAAAATATATAATGTTGGAAAATACTATTCCCATGAAATTTGAATAGAGCTATAAATTGTCTTTCAGGTTCGGTTTGTTCATTTTTTTAAATAAGTCGATTTTAATACATCTATCAATTTACATGACCTTATTTTTATGTTCGTTAAGCACTTAAAAGTACAACAATTTCACGTGTTACGCGTACCGCGGCAGGTACTATTTTTAATTTATTAAAAAACAAATAGAGCGATATTTTTAAGGACACTCAAAGTGCGGTAGCTCGTAAAGAAATACTAGATCCAGCCTCTAAACGTATACGTAATCCGTTGTTCATAAGATAAATCCAAACAATTAATTATTCAAATAAGTAGATCTTAAAATACCTATTACTTTACATATTATTTTGTTTATAGATACAAAGATTTGCGAAGTCCGTATCAGCCTCCGACACCCGACAAACTTTTTGATATTCTTACAAAGGAAACTCCGGAAACGTTCCACATAGGCAAGCTTCTGGAAGCCACAGTTGTAGGAATCAGCTATAAAAAACCCAAGGGCGAGCAATTAGATCAAGCTAATCCCGTACGAAATGACGAAACTGGCTTGTGGCAATGCCCATTCTGTTTGAAAAACGAGTTTCCCGAGCTGTCGGAGGTATGGAATCACTTTGATGCAGGTGCCTGCCCGGGAAAAGCAACTGGCATAAGATTACGTCTGGACAACGGAATATCTGGTTATATTCACATTAAAAATTTGTCAGACAAACATGTTGTCAATCCAGAGGAAAGAGTTCGGATAGGTAATCGAATACATTGTCGATTAATAAAAATAGAACCGGATAGGTTTGGCGTTGAGGCTACTTCGAAAAGTAGTGATTTGGCTGATAAAAATCATGAATGGAGGTAAGTTCAATTTCTTAGTTTAGTGCCAGTTCAGTGTCATTTATGTTCTTATATTTTCATTTTATATTTACAATAGATCACCAAAGGATCCCTACTACGACACTGAAGCCGAAGGCAAAGATAATATAGTTGAAGAAGAAGCAAAGAAGACTAAACAAAGGCAAATTTACGTAACTCGCGTAATCATTCACCCTTCGTTCAAAAATATCACGTACGCTGACGCCGAAAAGCTAATGCAGACTATGCAACAGGGTGAGGCAATAATTCGTCCCTCTAGCAAAGGAGATGATCACTTGACTGTCACATGGAAGGTTACCGACGACGTGCATCAGCACATCGATGTTCGCGAGGAAGGCAAGGAAAACAAGTACTCGCTTGGGCGTAGTTTATGGATAGGCAATGAGGAATTCGAGGATCTTGATGAAATCATTGCTAGGCATATTAATCCTATGGCCGCTTATGCTTCCGAACTTTTAGAATTTAAATATTATAAGTCACATGTTATGGGTATGAAAGACAAAGCAGAAGAGATACTGAAGGAACAGAAGAGAGAGAATCCTGGTGGAATACCTTACGTCGTCTCCGCAGCTAAGGTAACTTTACACAAGTAGATTTACACATATTCCTTTTGGGCTATGTGTGTTCATGTAATGAACAAATTTTCGCTATAAATTGATTGTCATTAAATATCTACGTATTTTTCGACAGAACTATCCTGGAAAGTTTATGCTATCGTATCTTCCTCGTACCCGATGTCGCCACGAGTACATTTCAATATACCCGGAGGGTTTTAAATTTAGAGGAAATAATTTCTCTCGTGTTGGCGATCTATTCCGGTGGTTCAAAGAACACTTTAGGGATCCTATCCCGGGACAGGCGACGCCAAGTACACCGAGAGCATATCACACCACACCTGGTGTGAACATGAACGGTGAGTTCTATTTTGTTGTCGTATCAATACAAATAAAAGAATTTTATAAAAAGTTCTTTGTTTATTCGAATTGAAACGCTTCAATGAATAAATGCATTTCTCTTTCTATTTCTGTAGGAATGAATCAAGAAACCTTACAGAACGTTGCTCGCAGCTTGCCTCGTGCAATTATGCACTCTTTGTCGCAAGTGGCAAACCATACGCCTCATTACCCCCAAACACCTGGCGCTGCTAGCACTGCCACTGGTTATGGTATGCATGGCACTCCGTATGCTATCAACACACCGTACACGCCGTCAGGCCAAACGCCGTACATAACTCCTTACCAAACACCTGCCAATCCAACACCTCGCTACGGAGAACAAACCCCCAGCAGTCATCGAGTGTCTGGGCATCAGTACTCTGGAGTAAATGAGGCGGATTGGAGGAGAGCTGCCGAAGCTTGGGCAAGGCACACTTCAAGACCAGGGTAAATTATTAATTTATTACATAAGCTTGATTGAAACTAAGCCAACCATTTCAAAGTTTTGCAATAGGACCTTTCGCTACTAGTGTCCGAAAGTGATTTCAAGCGCGCCAGTTTTTCCAAGCGTGTGTAATGTCGAGCTTCTCAAAAGTCGTTTTGAAAGAATTATTATCATTTTCAAATAAGTTGTCCTTAAAGTTTAATTTCTGTTAATTTACATGGCTATACTTTGATATCAATTGGAAATTTGGTTCCACTTTGAAAAATGCAATCAACAGTGAAAATAGTTTCAATTCAAATATGTGCCCAACTTTATTCATAAACGAGTGTTTTTTATTTGTTTATTTCAGAACCAACCAGGGGACCCCACACACAAATTCCAGTCCAAGAAGTATGTCCCTAAGTGGGGATGGTACTCCTTTGTATGACGAAAATCTTTAATTTTGTAATTAGTTTAATTATGTATTTATGTAAATGACATTATGATTAAGTAAGAATTCGTGGCTTACTTGAGGGCATTTTTGCGCTAAAGTAAAATAATCTACTCACATGTTCGCACGTAAGTACGAATTCTTTCACAAAAATATGTAAAAAAAATTATGTTAAAAACATTTTTTCAAATAAATTTTGAAAATTTAGCTTGTTTGATACTCGTTGCAACTATGGTACAATAAGTCAATTTTTTTAATTTGCTATTGGGGTTTTCAGATTTTTTTTAATATGGCTACTCATATAAAACGGTCTTTGTTTTATGTTTGTGTAAAATTTACAAAAGCTAATAAAGGTATGTATGTAATAGTTCTATTGTAAAAGCGAGTTGATTAAATTACAAATATTCAAAGAATCACTGGTATGAGAAATTAAGAAATCATGCTTCGTAAAAATAACTACATTTTATTATTTGTCATAAAACGTGACCTTATGAATATTTATAGGTATAATATTTTATATAATTGACGTTGACAAAATTGTTTACATTATATTACAACAGTCATTATTAATTGTGAGCTATGTACACTGTGTCATGCTTATTGTAACAAAGAAGTTATCGGCGAAATACTGTTTCGTAGTTTTTTATAAAAACAAATGCAATATTAATTAACGATTATAAGTTACAATTTCAAAATGAAATCTCTTTATACAAATATACTATTTGAATAATTGTCAACTGAGAATTAAACTATACATATATTAAATAAACGAATAAAAATGACAGAACACTTGTCTTCCACTTTTTCACTTCATAAGAGAAACTTGATCATCAGATAATACATCAGCACAATATTCCTCCTTTTTATAACTCCATTCATACCTTGGTGACTGATGTCTCGACGATCGGATTCTTGAGCGTGATGAATTCCTACAATCATTATTTAAATTATAATTGTATCATCAATAATACCGCTAAAATATGCTTCTATAATTACGTTTTAAGTATTTTTCGAATATTTTCGCGGTCTTCCTGGTCCTCTTCTTTGTTTTGACAAATTTTCCCCCGTTTTATTGCTTGACGTGGCTGGACCCGGCTTGGTAGTTTTCTAAACTTTGAACATTTAATTATATTATTAAAAAGTACTGATAATTTCAAGCTATACTTAAAAGGAACTATACATTTTTCATATGGCACTCTACCTTTTTAGGTTCATTATCATATTCATCACTTGATGAATATGTTAATTGTTGAACTAATCGTTTTTTTAGCGGGGAATGCTGTCCTGCCTCTACTGGACTTGCTTTAGTTTTCGAAGGCTTTGAGCTCACACTGCCTTTCAAATTAACTTCTTTATTGCCATTATTCCGAAGTGGTCGCTTCTCAGTTAGAGGCTGCTAATAAAAATTTAAGAAAGCATTTGATACATCATACGTTTAAAATGTACTAATGCATATAAGAAGTCAAATTGACATCGTATTGTATTTTGAAACCGTTATTTACTTACTAAAGTTTCTTTGGTGTTTTCAATTGTGGATGTCAATACATTTTCTTTCATATGGCCTCGCATGTACACGATTTCACTCTCCCTGCTCATCAATCTTTCACCTAAAATCGATATTATAGTATGATTTTTTCATTGTATTTAATATGAATTTTCACACAAACATTACCGTTCCAATAATACAAAGTAGGAATAATTGGACGTCCCCGTTTACTCGTGGGTATGTTTAAGTGATCAACAGATGTATCGTGCAAATTGTTTGGCTTTACTGATTCACGTCCTTCTAAAACTTTCATAAAACTTTTTATTATTTTTAAAGTTTAATTTCTAGCGGTTATTATTGTAAGTCAAGGTAATGTATCAATAAAAGACAAGAAATCAAATATTCATTAAAGATAAAGATAATATAGGAATAATAAACCTGAGGATAGTTTTTTCCAATTTTCACAAAATTCTTGGATTTTTGAAGGGCATCCAGTACTGCATTGTTTGAGCAATTCCTTTGGTACAGCTATCATAAATACACACATATTTATTGAAAATTTACGATGTTGACAAAGAGAAAAGTAAAAGTATTACCATGTTTCGTATCACTGAGTTCTCCAACTAACGTAAAGTATTCATTTTTTTCAGTTTCTATCAACGATGAAGAATGTCTTTGCAATATAGGTTCTGTAATGAACCTTCTACGTAGAACGTGCCCGCGCTCACTGCAATTAACAATATCAATACATTGGAGAATTATTATTCTAAATACATGGCAGTCTAGAGATAAAATAACTTACTTCAGAAGTTTTCCTTCGAATTTTAAACTCAATTTATTATTTGTTTTATCATAACCTACACATGGAACCCAAGATGTTAACAATATTGGGTTGTCTTTAGAGCCAAAAGATTTACTTATATCGCTATTCATTTTCGTCGCAGATTTCTTGGCTTCTAATGCTGTACTTTTTTCAGTTTGATTTTTTTTTTGATGCTCTTGTTTTGCTGGAACGTCATTCGAATTTTCCTTATTTTCTTTAACCAAACCATTTTTTATTGTGTTACTGGACATTGACGTTGGCAACTAGTTTATAAAATAGTCATTCAGATTATAACAAGAGTATGCACTCGAAATTATTCAGAATGTACAGTAAACTGCGATTCGTTTCTTCCTCCAAACTGTTCACTCTTCTGTTCATCTTTTGTCAGTTACATTCGATGGAAATATGCGATTATTAATAATTAGTTGTCTCGTTACTTTTGACGAGTGTTTTCGAATCAGATCGAACTCATTTATACTAAAACAATACTAACAAAAATATAATGAAAGTATTCTAAATACTGAATTTTTAATAATGTGTTAATCCAAGAAATATTTGTGATTGAGCTAAGTCAATTTTCCACAGTTTGGAGAGAAAAAAAGATCGTTTGAATATTCACACCCCTAGAAGTTAATAAAGTATCACCTCAATTTGCATTTTGGCTTCTTTTTCATTAAAATAATCTTCAGAGTCATAAGAAAGAAAAGGGTGCTTATCTTGAGTTTGAGTCATGTTTTCATTCTGATTTTTATTTTTAGAATTTACATGATCCTAAAATGGAAAAAAGAAAATTTAGTTTTATTTTAAATGCAAATGTTTTATACTTGACAAATTGTATCTTGCTTTGATTTTAACAGGAACTTCTTCAGAAAGTATAGTAATATCTGGCGGCGCAGCTAGAGGCCTTTTTTGTGTAGGTATCAATTTATAATGGGCTGTTTCACAACTTATGATGACTGGTTTCTGTTTTTCTGTTACATTTTGTGAAATTTTACTTAGGCCTGAAGGCAAATTTGATTTATGATTCATGGAATTTACATTTTCATTGCCTCTTTCATTAGTGCTAGCAGCTAAAAAAAGTAACACAATAGTAATAAGAGATATTCAAATAGCGACTTTCTTTTTAAATGGTAAGAAAAACTACCTCTAGCTACTCTAGTAATATCCTCATTTCTTATTTTATTCATATTTTCATGTTTTGAAAATGATTCTTTGAAATAATTATCGTTTATCTCGTGTTTTCTTCTTTCAAACTCATCCTCTGTAATACTAATGCTAGAGTCATCAAGAATCAGAGCTTTTGTATTTGCGACAGGTACAATTTGATTTTCACCTTGACCATTTATTTTGATACCATTCCTCTCTCTATTGCGATTTCTTTTGTCTTTAAATCTTTGAAACCTTGGTGACTTAGGTTGTATTAAACGATTAACAGGTATGTGTGGAACTCCCATACAGCCATCACTATCCGAAGAATTATCAACTGTTCCACTGTGAAGATCTGACTCTTTAAAATTTTCAGCAGCAGAAATATGTTCTGATTGACTATTTACCTTTGAAAGATTTTTATTAACACTATCACTATTTACACATTCACTTTTGTTCTTAAGTTTTATTAAACAGTCTTCTTGACTTGATTCTACAAGTGATACTGTACTATTATTACACTTTTCACATAGTTGAATTTGAGATTTTGAGTTAGATAGATCTTGTTTTGTATAATCTATTGCACAGTTATCTGGAGTGTACGAGAGAATATACCTCAAACAGTCACTTAGTTCAATTAATTTATCAAGATACTGAGGAGGACAATTTCTATTACCAAGGTTTGACATTATGGTACGTAGTTTTTCTTCCTTTATTATTTGAGATAGAAAACTTGCATTTTTTAGATTAGAATTTGAAAAATGAGCACTATTATTATGAGAATTTTGAATAACATTTTTAAGTTCTTGTTCATTGTTGCAAGCATTTGAATCTCTTATCACGGAAGATTGACCAGAGTCTTCAATACATTTATTATCAATTTGAAGTTTATTGTAACTTGGGCTATTAATTATATCTTCTTTTGATTTTTCAAAATTCAAATTATTATCTGATTGAGTTCTGGAGTGGTAGCCTAAGGATGAACCATTATTGGCAACAATTTTAGAATGTTCCTCTCTGTAATCGTTTGGTTTACTTTTGCAATAGGAAAATTCTGTAATTTCACTGTACAAATCATCATCACTATCAGTAATCGGTGTAGGCCAACGAAAAGTTTCTTTGCATCCTTCAGACACATAACTAGTCCACAATTGATGAACATTT
Organism: Chouioia cunea; assembly: GCA_030064505.1. Classification (NCBI taxonomy): domain Eukaryota; kingdom Metazoa; phylum Arthropoda; class Insecta; order Hymenoptera; family Eulophidae; genus Chouioia; species Chouioia cunea. Next base: position 22,075,735 of record JAOPFQ010000004.1, read on the forward strand.
TCCCAATCATCTGGAAAACCATTATGAAACTTCCCTCTAACATAAGTAGGTAATTCTATAGAAATATAAACAGATTATATTTGTGTTGCGTTAAATTAAGCCTTATAGCCCACTAATTTATTATGGGAACATTACTAACAAATCTTACCTTCTTTTTCATCGACTATAGGTCCAGTTAAAATATAAATATGTTTATATATGGACTGCACTGTTGTAGTAGATATCCTATGAATAACAGGCTTACTTCTGGCTATTTTACCACTAAAACAAAGATTCGTTATTAATTTTTAATAAATGGAGGTAATTTAATAAAAAAATATATATATATTACCAGTCTAATGTTCCTTTTATTATAAGTTGACCTTGAGTATTCAAAAGCACTTTCCAACGATAGAATGTTCTACTGTGCAATGAATTTTGAGAAGTATTAAAGTTCTCCTCGTGATAAGATGAACATGAAGCAGCCGATGAAATTTTCAAGGAAGAATCATCCATTTTAGTCAGCTCCTTATTCTTTGTGTCTAAATTAGACAACCTTCTTGCACCAGTGGATAAAAGATTATTTGTGGAAGGTGGAGGCATAATAGCTCGATCTTTATCGTAATCTTTGAATGCAAAATGTTTCACACTAGAGGTAGCCATTGGTAATCGTATGGAACACTTTGGCATTGGAAATACTTTGAGTAGATTGGCACTAGAAGAAATTACTTCACTCTCAACCCTTGACACTTGTAAGGATTGCAAACCATTTGCACAACTCGAATCAAGATTATCAGGATTAATAGACGATAGACTAGGCCAAGTAGGAGATATACACTGATCTTTATTGATATCTGCCTTTAACCTTTCCAATCGCTTGAAATACTCCAATCGCAAATCTCTTTCTAGTCTTTTATATCGTTCTTCTTTTTTCAGGTCTCCAAATTTGGTCTAAAATAATTTTATTTTCTTAGCTGCATTTCAAAGTTAATATTAATTTTGACCTATTCTATTAAACATAAAATACTGAAAATAGGTACGTCAAATAACAACATGTCAAGATTGCTAAAAAAAACGTAAAAAAATGTAATTTGGAATATAAATTAGTACTTCATAATCACTTAACAAGTATTATTGCTAGAGAAAACAATTGCAACAACTCAAATATATTTTGGGTGTAATATTTAGTAAGAAAACCGAGTAAAATAAACCAAGTAAACTCGTCTCTGGCATAATGTTAAAAAACTCACCCCTGTAGAATTATCTGTAGAAATATCCATTGATGTTTCAATTTTTGTTGTCTATTTTAAATAGTAATGAGCGATAGCGAATAAAAATGCATTTTTATATTGCCCGATGATATGGAAGGGATTATAAAACGTAAATACACCATTGATTCGTGGATATACGACTTATACATAGGACGACGCCATGTCACAGGCTACAGGTCCTTTTACCCGCCGAATACCCAGTGTTGCCAAATGTACAACACGGAAAAAGGGCATGCAACAAAAAAGATGCGAATCCGAAAAAAATCGGCGATTATTAGTATTTCTTCTTTGAATTAATCGGCAAATATCACATGTAACAGAAGTACGACAAGTATCAAGAAATAAAACATACGAATAAGAAAGCTTTTGCGGTTAGTTGTTAAGAGTTTATTTACAATATTATAATTAAATGGTATTTTTAAAATATTAATTTGGTTTCGTATTTACAATGTTTTTCCTTTTCTATTTTACCTATGTTTTTGAACGTTTATTTGCATAATTTATAAAACTCACGTCACAGTTGATACATCGATAGCCGTAAACTAAATTACTTCAATTTCATAATACAAAGAACAAAAATAGACCTTTATTATTCTGCTTCGTATTTTAGTGTGCTCTTTTAAGGTGTTTCACTATACAGTAGATTAGAAAGGCGCCTGCAGCCTATATACCAGCGAGGTTTCATCTTATATTTTTAACAGAAAACAAAATGCATTCTCAGAATTATTGCAAAGAGTCAAACTAAGCGGTACATGATTATTTTATACTGTTAATAACGATTTATTGTTATCGTCGTGTGCTTTTATCAGCGGAAGCAGCGGCCGAAATAGACTATAACTCATCTTTCATTTGATCCAATCTATTGTTTCAATTTCGTATAATTTTTACAAATATACATTTTCATTTATAACTGAATATCGCACTAGCTCAATGTGATGCAAAAATATTTTGCTTACTGTAGAGTTACAATGACGGTTTGTGTATCAGTCCTTTGGAAAAAGGGGTAGGCTCTAAATCATTAATACGTAGCTGCTCTGTATAGCTAAAAATATTGTTATATTGTCATTTAAGTAGCTATATTTTAAGTCCCTGTGTTCACACATTAACAAAGTATAAAAAAGACGTTTATATATCGTATCGCGAAAAAAATACGTTAAGAAAATCAGTTAAAACAGCTTATCAAGTTTTTAATGACTTATTCTCTTTTAATAAGTAACAATTAATTGCAAAACAATTTGTGCACTGAAACCAATCTACTCCAATTCAGATACACGGTATTAGTTGTATACGTGAATGCCATGAAAGTCGCAACAATCAACTGCTCTACAATGTTAATTATTTACATGAAATTAAGTGATTGCATTCAGAGATATGATATTCGGCGTGTATGACACTTATTACTTCTGCAGGTAGCACGTGTAAATATCATCTATAGTTTTAATAATGTTGTAATTATTGCACTTTTAATATTATTTGAAATTTGTAATAATAGGCTGCGAATAACAAATATTTTTATTGCAGCGAGATCTCTTCATTCTTGTCAATGTCAAAGTAAAAAGTAATGGCTTGACAATTTGTTCCGTGACATTCAAGAGTACATAAATATTTTCATCAGATTACCATTGAAAGCGACAGTAATGGATATTTTAATCTTCTGCAATTGTTATTTATACAAACAATAAAAAATATTCTTTTTTAATTGACTAACTGCAAGAATCGTATAATTATTCCAATCACGTGTACACTTAAAACTAATGTAAATGAAAGTACAAGTGCGAAGTGTGTCCCAATCGAATCCGACCTTCTTTCGTATCTTCGCGTACACTAGATGCCACAGTTTTTGGCTGAACGCCTTAGTTCACGTGCAGCGTGCGTTTGTTTACAAAGTATTTTTACGTTCATCGCGTTATGCTATTATAAAGAATGACGACGTGATCAGAGCAACGAATTAATATGAAAGTTTGCTTAAAGCTCCAATATAATTGCGCATGATCACGATAAAATAGAGAATGGTATAAGCAGTTCAAAAACGCCTGCACATCGATTGTTAGTAACCCATGCTCTGGTCGGTCTTTGACGACAAGAACACCGGGTAATATCGAAGGTGCGAGACTGGCGATCAATGAAGATTTTTGATTGACTGCACGAGAACTAGAACGTTATCTTGGAATACCAAAAACTAGTGTTTGGATGATTTTGACTAAAAATTAGCAAATGAATCAACACAATAATTGAACATATCATTGAAAGCTTCTCTTCGTACATTTTTCGTAATGTTGATCAAACTAGACTTAGTTAAAACAACGTACACACTCGTTACGAAATGATTCGTAGATGTAAATAAAATAAAGCGTATGTGCTTCACTTTACTTCATGAAATACGACACTTTCAATGTACGTACCGACTTTCTTAATAAAAATGTAGGTATAAAATTAAATTAAATAGATTCAAATACATTTTCTCTAGTCGATAAATCAATCGATAAGAAAGTAATTTTTTATGAATTTGTAGTTTCATCATTCTTCCACAGTTCAACAATTGTCAAAGGACAATGTGGCCGATTTCGACAATTATCTCTAAAATGATGAATTGGCGAGTTAAACTATGCAGGCGGGATCGACGAGTGGTTGATTTGCATCCACGGTTGAACCTATGACAGCAGTGCTAAAAAGGGCGATCAAGAAAGATATCATTAGTTGAAACTAGAACAAACACAGTTGTCAATTAGTAATTTATTGGTGTGCTACGGCATAGGAAGATGAGAGATGAAGTGAAGAAACTAAATTGAAAAAGTACTTGTGATTTATTCTCCACATTAAATATATTTTAATTTTTGACACTTGACGGAAGTGAAATCACGTTACGTACTTTCTCAAATAACACCCATCAACTTTTAATTTAGATAACTCAAACATTCATATGTGTTATAGTATGCGAATATTTCAAAATAATTAATTACAAATTGTGTTATACAACGGAAAAATAGTGCATGATATGCGTGTTTATAGCGCGAACAGCATTTTCAGTTGAACAAATGCAGTAATAGCGTATTGCATAGAAAACATACAGAGAAAATACACATTTTATTGATTGTTACAATCACGTGACAACACACATTCGATTCTTTTTATAACCGTATCTTCGTCAATATAAGCTAAAGGCTGTATGATTCAAACTATTGTTAACTATTATTCTAAATTTTTTTAAATTCAAAGCAATCAAATTTTTGACGACGTATGGAGTATATTACTGACGTAAATAGATGCGCTATTATTTCAAAGGATTTAGTACTTGCACTAATTAACGTTAATGCAAGAAAATGTTAGTAAGTGATCAAGATACTCGATTATTAGACATTTTGTTTGTTAGTCAATATAAGTAACGTGAAACAGACATTACCCCGTGCCAAGAGCCAATATTGTAGCTCCCTGTACCAAAGTCATTTCGTCTAACGGCGACCTACAGATCATAGAATTTTGCTAGTATTGCTAGATTTGAAAATAAATTAAAAATGTATACATACGAATCGTTATTTCGGCACCTATTTTACACAACTTTGTTTTCGTTTTCCTTGATAACTTCTAGTTTCGTTAAAACCAATGAAATAAGTTATAAAGTTAAAAACAAAAGTAAAAACAAATTGTGACAAAATAAACACCGTATTATTGTCCAAACTCTACTAATTAGTGATTTTGTAAATGCAACATGCATAACTCCAATTATTAAGCCGTAAAATCATACGTATACGTATGTATTCCAAGACACAGATATTCTGGATAATAAAGTTATTTCCGATAATAAAAGCTTTTATCATTAATGCAAGCCATAACAAAAAACGTAGATTGCCAAAATTGGTCATTTTATTGTAATTACAGGAATGTGTAATCATCATTACGAAATGAAATACAATTTATAGTTGATATAGGACATGCGCGTACAAAACTACACGAATTTCAAACGAGTTGACATATTTTTACTCGTCAATTATTGTCGCTTTGGATTTTATCATAAATCAATAAATGTTTTGTTACCTATTAACTTTTTTCTTTTTGTTTGTTTGTAAGTCTATTTTTCTCAATTCCTCAATCGCAAATAATCCTATTATTTTCTCGCTAATACGCTAAAGAAAATTAAATTAAATAACATTAGTAATTGCACAAATGTTTGCATTGGAATACATTAGTTCTTGATGTTTTTCATCGTAAAAATACTTTTGGAGTAACATTTTCAACTATCTCTTTACATAGCAAGTCCTAAAATCTGTTTGCTTATCATCAAAGCGATACGTATGTGATCATGAGACATTTATTTGACGGTAGATTTAAAGATATTGCATAGGTCATTCTATAATTTACTTGTAAAATGTGGACAAATGTCGAGCGTCGAGCACAAGAAATAATAGAAAATCAATTGAAGAAAAAAGTTATACGTAGCAACAAAAAGGGAAAAATTCAACTAAAATTCAACTGGTTTAAAATAATGTTATGAAAAGGCCACCCTGGCTACCCTCAGTAGCTAAAAGCCAGTAAATCTTATTATGCATTAAGACTAGATAAATTGTCAAAATTGGTTCTGCAGTAATAGACTCATGGAAGTACTTACTTAATTATGATATAATAATGGAAAAAATCACCCCGACTTCTCGGAGTCCAGTCGGTCCAATTTCTCGATACATCAAGTTGTATAAAATGTCAATCTATTACGACTTCACACAATCATACATTGTATAAAATTACATTTCTTCATTGTTTGTGTAGTGTAAATATTTGACTTTGTAAATGCTTACAATTGAAGAGTAGATTTGATATGGAAAAATTATCTCTAAGGTATCCTCTTATAAATGCTGAGTTTTCATTTGATTATCACTGTTGTACGAAAATTCACAGAGGATCCCGTAATTAATCAACCAAAGATAATACTTTGTTTTTCAATAGCTTTGACCTCGACAGGGGCTATAGCTATGAAACATGCAAAAATCGACTAAGATAAAAAACAAAAAAATAGTTGTTTCTCCACCTATCACGCTCGAGACACCTACAAGGTTCGACGTAACAATCAATCGAATACTGCACCTCGTTACATTCACACAACACGATCACATTTCTTTCTCTCGATGATGTCAGTGCAGATGTTGATGAAATGGAAGATTAGGTAGTATCAAGGTCTGGTTCACGCGTACTACCAAATACCTGCACGTGAGCCGGTCAAAGGCGAATCGAGTTCGGTCTCGTCTCCGCCGGTCCATCGTTGCGTCTCCACGCCCAGTAGAGTATGGCGATCCTCGTCGAATTGTCTCTCCGGGAATGTCACGCCATCGCCAAAGCTGCAAACCCATTTTTCATGCGATCTGACGACGATAATCTACCCTCTCTAACGTTCCGCCTTTAAGGGCTGTAGCTTTCTACCCGGGAATTTCGCTAGTGCGTCGCGTCGTAAAAAAGGCTTTTCTGTCAATTCCATGACTGAATCTATGTTTCATTTTCCAATGTCGCGATGACGGGAAAACCTTGTTTACGCGCGAGGTAACTTTGCTCTACCAATGGCCGAAGCTACGTAGCCCGTAATAGAACGACTGTGTGTTACTGCGGTGAGTTCTCAATGGTGTAACTGTATTCATCGTACTTTTCAAGTGTAAGAACTATATTCTAACGTATTTTCAACGATTGCTTCGAAAGCTTCAATTTGCATTCGAACATAAAAGTTTATATAATTGCTATTATCTTTTTAGAGAGAGAGAGAGCTTGAATTCTAAAGTATACTTGGATGTCCGTCTATCAATTTTTTCTTGTACATCGACTTGCTTTCCAAAACAAACCATTAGCTTCAGTGTACGCAACTAGTGCGATTCCGGACTTAGTAAAACAAACATGCCAAATGAATGGCCAACTGCTGTGATACAAAAGACGTCATTTGCCAATCGAATTATTTGTGTAAAGTAAAATAACTATTTTTGAGAATGTTTATGATTCTCGTCAGATTGAGCGATCGACACTTGATATTGGCTTGACTCGTTCTAATTTCCATATTAAAAAATAATTCGACATTTCGGAAGTAAACTTGAATACAAATGAAAGTACACCAGTGTAAGGTATCGTTGGTCGGATTTGCGTATACGTGAGATAAATATTTACAGAAAAGGATTTCAAGCATATTTGACAAAGAACAAGATAACGTATATTCCAAATAAATTGTTCCGTATAATTCGAGTACTATACTATACAGGTACTAAACAGTCTAGTCAAAGTTGGCTATCTGTACAGTTACACCACTCAAAATTACACGCACACTTAAAACACGTAAAATTAAATAAGTATAATCTAGGAACCAGATGCACAATACCTCTGAGATTGGTAACGATCGCGTAAAACGTTGATTCTACGAATCAGAGGAACTTTGTGAAGTTACACGCAATGATTTAAATGCAACGATGGTCCAAGGTACAATATACATCTTGAGCTTCATGCAGTCGCATGAATCTCTTTAGCGCATGTGCTCTACGTATGGCTTTGTCATTTCTTTTTTACCTACATGATACGGAAGCATATGTTTTATTTTAGCATACGCATTTTCATACAAGTGGATCTTAATAATATTGCCTATATGTACACGTAGTTGCATTCGCGATTTCTTTAAAATTGTAACCATTTCATTATTTATTTATTCATCCGTATAACATACATTATTGGCAATGTCATTCTGAACGAAACGCTAAGGATGCATGTGGTAGATCAGATAAATTACATTTAGTATGCACATATACAAACTTGAAGAAACAAATCGTAACAAAAACGCAAATATCAGCGAAAACTCCATGATTCTACAGGCAGTGCTAGTGTTAGTTAGGAAAGGTAAGCGTGCAATAAAATCCTATCACCAACATGCACGTGCAGCAGTACTAATTTCCTCATTAATGTCATCGTCCTCACTCTGGAACTCGACGTCTTTAATATCTGATGATAAAATATAAAAACACGATTTCATTCGATGGGGGTTGTATCACAATTTACAAAAACGAAATATACATGAGCGTGTATATATTGTTCAAGTTTACATGGACATTTGTAAAAGCGATTAAGAGTTCCATAGCAAAGATTCTCCAAAAAAATTTATTCGAACGATAAATAAGCAACGAAATCGAACGACGTTAAATAAGGATTTAAATAGTAAAAAAGCGCTTTATTTTTAATTATTGAGATGTTGAGAGCCTAGGCTCCAATAATGAATGCTGACCTGTTTTGAGTACTGCCCATCGAGTTGTACGTATTGGGGACACCCTGGTGCTGCGAGCATACCGGAAAGACCACTCCGTTCCCGAGACTAGAACAAACCGATTGCAACCCCACGTATTTGTTTTTCTTTTTAACAGCGATTTATTCTGATAATAAAATATTTCACTTTTTCTTTGCGAAATACTTGAAAAAATAACGATAACGCCCTGCGTCGGTTATATTTAAATGAAATACTGTGATAATTTACCGTATACTCAAGCAATTTAATAAAAGTATCAAATATTATAACGTAATAATTTTTAAATCTTACATGCACTTATGGGACAAACTAACACAACCTTTGAGCTATCTCAAAGTTGGAAAGAGACTAAAGACTTTTCGTTAATTTAGTTCAGACTTGCTTCTTGTCATATTTAGTAAACGCGTTTGAAAAAAAACATACGTATGAAATCTAGAAATGATCACCATAATCATTGACTATCGCTTAAATACTTTTCATCAATACACAACAACGATAGAGAATATACAAACCAATGAAAAGTATTAAATTAAATGCTAAAGTGCAACATAATAATAGACTGTGTAAAAAGAACAAATTTATCTACGCTTAAATGTACGAACTTTCAGGCAGCTCCTAGTGCACAACTCACGTTTTATTCGTGTGTAATATAACAATCACATAAAATAATCGATATGCGTGAAAAGTCGAAATTGACAATAAAGTACGTGGAATGCGACGACGGCCGTTACCTACGTTACGGTATTGTGCAGTTGGCTCGAAGTCGACAATGTACTATTATTAAATAGGCAAACAATTGAGTTTTCCCATTATCATCGGCAAACTGAGTGTATTTGCGTATTATTGTACGGCGAAGACGACTAGGCGTCGTGAAGCGCAGAACGGATTGTACTACTGAGATCAATCTCGTGACGCCTCTCGCGTATATGCAAGCTCGCGTTGTAAAATAAAATAAATAAATACATTTTAAGCAATGAAATGCCCATTAATCGATTAGAACGAAAGTTTTATCACTGCCCTAAGATAATTTTTACTTTCGCAACTCCAATGAATTTCGACTCCCAGTGCATTATAACCGTGCCATTTTCATTCTGCATTTAAAAATTATTCTTTTACCATTCGTCAATAATAAGCTTTTAACAACAGCTGAAACGATTTTAGTTAGAAATCAATACTTTCCGTAAAGATGTTTTAACGTGGTTACAGTTGCTACGATGGATAAGATTATAAGAGGTTGAAAATTGCAATCTTACCTAGTAAAAATCGGCAGGAACCATAGCCTAGAATCGTCACCAAATACTTCTTGAAAATTATTGTATTTTCCGAGGCTAAAGCCGTCTTTGTCCTTCCCAGTACGGAACATAGGCGGTCGGAATGCCTCTGTCAAATTTCAATCCATTAATGCAATACTTTTCAATTGTTTGTGGTTGTTATGATAATACAATGCAAAAAGGTAGCTAAGAATTTTCTAATTTCATTTACACGTCATTTTGAAAAAATTTTCCCGTTAATGAACGGCATTAAATAACTTTCTTACTTTCTACGACGGAGATTTACATCTTCATGCACCGTATGCACGTAATAGTAAATGATTACGAAACTAAATACAACCGATAAAAATGCTACAACAATTTACATCAACAAATGTTACCAAGTAAAAAAGTAAATATACGAATTTACTGTTGAAGATAGTTTGAAGTCTATTTTATAAAATACACACAAATATGTTGATGGAACCCAGTTAAATTTGACTATATTCAAATAAAATGCATAAGTTAGTTATGCTGAAATTATTTACCTAACGTTGATCTGTTGTGCAAAATGAGGTAGCAATGGTAGAAGAAGAGCGAATTAAGACTGATGGCAAACATAAGAGCGACAAAGAACAAAAAGAGTAGGTGAAATTTACCCGCTCCTTCTAATTCCCCCTGTAAAATATTTTCAAATAAATTGATGTGCGTGACGTTCTGGTTTATAAACATTAACAAAAAAATAAGAATGTTACAAAACTCACCCTCCAGAACTGAATAAAATATTGCATTGAGGTTGCAACAATATAAATACAGTAAAGAAGAGCATAGGCTAAAAATAACATGAAAAACTTGTAATTGTGGAAGCCCACACAGTTATTCACCCATGGACAGTGGTGATCCATTTTAAGGACACATGTACCACAAACACTGCAATGATGTGCTCTGTCGGGTTTAACCAGTTGACATTGTTCACAAAATCGTATTTCTAAAAGTTATTCCATTCAAATGAGTAAATTATTTATTGTTTGGTCTTGTATAATTAAATAAGAATCATTATTTATTTACCTCCTTTAATTGTTCGATTTGCAACAGGTAAATCTTGTGCGAACTTTTCTAAAACTTGTCTATAAGTATCTTCACTTTCTGCTTGCAACAACTTTTCCATTTCAGCAGTAGGTAACTTAAACTAAAAAATTAAAAGGAAGCATTGAATGCTGGATTTTAAATTTAAATAGAAAACATTAATTACCATTTCAAATTGTTTAATTACAAAGACTTTTAGCTTTAAGATGTTTAAACATGCTAAATTTCAAACTTATGTTTACAGTAAAACATCCATCAAACAGAAAAGATTTACACCTAAAATACATTCCTGATGTATCTATTTTCGTTTGACTTTTCGGTAAGGAAATAAGTCAGTTCGCAGTTAATGAAGAACATGGATAATAAACTAGCTTTAATGTAAGCAAAAAAGTTTTATTTACCTTATCTGGAACCTTTACTAAATCTGTTATTATGGTCTGCCAATAGGACCATAGGAATAAGAAAAAAAACACATGGAAGAAAATCAAGTAAAAAACTGCAAAGAAAAGAATCCATTATTAATAATATTCATATACGTTGTACATCACTCAAAGTTGTAGTACAAACCTTTTTGAACCATGCTCTGTATAGTATCTGTAAATAAAAATTTTTAACTTATAAATTTGAAATACATTCACAGTTTAATACAAAATAATTAATAAAATACAACAATTGAATAAACTATACATAAAATTACATAAAGCAGCTTATTTTTAATTTACAAAAACTTTTACTCAGATTGTCAGTGCATGAAACAAATTTAAACTTTAGCTTTGCTCAGGGTGCTCTCAATACTAAAAATAACATCTTTTTGTTTATACCCATCTTTCATTGACACTTCATTTAATGAGAGAAAATACACAAATATAGGCAAATTAGCGTGAAGGGAAAAACTCAATCATGCTTCAGATGTAAATTGTGAATAAATGAAACTAATCATTATAACCCGTCCAACAAATGATAAACTGAGTTTCATTGTAAGTTACAAGTTATATTTTCTAAGCCTGCTTTGAAAGAATAATTCGTATGAATTTGTTGCAGTGTGAACTAAAGTTCTTACATTCTACAACTTTTAACAATACGATAATAACAATGCCAAACAAAAATATCCGTTAAGCAAACTCTATTGTTAATCTAAAAGTGTAACCAAGCATTCTTATAATATAACACGCTATTATAGTTTAGAGATAGATAAGTGATTACAGGTAACATGACTCACAGTAACAGAGTGGCACGACGTAGGCATAATAGGACCAAACGATGATAGAGAGTATGAAGAGGACGGGTACCCATTTAACCGCCCTGATGCACCAGGAGCAGCCAGAGTTGCCTTTACGTTCCATCCTGATCATCGCCACAGCTTATTATAGATTCATTCAGATGCACTCTACGAACGAGTTTTCGCTACGGCAGGGCTTGTTCCATTGCTTCAACTCCTCGACCTCGAGGTTTTACTCAAATCGGACGCACCGACAACTCTGTGGCCTATCTTCTTCTCTCTCCTGCTGCTGTTTTTTCGGGCAGCGGCGTTGCCACATGCGCACTACGTGTGGTTGTGCTTTGTGGGTGCACGTAACACATACTTCACTTGCCTGCTATATATATACGTATGACATACTAGCTCGAGGTTGGAGAAGGACGGAAAGCCATGTTTTGTAAACTTGCTTGTAACGCCGTCTCACTTATACTGTCCTTCCTACCTGTCTTTCACGGTAACACTTTATCTCTCGAGCTCAGATATAAAATCCAGTGACGCCCATATATTGAATATCCGCGGAACTCTAATTCGTCGAGATTAATTTTGTTTTTTATTATTAATATCTCGTAATTAGGAATTGCACATGATTGCGATAAATTTGCTCTTTATTTCTTTTAAATATAATTTTTAATGCAATCACAACTTTTCTTAAAAGTATTTATTACATATCACATGTATTGCAGTATCCCAATATTATATATTTATAAAAATATATAAATTTATGTACATCTTATAAAGTAAATCCAAAGTTTTTGATCCACTTGAGTCCATCAGTCGAAGTTGTCAAAGGGTTATACTCAAGACCAATATAATCTTTATAATTAAGCTTGTCCAATAAGGAAAAAACATAATGATAATCTATTTCCCCAAGAACATCTGGTTCATTTCGACTAGGCACTTGAGCGATTTGTACATGACCTGAAATAAAGACATTATTGAAATATAAAATTTTTTTTTACAGAAAATCAAACAAACATCTTACCAATGTGAGGGAAATAATCTTCAATAGTTTTTGTTATTTTTCCAGTAATTTGTTGTGCATGGAAAATATCCATAAGAAGTTTCAAGTTTGGACTATTAATTTTTTGTATTACATCGACAGCTGTAAATATTGATTATTTAAAAATTAACTCTTTTATACAGGAACATTTATAGGAAATGTGCAAATATTATTAATCGCATCTCATACCTCTTTTATAATCATTTAAATAATAATGAGGTACTGTAATACTGTTGATAGGTTCAATGAGTCCAACAATATTTTCAGCAGCAAATTTATCTACTGCATACTTCAAATTATTTTCATAAGTTATATCATTTTCCAAATTTGGAATTTCGACTTTTCCAGCCATTACATGAATCCTAAATCAAAACGAATATTGCATTAAACTATTTTTATTCTATCTACATTCAATATTGACATCTGAAACAACTAATTTGAAAAAAGCACTATAATTTTACTTGAGTTACTTACTTTTTACAATTTAAAGCTTTAGCATATTGAACAGTAAGATCAATACTATCCCTAAATTCTTTTTCTTTTCCTGGAATAGCAGCAAACCCAAGTTCTCCTTTTGAGGTGTCACCTACAAATGGATTCAGTAGTCTTAATAGTTTGTGGTAAAAAATTTTAAATAAATAAATATTTATTAAAATACCAGTAAAGACATTGATCAATATTTGCTCAATGCCTGCGGCTTCTTTAGCTTGTGTAACTTGCTGTACACTAAAGCCAAGTGGAAATCCACTTTCTACAACTTTAAAACCAGCATCTTTAGCCACTTGATACCTATCAATCAATGATGGTACTTCTTGGAACATAAAAGATAGGTTACTAGCAAATTTATGAGCCATTCTTATTTGTCTCTAAAACCAAAAAATACAGAAGAATATGTGAACACCTGTATCGTAGTTGTATCACTAAAAAGAACTATTACGTAATATATTATCGACATTGGCTTATCATAATCTTATCACATTTTTTATATTAGCCTGCTTTATACATACTTCCTGCAACTATTATTTGTCATTCAATCCACACGAAAAAAGATACAAAGATATAAAAAGAGGTTTGTACATATTAGAAATATTTTTATTTTAATTCGTAATAACGGGACTTAAATTATAAAATGAAAGGATGTGACCGTGATGAACAAGATGATCGTTCCAATAATGGATGAGAATTCGCGAAACCATATTTCGTTCTCACCATTCGGCTGGACGAATCGCGAAAATGAACGCCCGACTTGACTTCTTCACGAAGCCTTTTAATAGTCCTCTCGGAGACTTTGGCATAGACTGCTGCTCGTTTGGTCGCCTGTCTAAGTGGAAAAAGTAAACATTTTTGACGTGCTTCTTTGTCGCAAAGATCAACTATTGATTTGATTAGATCGCGTTCTTTGCTACGAATTATTGTACCCTTCTTGCGACATGTTGTAAAAACGATGCGCCCTTCTGCTAGCTCCGGCTCCAAGTCCGAACTGCTCATCTTCTAGAGCGAGCTCCAACTCCAAGCCTGCCGGACAAATGCTTAAAAATATATCGCACACCTATAACCTACGCGCACTGTTTATAAGGTTATGTTTTTATATTTTCATCGGATCATGCTTTGGTTTATGATTACCATTGTTTACATGAGCAAGGATATTACGTGATATATATATATTATATATATATCTGGTCAAGTATGACGAAGCTCGACGATTGTTTATTACTATAAAATATATTTTTATTTTTTAAGTCATGCTTGCAAGTACTAATTGTTAATTAAAATACAGAATTATTTCTCCAATACAATACAATGTACAGAATATATTTCTAATATCTCCAATATATACAATTTGTAGAACATTATTGTACCTACTATTTTTTTTAATTACGCATATGAATATAAATAATAAAATTACAAGTACTGTACCTATTCTGTATAATTGTCTAAAAATGCATTATTTACATTTACCTGATCTTCGATCAATATAATAAGTAACTGGGTATATGTTTGTAATAATACGCACCATTGTACTGCCAAAGGTTTATTATACACACATAGTCTTAACATTTGCGCGTCAAGACCCGTAATAATATTTGTCCTTGCTGATAATTGCAAGTAAAAGACCTGTACATTTTTTTTGTATATCCCTGAGAACTGTTGTCGTTTTTTTTTTGTTTACATTTGAACTTACCGACTAGATGGTCGGTAAGGTAGAAGAAACTTATGATAAGTGTGCAATGCTAGATGGTCGGCAAGGTAGAAAAACTTATGATACGTGTGCAATGCTATATGGTCGGCAAGGTAGAAAAAACTTATGATAAGTGTGCAATGCCAATTAAAAAAAATTCGAAAGTAAGACAATTGAACTATTGAGCAAAATATATAATGTTAGAAGGATACTTTCAAACGACTATGAAATGTAAGATTTGATTGTTGAAAATTCGTTGCTCAAATCTGAACAAGAATGGAAACAATCAATTTATTGGTTGGGACAATCAAAGAAAATTAAATAGTTTGTATAAGGCAATTTGAAGTTTGTTTCATACTTGATACGTGGTCTTATTACATGCAACAATGTTACGTCTCTCTGCAGGCAATAAATATTGATATAGCACGTTGATACATTGACTTGTTAATTATTTAATTAATTAATTATATTTTCAACCATGGTTATGTTATAGTTCTCGAATACAGTCGATCAATTATCATTGCTTTATTTTGCAAAGGTAATTAATGAAAAGTAGAACAAAGTAAGATAAAGCTCATTGAAAATAGCTTGACGAAACAAACAGAATTTCATTAAAGAAAGACAAGAGAAGCCGTCGTACGAACGTCGACGGGGGATAATCAAGACTAAAATAAACACAAGAAAGTCATCTTCACGCGAAACGTCGCTGGATACGGATGATGAAAGAAAACGAGCCAAGGAAACGACGCGCGCTCGAATGGCTGCAAAAAACAAATTGAGGAACTTTAAAAGGTCACGTTTTTAAAAAGTACACTGCACGAGTATATCAGACTTACGGTCGTGACTATACAAGACGACGACCATCTCACAGAGTGAAATAATACTGCATAACCATATTTATCGAGTAAAAAGCACGTATAATCTACTGTTTCAATGAAACTCAAAATTGAAATTTCTCAATACTCGTTATTAAATGTGTTTGCGATTGATATACAACGTTAAAAAAGGTAAACGTTCACGTTGTTTAGTTGTGAAACAACTTACGAAAGTACAGCGATTTGGACAATAAAGTCACGATAAAAAGATACGTTACATCTATCGCTTGATTAAAAAAAGTAAACAACAACAATCCAAGGTGGACAATGTAGACGAAGTTTCTTATGTAATAGATCTTTCTGGAAAAGGTCAGAAGTAACTGCCTACAGGCAAAGCCTTTGCGCTTCGTTTGTACAGATATATACGGAGAAAGACCTACAATCGCAATAAAAGGCAATATACGACCGTAAGTCTGATGTACTCGCATAGTGTACTCTTTGAATACGTTGATCTAATTTTTTTGGTCACTTTGCTGATATGCTTTGACTAAAATGCCTACGTTTTTTTATCCCCAAAATTAGGTGTTGGTTAATTTCCGTTAAAATCTTATTTTATTAATTACTCGAAGTCCGAATAACAAAGGACATAGTACGTTGTACGTTTCCATACGCATAAATAGCTTGAGGTAAGCGTTATTTCTTCATGACGCGTCTTCAATTGCAAGCAAATATCGAATAATTCTAAATTACACAGATCAAATGCAATAATCATAACGTTTTCCTTGTTACATTAAGAAACGAAAATTAAACTAAATATACGAATGTCACAGTCGATAAAAATTGTGCAATATGTACAATTAAATGCCTTATTACGCGAAAGTCCGATATCTGCTAGTGCCAGAGACCCAGAAACAGAGAGAGAGAGAGAGAGCAAAAAAGGGAAAAAGATACGAGCTTACAAGGGACGGATACCAGGTGTTTGGCTATCGATCGGGTAAATTTCCGCTCGGCGACAGTACAGCACGCGGCGGTGGCGGCGGGAGCTTGCGCGCGCAAGCGCCATTCCCTTCATCGCCGTCGTCCGCAAGAGCACTAACCGAGTAGCAAGCAGCAGCAGCAGCAGCAGCAGCAGAGTCATACTCATATCATTCACGTCTCACCAACTCACTTCACTTCTGCACCATCCAAGGTAACGAAAAAAGATGCTTCTCTTCGTTGTATATCTTAAACACTAACGCGTTAGTCAAAAGCTTGCAATAACATAAAGTGAAGCCAGCTGTTCCGATTCGAGAGTCAGCTGAGATTTGTGTTCAATGGCCCGATGGAGGCTGAAATTTTTGGGTTAGTCGGTACAAATGCTTGCATCGGTGGTGTGCGTGTGCATGATTTCAACATTTTTTGTTGGTGTTTGCGTGCTATTGAACACCATTACATACGAATCTGAGTACACTTATCCGCTCGAGCTGCGTTATATACCAATATCGTTAGTTTATGCGTCCCGTACAAGCGTGCGGACAAAGTTTGTTCTCGGAGATCACGTTTGTAAAGCTAAAACTCAATGTTAACGAATTCGTGCAGCTGCAACGTACTTGTAGTTATTGGTTTACCAGCGAAAGAAAGCTCGTCGATCAGGGAGTGTCTCCTTGATATTGAAAATGTGCTTCAAGGATGATGACATTGATCGCGGTTGAAACGCTCTAGTACGTACAACTTCCGTGTCTTGGCAGGTGTGAAACTACATTTCAACGTGTGTGTGTGTGTGTGTGTGTGTGTGTGTGTGTGTGTGTGTGTGTGTGTGTGTAAGTGTGCGAATACGTGTAAGTATTGATGTATCTGTTAGTGAAAACGTGTTAATTACTGGATTTTGAAAGACTACGTATGTTGTACCGGGATTGCCTGACAAAATGTGGGAACGTCGAATGTTAGTCTTTCGACTGAAGTCGTCTTTTAACGTTGCTGTTGTTAGAATTCGTTAAATTAACAACGTACAATTATCTTCTACAATGTCAATCAATAGAAACTAGGCTGTAATGATTTCTTTTCACGACGCCTTAACGCAATCATGAAAATCTACCAAGGGAACGAGGAGTTTCCCCATCACAATGACGCAAACAAATGATTAATATTCATCGGTTCATGGCACGTTCATTGCGACGAAATAAATATCGTTGATATTTAAGGATGCAATTTGCACACGAGAGTTTTGTCGTTAAGCGTTCATCAATGCACCCGAAATCATATTTAAATCAAAAAGTCTTTTTACAACCTCACGTTAACAACAGCATATACATACAGTTGGAATGCGAGCTGCAAATGTCATTACGGTGTATGATACGATACCATCTCTAGGAATTAAAAGATCCAGACAAATTCAAAGAGAATAGAGGTGGTTTTGAACGAGACGACAAGGTCGCGGCCTGGTGATCGTTAAAGTTTTATCAATTTGCAATTTTTCAACGTGCAAACCATAACTGATGATAGCATCGCTGTTTTTTTACGTTTTCAGGATAAAAGGACAGGCTGATTCGTAAAAGAAACGAAAGGACCAAAGAGAAGCTTCTCGAAAATAATAAGGGGAACACCGCACCCTTTGACTATCCCCTCGTTATAGAGGAATCGTCGACAGTACTGTTATAACAAGCTGTACGTAGCTAAAGTAAGTAAAATATTTGCTTTAGTTTTTTTTCGCGTACTCTTTACACGAAGACGCCTCGTGTACCGACCGCACATCGTTTATTTTTAATCTGCATCTCCTAATTGTAACAGGCTCAATGTTTTTTTACGCGTAAAGAGCCATTTACTGTGATATTAGCATTAGAGAATCAATGTTTGTTAATTTTTGAAACTTTTTCTAGTACGAAAATAAAGTAAATATTCAAACTAGGTCAACGATAATTATCTTACGAAATATACGGCTATAATATGACTCTTAAAAATCAATGTACCGAAACGACAGTTGAAGTGGAAGATATTTTAGATTGTAGTATTAAAAGCAGTAAGGGTGCTTTATTGTCGTTTTCAAGAGGTTTTTTTCAAAACTTAAAGATAAGCATGTCGTTTGTATTTATAAACAATAAAATGAAAAATATTGTTGAACGCAGAGAGCAAAGAGAAGCTTAAGAATCAGCAATATCGTGAGAAGACAGAGTGCACACGAGCATACATTCCTTTTGTCATCCCGTTCAATCGCCGTTGGAAGGCGCGTGAGACGATAATAAGTTAATCACGGGCAGTACAATCCGAAGTCAAGTGAACGAAAACCCACACGAAAAAGGCAGTCCAATGTATCCGGGTTCTCGTTACGGAGGCCCAGCGACGAGTAGCAGTGACGAGCAGGTGCAGAAGAGGAGGAGGAGTAGGCAACAGATAATATTACGAAAATGTCGTTACCGCGAGAGTGGAGCCTTTATCATCAACAGCAGCAACATCAGCAACAGCAGCATCATCATCAGCAACAACAACAGCAAAACAATGGTGAATTCCTTCTTGGACGTTCCCTTGACCACGCTACAACGAACATCAGCAATGACGCGACGACAGCTGTCGCGACATCGACCCAGGACATGCTCGTCGCCACCACTCATCAACATCATAACCACGATGAGAATATGAATAATCAACATCACAATTTCCTAGGCTCTTTATTCTCCATACATTCGGCACCAGTTTACGATGTCTCGTGCAATGCCGACAACAACTCGTCCATCAGGTCAGCATTTACCTTTTTCCGGTTTACCTCGTCTAGACCTCCTTATTTTTAAACGTATATTTGAGAGCTATTAACACATCTAAACCTACGTTATTCGCGTGAACTTTTCTGAAGTTGAATCGTTAAAAAGAGGAGCTTTTTCGACCGAACTTTATTTACTTGATTCTACTTCGTGCGATTTGCAAATAATACACGTTTGATGGATATTCGTTTTTTTTACTCACTCGGTGAATAATAAAATAGTTGAAGCAAGAAAATAGCAAAGACGACAAACGTTCTATTTACTCTCAAACAAAACCCGTTGATATTTATCAAACGCTTGTGCAGTAAACGGCGTTTGAAAAGGCTAGACCATGTGCATTACCATGATTACAGGCCAGCTTCGTTGGTGGTACAAGCACAGGCGACATCGACACCGGTAGTACCACCTCATTTATCGCCACCCGATACCCTCGAGGACGAAGACAACGATAATCTATTGACTATATCGTCGCTGACAGCCCGACCTCTTATTGCTAAATCACGCGAGTTGAGTAAAAAACGCAGCACCGATCAGAAGAAGAAGAAAATGGACGACAATGAAGCAAAACGCAAACAAAAACGTAAACGGAAAAAAGTCAACCTTGAACCATTGGATGGAGGTTACGGTTGGGTCATTGTTACCGGGGCATTTTTCGTACAATTCTGGGTGGCTGGATTGGTTAAATCTTACGGGGTGTTTTACGTCGAAGTCATGGAAATGTTCACCGATGCCTCAGCTTCGCTCGCTTCCTGGATACCCGCTATACTTTCCTGTCTTTGTTTGGCTCTAGGTACGTATTTTATTGTTTTTCTTTATTATCAAATGTTTTATCAATAGAGTTTCTATTCACAACGTCAATTTTAACTTTGTACTATCTCGAGTAATTATGCAACGATTAATCGAGTGGCTGTTGAGAGAAAAGTTGATAAAAATAGCTCTATAGCTCGTGATAAAACTCTTGGAACGCGCTGAAAACATTTTGTAATTCCGATCTTGCATTGTGCGTCTGAAGGAGATAATAAAACGATGATTACATTTTCCTACGTAACTCTTGAATGTAATCTTCCTCGCGTAGAAAAAAGGGCTAAAGTGCCACGCTTCCACTTGGTAATTTGCACGAATCATAGCCGCAGGCGTTAATTCATAGTTTTCGTTTATTTTTTTATTCGACAACGATAAGATCCGCGTTATACGATGAAACGTCTATGACCATGGAATTCTAGTTCTGTTTATCCCACATACTTGGCTCAATTGTATATCTGTCAGACGTATCTTGTTCCTATCGTTGAGCCCACATAATTAAATGTCCATTCATCGATCGGTCTACGACAGCAGGGTCGATCTACTTGCTAGCCAGACACGTGGAATTCCTATGAACAACGTAGACCCTTGAAATCGATAGTTTGCCGTAATGCGGAGAAAAACCTTAATGATATATTCAAATCGATTAAATTCGTACCATTTTATGAATTATTATAATTACAAAATTGTAATCTCGTTTGTGATCGTCAATTCGAAAAGCAACGTATGAGATAGTCTCGTATCTTGTAATAGCACGCTAATGCAATTTAACATCGAATACAATGTACTCTTCGGAAAAGCTTTCCCATCGCAAAAAGTATCTTCAATTGTTAACGGCAACTCAATATTGCCGAAGGAATCCTCGTCTCTTTTTTCGTCTTGCTTTCTCTCTGAAAATGCGCTCTATCGTCGAGTGCATTTACTTAGTTCTCCACTAGTATAAAAGGGAGCACCCAATGATCTATTTTCTTCTCTACGCCCCGATTTCACGTCCTTGACAACAGTTCTTTTTTGTTCCTCATTTTTCCAACAGCAATACTCTCGCTTCGTACTATATTCAAGGTTAGATTGCGTACGTGTACCACTATCCATACGTCAACATATTGTTTGTCAGTTTTATCTGTCGTGTAACCCCCCTCCCCCTCAGGGCTAGTGCCTATGCCTATATTTTCTGTTGATGTGACGTTCGACACTGGTGGCGTTATATTTTTTGATATTAGATCTCATTTGTTGGACGTAGCCGTTCTGTTCGTCTATATTTTAGCTCGTTGGTAAAACCCGAAAGTCATAAACATGCATGATTCTTTTAGGGGTTTAATTCAAGTCCTACATACAACAGTGATCAAGTAGAATTCATTGATCAACTGAAATAATCAATTTATTGGAGTATATTATTCATTTCCGTGCGTTTAAGTATTATATTTCAATTAAAAATCTCCTATTAAAATAATGCATAATAATCGAATCTCACATTTTCAGTTTGACCCAAATACTATGCATAAAGTTAACTAATCATTACTTGAGTCACACCCACCAATGGACTATCTCGTCTACTCTCTCTCTCTCTCTCTCTCTCTCTTTCTCCCTCTTAGTTTCAATTTCGTTCCGTGTCCGTGATTTGAAAGTTCTCGAAAACCGATAAACAAAGTAGAAACTACGCGCTGATTAATCGTGAATAGAGAATGAAGCGTCTTCCATAGATTAACAACCATCACTATTACCGGAGAACGTGAGAAGCGCGTAGCCGTGGCAAATCAAGGCGCAAGCTCTGAATATAACGCTGCGATAGGCTTGCATGGAATGAAAAAATGCTTGATAACAAGTAAGATTTAGTGGTTCGTTGAGTGTTATATTTAGCCCCTGACAAGTACGTACGTTAGTGGAGAAGAAAAGCTCGACGACGATATATATGTATCACTGCTCACTGTGAAGCAGTTTCCTATTCAGCTTTCACCGACTAAGATAAGAGCGATCGGCTCTTGAATTTTAATTGTTTCGCAAAGTTCTTTTGAATGAATCAAACTCTATACGGCCAAACAAACCAAAAAACTCGACATCTTCAGATTAGCCGAGTAAGCAGAAACGCACTAGCAAATGTATCCCTCGTACGCGTGGTGCATTTTTACATATCTTGACACAAGTCAAGTGTTATTAATAAATGTTTTTCCTGAAAATATGTAAATGTGGTAAATAGGATAACGCGCAGATATGAGTTTTTCACGAAACAATTGATTTGCAAAAATCGCGTAAAAATGATTTCCCCGGATAACAGTAAACATTGAAACACACTGGTTAAATTAACCAGCCATTAAAAGTCCTTCCTACGCGAGGAAAAGCTCGTTTATTCTAAATCGAAAAAAAAAACGTTGAAGGCAGTCTAATCTCAATATTCATCCGTAGCAAATAAACTACATACGGATGAGCAAGTAAACCTGAAAAAAAAAGAAGATTTTTCCAGCACTTGACATACATTCAGCAACGGTAAAAAGCGAAAGGGAGGAAATGAGGAAAAGTGAATATAGCTTTCGATAGCCAATAGTAGAGAGGATTTACTTCGAGGACAATAAAGCCGAATGCGAACATTTTTCTCGGGTTCCACTTAATGAACCTAAGGGCACTTTATCTCCACGCTAGTGTCACATAAGCAGAGTATAGCTTCGATTTTATATACTTGCCGTGAACTTTGTGGAAAACGGGAAATGACTATTCGAGGATATACGAGCTTTTTTTCTTCGCTTTGGTGCGAAAACTACAATTCAGGATATTTAGTATGAAAAGCTAACGGGGCTTATAATGTGTACAATCGGACTTTTACGTTATCTAATAATTCATTGTAAAAAATCACTCGTTCGTCTTTTTTCGAGGTGATTCACGGTTCATTGAAAGAAAAATAGAGGCTCTTTACGTGGTTGGTACTATTTTAGTCCTTTGTATCGCCCAGCTCAATATTTGACAAAAATACTTCGTTCGTAAACTCCAATAACCCACCATCTCGATCCATATGTTATTTTACGCAATATTGGAAACTCAGCTGCAAAAATAACGAAGCACCAGGCGAAGGATGAATACGCGATCTTTAAAAGAAACGGCTGCCTTAAGCAAAATAAGGAGTGGCTTATTAAATAAAAGTTTGATCGATCGTGTCAAAAATAGAGTGTCATTAGTCGCGATGACGTTGGCGATCGAACCTTACGGCAGTCCGTGTGTGACTTATTCGAAAGACGTATATCCGGCGATGAGTTTACCGACAGCAATTCGATTACGCATCCGATGGGAGCCAGACTCCGTCGTTGATAATGAAATGGCGATTACCTCAAAGTAGCTTGGCTAGGGACGTGTATACTTAACTCGCCGTAAGCCAATAAACTTGCGCGTGTGCATCCAATTAAAAGGGGTTGCGCAAGCGAGGATAATCATATTAAAAAAGTGTAGGAATAGCACGCGTGCTACACAACAGCAATTACGACGACAGTTAGCTATTTGAAAATAAAACTTGTCTCACCACACTTCAATTGGATAGTAACTTTAAAACCATGACGAACGAACGATTGATATCACCTATGGGTACCGTAATACGGGTAATGAATTATGAACAATACATCGCGGAGTTGTACAATTATAAATAATTATCATTGCAGCTCCAATAACAAGTATGCTGAGCCAAAAGTACAGTTGTCGGGCAGTCGTTTTTTTCGGCGGAGTCTTTTGCTCTCTCGGTCTCATGCTCAGTTATTTTGCAACCAATCTGATTCATCTCCTTTTCACGTTTGGCGTTCTAACTGGTAAGTACCATTGAATCGTTGTAAAACGCAAACTATTCGTCTTTGCGAAAGTGAAAGCTTTCGCAGCTATTTTGATCTTCGAGACGACTTATTCGAGCTGCCACGCACTATAACGATTAAAAGAAAAAACAAAACAGGCATAGGAGGAGGCTTATCAACGACGCCCGGCATAATCCTCGTCTCGCAATACTTCGATGCTCATCGGGCTCTAGCAAACGGGATTTGCGTATCTGGAACAGCAGCTGGAAGCTTCGTGTTTCCCTTGCTCATTGAATATCTCGTGGCTCATTTTGGTTTTCACGGAACCCTACTGATACTTGGTGGCTGTATGCTTCACGTCTGCGTAAGTGCCAGCCTTTACCGTCCTCTCGAGAAGAATTACGAGGAGAACGAGGAGAACGAAGAGACGAGAGATGAGGAAGAGGACGAGAAAATCGGAAGGAGGGAACCAGTGGTGATTGTTGGCCGTGAGACACCTGAGGCCGAGATTAAAAGGCAAAAACTCGAAATGCTTTTTGCCAACGATCCCACTGTCAAGAACAACATGGTCAATCAGATGTTTCATCAGAATAACCAAGCTCATGGTGAGAGCAGACAAAAATTACCGCTCCCTCCCCTTCTTCTAGAGATTATACTTCCTTGGTTAACAATGGTTGATGTACAATATTACCATTTAGTACTGAAAGATACGAGCGATTAGTTACATACGCATTGGTTTATAATTCAGAATAGATAATAGAGGAGATACAGTAACTCACTCAGCTTTCTTCCATTAAAAGATTACTCAAGTTTGACATGGATATTATCATTTATAGTTACAAAGTTTATTTCGCTATAAAGTTCGATATATAAGATTCTGGCGCAATTAATTATGCGATACTATATACAGATCCTTCGTAAATATAAGTTCTTTTTATCGTACGCCTGTAAGTCAATCTCTGAATAATGTACTTATAAACGCGAATTGCAGAGGTGGCTGTAGGACTGACTGACAGTGAAGAGGAGAAGGACATAATGGGCGAGTCGCTGAGGATGAAACCAATCTCGAAAATACGAAGCTCGAGCATACTGCACAGCGTTGAAGATTTGTCAACTGATTCGACTTGCTTTTATAAAAGTCGCTCGTCTCAGAGGTACTATATATACATAACTGTATCGATTTTAGCCGAGGCGTAATTAAAGGAAGCCAACCTTGTTAAATCAATGCAGCCATTATACTTCGGCTAGCGAACGTTTGACCTTGATAAATATCGTCATTTGTTCGAAATTTAATTTTCTTCGTTCAAATTGTCGTCAAAGATATTGACGTTGACTCATTTCAAAATGAATTATTGTTATTAGCTTCCATTACGTTATCAAGTTCAACTGCACGATGTTCACGGTTAACGTAACTTTGATGCGGAATTCCTTATTGTGTAGAACGAATCTTGCAACGAAGCATTATACATTACCTATTTTCGTTTCCAAACAATAAATTTCTGAATTTTGAAATGAAAATAACTAGGGAAAACGAATGATAAATGATGTACGTTTAAATTAGTACAGAGAAAAACAATTCAATATATTTTTTTCATACAGATCTCTGCGATCGTCAGCTCTAGCAGTTTGCCCAAATCCACGAGATAGTACAGCAGACGTACCGCGTATAGCTTCAACGGTAACGATGCAACATCACGGCAGTCTAACAGCCGAGCAATCAGCGTCAAAAGAATCTTTGTCGAAGCGGATCAATCGATATATCGATTTAAGTTTACTTCGGGAGCCTCGATTCATACTCATGTGTATATCCGTTACACTCATGTCGACTGGTAGCCCTTACATGCTTTACTATCTGCCTGCTTATGTTCACGCAAGTGGTTACACCAAACCGGAGGCTGGATACCTCGTAGCTATTTCCGCGGTGTTGGATCTTTGTGGCAGACTCGGCTTGGGTTATCTGTCTGACTTGCAACTTTTCGACAGAAGGAAATGTTATATCAGCAGGTGAATTTTTTATTTTCTCGTTTCCTTATAGATTTGCATTATTACTCGAGCGTTTCCTTTCTTACTGTCGAATTGTAATCGTTCGTTGGCTCATTAACGTCTTTTTGTTCTTAGTATCGTCGGAGCCGGCATATCAGTGTTGACGATTCCTTTAGCACAATCATTCTATGTTCTCGCTTGTTCCGTGAGCATCTACGGTCTCTGCCTCGGTAGCTGGTTTCTATTGGTTCCTGTACTATTAGCTGATCAGTATGGCACTGACAAGATATCATCCAGTTACGGGCTCGTTAGGATGTTCCAGAGTATCGGCGCTATCACCATTCCACCGTTAGCTGGTAAACATCGATTATTTTTTGTTTTTCTTTGTTTTACTTTTTTCCCTTTTTTTATCCTTTCTTTTTTGATAATAGAACACGATGCGGTAACTCGAATGTGGTATCAATTCGTTATCATCAAATTAAACGTAACAATTTCAATAAAGACATCCAGACGATTTTATTTCTTGCATGAATAAAGGCAATCACTACGTTAAATTTCAATTGGGCTTGATGTTAAAGTAAATTTAAAATGCGTATTTTACAAAATAATTTAAAGATACCCGCGATGAAAACCGACCGACTTGCATTCACTGTCAGCGCGTTATAAATAGACGTCAGAGCTTGTCTGTCAAATTCCCTTTACATTCGTAAAATACATATTATGAAAGAATATACACGCCCACGAATGTCAATTCGTGCTGTTCAGTCACATTTGCCTGCTTCCCACAATTCTGCAGTCGTGAAAATATTTGCACATTGTACAATGTGACACGACGTTGTTGTTACGATAATTTTAGTATTCTTGAATTCAAACGTCCAGTTATCTCTACAACGTCATTTTATTGATTGGGCACATGCGTGTACACGATGATAATGGACATAGGATACACTTTAATAAATAGCATTGCAAATTTTGTATTTTACAAACTGTCACTATAAATGTTATCGCCACAATAGACAAATCGAATCTGAATTCTAATACAAATTTAAAAACAACAAAAGCCCGCTACACTCCGAATTCAAAGCTATTGCTCTTTACGCCACGTCAAAAAGGTTATTTACCCAAGAGTCTCGACAATATATGGTGTGTACGTATGCAATTGGCATGCGCGCGACTTTGAATACACTGAAAGCGAGCGTGGCCTCGCCAGTTTCTCCTGAACTTATACGTTTATACATACGTACGCGCGTATTGATTAATTCGACGTTAGACAAAATAACGGAAGAAAGAGTGGGAACAAAAATACAAAAAGGATATTCTTTGTTACGTGCTCTCTTAACGAGCGAATTTCGTTTATTTTCCATACGTACTTGGACGTTGACATTGACTTTTATTTTTGTCCAACCGTATACTCGTTTGAATAGCTTTTTGTTCGCGGACAATGCTGTCTTTCTTATCTTATCTGGATAGTTGTATATAACGAATCGTTCTCTTTTATACGTTAATTTGTCATGCGTCGTTAAGTTAATGATCAAATAGTTTTGTCAATTTAGAAAATATCGAATTAATCATAAACACAACTGTTTGAAGTGTAGACAACGATACTGCGGCAGGAAAAGTCTAACGACCTAAACTTCGGTCGTGAAACACTCGGTGCGCTAGCGGCATTAAGCGAAATATAACGACAAAATCAAATATGTCAAATGGCAATTCCAGTTTCCGTTGCGGACGTCTATCAATCCGCAATGTAAATTCGATTAGAATCAATTTCGCGCGCTGCACTCTACATCGATAGGAAAACTCTCGCGATGTTTTCCTATCGACTCGCACTGCCATCGCTTTCCACGGCCAATATGATATCCGGATGAGTATTTAAATGTTCCTGGTAACTTTTCAGTGCGGATAACTAATTATTTTCGTTCCGCACAATCGCCTAATTCATTTGATATACGTTCAACTGACATTTGATAAGAAGTGGGTGTATTTAAACGAATTATAATTTTGCTTGTACGTTAAAATGAGCTTGGCGATTTTACGTGATTAAACATTCTACTTTCTCGTTAAAATAACGCAATAACACGTGACTAACGCAAACGCACTAATCCTCGAATCGTTAATCGCATACTAAACGAAAATTTATCAATTCTAATACTGTAAAAGGCATTCAACGTGTTTTTATTCGCGTATTTGTTATGCACTGGTATCACAAGCAAATAAATTCGCAATATCTATGGTTGCACTCGCGAGAAGCCGTTGTCAACTGATAAGATTGAAACTGCGAAGAATCGACACACTTGAGAAATTCCTGACACCTCAGGTCTGCACATATTTGATTCGATCGAGATGCTAAACACCTTGCAACTTCTTTACTTAGAAAGCTTTGCGCGCGCCCGAGCACTCAATATCTACTGAGCATGCGACGAATGAAACGAGATGTTTCTTTGGCGACGAGACGTTGATTATCCTTAATTGCTTTCTTATTTTTCTTTGTTTTTTGCCTCGAGATTGTTTACCGTGTTTTTATCCACTTTCGTTGTATTCCAGGTCATTGATTACCTCACTGATTGCAAAATACTTTATTTCTTGTGCATGGACTTAATTGTATGTTTGTTATTTGTCCATTGTTTACAATCGTGTACACGCATGTGAATTTTGATCGTTTGAAAACGGTCATTTGTTGCGATCTAAAGTGCGCGATAGCGAGATAAACACTTTTTTCTTTTTTTCGATTCTCATAATTGAACCCCTTTACATCTACGAATTAACATTTACACGTATTTTAATCGAGTAAACAAAAGCGCGACATGTTTCTTCCAAAATCCTTGATTTAAAGGCAACGCGTTAAAATCAAGTCATGCGCATGCCGTCGTGGTACCTTGAAACTTCTTCTCAGCATCAGCACGAGCCTCGTAAAAGACCGATCGCTAAAAAAAGGGTCTCGTTACTTCCAGGGTTCATGCGAGACGTGACTGGAAGCTACGACGTGTGTTTCTTGTTCATGGGTACGTGCATGTTAATGGGCGGTCTACCTTTGCTCCTCGTCTCCGATGATAACAAGGCTAAACAACCCGACGAAGAGGCAGCTGCTCCCACCAACAACTGGAAAATCGGCGATGACGATATTTTCGAAAAGAAGAGACGTTCTGTTGACGAGTGTTAAAAGCAAAACAAAAATATCACCGTTGCTTTCTGATAACAACATTAAATTCCATTTTATGGGTTTTGACATAAAAAGATAGAGAAAAAGGGAGCGACAGATCGAAATAAATCGATGGGGTTTGAAAATTCATGTAGCAATTTGAGTTCTTTAATACTTTACGTTTTATGAAAAGGATCATAGGAGGCACGTAAAAACTTAGATTAGCAAGAACAATTTTGAAATGGTCAGCGTACATATAAACAACGAACTGAAATAGATTTCTTCCAATTTTCCTGTATTCTCAATCGTAAACAAATTAACATATTTCTTAATTTATTCAATTCGAATTCTAGTTATTATACGGCATTGAAACTTGTCTTAAAACTATAAATATAAAAAAAGAAATCAATAATATTACTATTTGCCAAATGCAGGTTGAATTTGAAAGTTTTTCTTGTATATCGAAATTAGTTTGTACTGTAAGAAGCCTCGATTATTTAGATCCTTTGTCAGTTTTAAACATTGTGCTTAATGTGAAAAATTACCGATAATCTGTTTGGTAATAGTAGTAATTGTTAAAACTGGTAGTTTTTAAGTGTTAATCGTTATGAAACGGATAACGTATTTATACTTTGACTTTAATGATTGTTATAAGGGCAAACAAAAACACGTGAAAACACATAATATTATGGAATTATTCTTGTGTCTACAGACACAAGAAAATATTTAAATTAAATATACGTATTATTATATTGAAAACACACGTATTTTTGCGAGGAAGTTATTGAAAAGTCGCGTATGCATCAATTTGTAAATGATGTGAATCGGTGAAGATAATTTACCAATGTAATAAGCAAATATTCTTTCAAGAATTTTCAAAATTTTATATAAAAATAAGTATGTTTTCAATATACTTCTTAATAGAATAACTATACAACTATAGAACGATAATTAATTTTTACCGATACGTTAATTTGTGAACAAAAAAGCGAATGAACATTGACTTATAATTTTACCTTGCTCTTTCTTACATCGTATTATATGCTAGATTTGCGTACGCTTTATACGTAATATATTTATGTTAACTGAATTTCTAATATTTCAAGAAGATTTGCTAACAACAACATTTGTACTTCGGATAATAAGATAATTTTCAGTTGTTAATTTGATTGTAGGAAACGAAATGTAAACAGCGAAGATCGTTTTTAATCGATCGAATTTTCTTTATTTCTTCTTATAACGACCTTCACTAGAAATGACTGCCGAGCAATCAAACCATACTGAAGCCAAAATTATGAAATGAATATAATGGAAAAATTGTTTTTTATGAATATATATAAACTGATCTCATATGACTTGGCTGAATATCTTAACAAATTTCTTAACACAGCTATGTAATTTTTCCATCTGATAAAAAAAAACACACCCAATTAGTTGTAATCTGAAAAGAAAAGAAGTAACCGAAGTGAGTTACGTACTTAAGAGTATTTTTTCAAATAACATTAGTTGACGAACTTTTAGTTTCATCACATCAATAATGTATAAATTTGTACTAAATATCGAGGAAAAAACAGAATGTACAGATATCAATTTAAAACAAATAGATGCTAGACGTTTTATTTCTATGCGCGTGTAATGCATGCACTCTATATTTAGAATACCATTTGTAAATAATTATTTATCATTCTAATTAATGTACTAGACATTAACTAATATGAGCAAAAATGTGCAAAGCTAATTTTATGGGGCCTTCGCTAAATAAGTAATTTCTTCGTTACTTAACATTTAATAGGTGTTTTAATTTATAACAATATATCATTGCAAAATGAAAGAAGTAAGCTTTCTAAATAAAAATTCAATGGCTGTGTAAAGTGATGAAACAAAATAGAAGATTCAAGATTTAATAATTTCGTACTTACTGTAATTTTGTTTGCAGAGAAAAGTATTTGAACGATGTTTTTTAAAGTGTGCCTCTTGAAATCTAAATATTTTGGAAAACGTTCGTTGTTTGAGAAAAATAATCAGCAAAGGAACGTTTACTGTTGCCGACCTATGAATCGCAATTATAATTTTCAGCAAAAATAATGCTTCTGCGAGGTGTAAAATTAATTTTCATACACAAGTATATAAAAAAATCGACTGCAAAATATGTAAACCAGGGAATATGGATCAAGTTACTCTATTGGCCGCAAGTACGGTAGCACGGAAAGCACCTTCGAATAAAAGGAAAGAAAAATGAAAGTTGAATTAATAATATTTTGTCTTCGAAAGAACATGTCTAAATTGTGATTATTCAATCGGTTCTTTAAACCGATCGACAAGTGTGTTTTATTTATACGTTAGATCGTAATATAATCTTTTCTATACTTGTAAATATTAGATTTTACGAAGGCAAATGATTCCTAGCAAATTACATTTTTATTTGTCAGCGAAACGATTACTAAAAATACTTTTCACAGTAAAATAAGTCAGCTAAAGCTCGAAGGAATATATAAAACTGATACAAAAAATAACGATTTAAGAAAGATTCTCATTACGTTCATGTGACACTTATTATATTTGTTGAACACTTCTAATTTAGTCGATCGCGTAATATTAAATCGATGAAAGGATTATTCAAAAAAAGACTCTTCACCGATAACAAATAGAGAATCAATAGTGTATTTTTTCAAAATGACAACGTATTTTATAATCTTCTTGACCATACATTTCGTTTTTCTTCGTAGATTTGAAATGGAAAATCCGTTCTCGAATGAATGTCATGAACTTGATTGCTACATTTAATTCTAAGGATCTAAAGATAGAAAAATAAGCTCGTGTCATTGGAAATTAAAGTAAGAATGAAACATTTAGCACAATGAGTTTTGTGCAAATTAGAGAATTGTCAACAAGGCGTTGTTGTCGAAGAAGCAGTGTCTTTGACTACGCCATTTGAAGCGATACACTGATTTTCGACACGGAGAAGAGCAATGTTTTGCATCGTATATTTGGGCACACAAAAATGTAACTTTGATAATAAACATGGACGACTTTTTTCCTCCACTCTCCACGAATTTTTCGCGAGCAACTTCAAGCGAACGAAATATTTATCCGCTGTGTATATGATGGAACGAAAGACTTAATTTTGCGAGTGATGTAAGTTGTGTCGGTTAGAAATTAGCGTAGAAAGGCTCGTTTGGTACGAAGTAAAAGTGCACAAGTTGGTTGCGGGCTTATATTGCACTATGAATGTACTCGTATTGCTGAATAAACAAATATGGCGGCGATGTTTTTTTTGTGTGCTAAATCCTGGTATGAACAACGACATTTGTCTAAAATAAGATTAAAATTAAAGAATATTGGTAAAATAAAGGATGCTTGAAAATAATCGAATTGCTTCACTTTTACTCGGACTACCCGTCAACCTCTTGGCATGTTCAATTTCTTTTTGAATTGATAACGATGTAGTCAAAAGATCGATATCGCGTTAAAATCACTGAAAACTGTCGCAGCTATTTATCTCGCTTACTCGGATATTGCGCACATACGTACCAAATTAATGACTGTGGCAATTGCACGATATAGAGCATCTACGAACAATAAAGTTTTGAATAAAAATGTTCAATGAAACAGAATGACAAAACAACACAATAACTGTACTGTTGGAAGAAATAAGCGCAAAATGTGGAAACTTAATTATATCAACCACGTGAAGTATAGAGGTTAACGTGTTGCGCTGTTTTATTTAGACTGTAACCACAATTACGTCGATGGTCATGTGGACGGCTCAACGAAATTTCACGAAACCACGCAACGGCAACAAAAACCCACGCAAATCTTTATTGGAAAAAGTCGGAGTACGCAGAGGATGGACGTACGAATGGACAATAGCGCAGCATGCATACGTGAAATCGATTATTCCAGGACCGTTTCTGCAACCAAAACTAGTTAGCGCTCTGCCATACTCGGTAACGAGCAATTGCGAGAATTGCATTCGAAAAAGCGCTGTCGAGCAAAAGTTGCGCAGCGGTATTCCAGACCCCTGGTTGGAATATATCGCTTGGAAAGAACATAGCTCCTCAAAGGATGGGCGTAACAGCTGGGAATACATGTGGCTCACGGACTTTGTCTGGAATAACCGAGGACTCGCAATGGTGCAGGGTATTCCTGATCCCTGGAGAGTTGGTCGGTCGAGCGTCTTGGCTTTTTATAGACTTTCTAATTGGACGCTCTCTCTCTTACCTTTGATTAGTCTGCTTTTCCGATTGCAGACTTTGATTGCTCGCACTGCTTCGGCTGTCGCACCGATGTACTGGAAGACACGAGGAAACAGCCAAAACGTAATAGGGCTAAAGAAGACAGAGGCGAACTTTCGAGAGCTTCAGAGGAGCGTGATTTGAAAGGTAAGAGGGGCGAGAAGAAACCTGACCTGAGAAACAAAAAGGAACGCAATGATTTTGAGAAAGTTAAGGATAGAATGAGTAAGCTCGAGGGCGAATTGAAATTGAAAAATACCGGTAAGAAACGGATATTGCGACGCACTGAGAAAGTTACTGGATCAATCGCGAAAGCTGCAAAAAGTGAAAGCTTCGCTCCAGAAAAAGCCATTTCCGGCGAGAAGCCAATTAAAAAAATTCCTATTAATACATCGAGAGATACTCGTGGTAAAGCCAAAGTGAGCTTCGAACGTTTCAAAGATGAGATAAAGAGATGCAACGATGACGTTACGAAAATAAGGAAGGACACGAAGCTAGCGCAGAAAAAAATTCAACAGCTCAGAGAAAGGACGGAGCGTCCTTCGAGACAAAAAGACAATGACGACTATACTGCCTGTGTTGGAAAATGCGGACGTGTGTTACGGAAGGAAAAGCTACTGAAATCAATTAAACTTTACGACAATGGATGTGACAACGAATCAACGATAACAACGACAAGCGTGGCCAGTGTGAAAGATTTTCTGAGAGAGATTGACAACAGAATAGAGATTACGAAAAATGCCTTGAATTCGCTCGACTTGAAGAACCTTCGAATTCCAGAAAAAAATGGATCCAAGTCGAAACGGGAAAGAGGAGCCGGCGATAATCTCGACGAAACGATCGATCTACAACCCAAAATAGACTTATTCACTCGAAGAAGCGTGAGTGCGATCCCAATCCATAGTCAAGATTCGAAAATTCCAGATCACGTTGATATCGAGTCAAGTTGTTTCGAGCAATGTTATCGGAAAACTTCGTTGCTGTTCGGACAAAATTGTGCCACGAATGAAAGTCAAGCGCTAATTGTAGAACCTTTTTCCGAGCAAGACTAATTAAAAGCTATTTTTGAACGCTATACTGCACTTGATACTCCAGAGTTGCTTTGCCATCGATGGATCGTACAAGATTATGCTATCATCTATAATAATTAATCGTATTTATTTAGTTAAACCATGATAATTGATCTACAATTACGAAAGCTTATCAGAGAATAAAACCTATCAAACATTCTACTAGATAGAGCAACAAATAGAGTATACGAAGACAGTCGTTTTTACGAGATACTACGGAGCCGTTAGTTGCAACAAACAACGAGAATGACGAGAACTCTCGTATTTTCCCCACACATAGTCGTTGGAGAATCCATGTAGCGTTGTCGATTCGCAAGCACACGCGCGTGACGCTTCGCGATTATCGCACATGATCTTCTGACGTGTTAAACTATCGCAAACAGTACGTGCTCACACTGGAATGCGTGTAACGTGGATGAATAATGCGAAGCTGCTATATACGGTCATTGCGGAAGGAAATTTCGTATCAAGCAACTCGCAATTTTCTCATTTTCTTTTTGGTTTTTTTTGTTCTCGTTCAAAGAAAAAACTTTCTTGCGTGAATTTTTGTCATTCGATTTTCTATATTTCGATGCTTATAATATATAAATCAGTTACATATATATGTCAGTTTAAAAAATAATTTTAAAAAACACACGTCGACATGGACTAGGAGGACCTAGTTGATGCGTCAACAATTTTTCGTGTACTTGACTTGATTCTCCTATATCGATACAAGGAACTTCTCCCTCTAAAACCAAAAACACGTCGATGATCTCAAATCCTGGCAACGCTATCTCGGACGTTATCTGAGCAAAATGTCGCATTCGGATGGATATACCTATCAATTTCAGAACCTGTACTGCACTTATGGTTCAAGATTGCGTCGTCGGGTAAAGATAGAATCAACCCCTCGTAAGTATAACCAGTGATCGTCGCTGCAACCCTGTGCAGCAACACACGAAACAAGACGAGTTACGCGCATCGTTTAACCATTGGGTTATATAGTTCTCGCTGAAAGAGACCGCGCGAGTGAGCTCGCAGCGGCAGGAAAGGCGCAATCATATGCCGTCATCATCAACGAGATACGCCCGCCAAAAGACAAACTGAGCCTAATTGAGCAACGGACGATTTCCTCGACTCGTTATTCAACTGGCAAAAAATGACTCGTGAATGCCAACCGCTCCGGCAAGTACCGGATACTTCAGCCAATGCCAATTGCGACGATGATCGGGTGCGTTGAGCTTGCGTCTTCGTCGGATATATGCGAGTAACTCATATACGTCTCGTGACTTCGAGGGTATTTTAAAGATTCGCTGTACTATCGCTTCACTACCCTATGTTTAAGGGTCAACTCGTTCTTCTTTTCCACGAGGACACTGACATTTTGCTCGGTTCCGCGTTGAACGTTCGATTGGGGTTCGAACAGATATGCCAATATCGAAACTGAATTCAATTAAGTTGAGCACACTTAATCTCGATGATTTGGTATCATCTTGAGAAAAAATTCTTTATGATACTTGAAATCCACATAACTTATGCGATTAGATTAGACATTGTGATATTTTACCGTATCGCTTCCCGGAATCGAATAGATACTAGAAATTATGACAAATAATAGATTATTAATTATCCTTTTCAGAAGGATACTCCCATCAAAGCACCTGCCTTTTTAAACATTACTTATATTTACATTATAATCTTATATTGGAGTATGTTAATTTGTCGTTGTAAAGTAGCCAATAATTTGAAGAAAGCTTTTTTTTAATCGATACAGATAATTTTATTGTGATATTGATGCAAGTAATCGTTGAAATAGGCTCAATCGCATGAACTATTTCGTATTTTAAAAATTGTTTTTTTTTTATACAAGACGATTCAAAAGGAATGCCTGTGTTTGTAACACAGTAGTAACAATGTGTAGAGGCTGATTTATTACGAAAATTAGTCGTACGATTATTGTATGCTTATCGTCGGTTATATAAAATGACTTTTTTGGAACGCGATTACAAATAAGCACTCGAGGTAATCGATGAGACGACGAAGATATTGAATCTCACAATTGACATATTTTCGCGATGCGCAAAATGTATTACGGTCTGTTCTTGTGTAAACGGTAATCAAATTGACACATATTCAATACGTAAGATTGGTGACGATAAATTTAACGATAGCGAAGGCTATGAAATTAAACGAAACCAAATAAAAAATAATATTGTTCATCTAGTGATTATTGCGTGAACGAGCGTTTGAAGTTGTTTTGTAACGCATTGGTTTTTTTTCTACGTGTAATACGCGGTGAATTATGATGTTTTCCAGCGAATTTAGCAAATGCAGCAAAATGAAGCATTGTTGTGAATAACAAGCTTTGTGTGTACAATAGTCGTAAAGGTTCTTCAAGTGTAATAACTCTTAAAATCGAACAAAAACACGCCACAACAACGAATGTTTCGCCAAGCAAAACAGTCAGCGAAACGGTTAAATTCTTTGGCACCATTATCATCCGTAAACCAGCGAAAAGTGAGACGACATCCTCATAATTACTATCGCTTGCAAATCAAACGACAAGTGGCTTTATACATAAGCCGCTGTCTCTTTCTCGTTGAGCATCGGTATAATAGGTCAGGGCCGCACGCGCGCATGAAAAACAAAAATCAACCGCGGCTTATGCGAGCTCGCTCTTCTCTTATCTGACTCTCGTAGCGAGAATGAGACTGCTTGGCGCGCGTTGATTGCTCGTTAAGATTTCGGAGTACGCCTTACCTTGAGATTTACTTGGAGAGGCGTGTAGTTTCCTGTAACCTGGTGGATCCTTCCTAAGTTTGGTGGATCATTTTCAATGATTTCAAGTGGATGGCACTAGTACAGTGATTGTTATCGACGAGAATGTTTGCATCGATCGCTCGTTGAGATTGTAACGAGGAGTAAACAATTATGACACGTATATACACGTATAGGTTGAATGAAAGGCGCGTGATATTTTACCGTTATACTCGAGTTCAACATAGAGGACGATTTATAGAGGACGTTCAAGGAACTCCAACAATCTCGTTTACGCTATTTTTTCCTTTTTTATTTTTCAATCTCGATATGTTTCCTATGCCAAGTGTTAATTATCGTCGTTTAACGTTAAAATATATGCCAATTCAAGCTTCACCTGTAAAGATCGGAGAATCGAGAAATTTGAAATGCCTACTCAATAAAGAGACAATCGCGAGACACACGTGGGCCAAGAGGAGGAAGTAATGGTTCATTGGCTTTTACGCTTGGCAACGACAAAGGAATCGATTAATTACGCTGAAAAACTATAGGCGCACAATGTCAACGACATTTTTGTAGACAATTAATCGATTAATCGTGTTGGATAAAATCGTAAATAATTTCATTAAGAAAAAAGAAAAAAAACCCGCAGCTGTTCTAACAGTCGTCTGATGGAAATTTACGATTATATCATTCCATTCTAGAAGATTGAGAACGAATAATTTTTCCATTCGTTCATTCATTCATCCAAGTCAACAACTTGAAAACCGGATGAGCGCACAGTGTGTAAATTCCCAAAACTCCCAGACGGAGCGTAAAGTAAAAAAAACGTGCGTTGGATAGAACACGCACCGAAAACTCAGGTCTCCCTTCTCTCCTCTTGTTTTTGACTTTCTAATCTGTTCCGAGCACGAGAGGGAGAGAGATCATCGCATCATATGTTGTCCGGTCCGGGCTGTGCGGCAGCGGCGGCGGCGGCGGCGACGACAGCAACGGTAGCGGTGCAGGTAAACGCATGCGCGGGGGTGGGGAGCACTACTATGCGTGCGCTTGTGTGAGAGTGCTTGTCAGCCAGCTGATCGCTGGCTTCAGCAGTCGCGTTACGCTCGGTGACGGGTGTGCATGCGCCTCATATTTTGGGAAGCGCGCGCGCGCGAAAGTAGTAGTCGTCGTTGGGGGGCGCGAGGAGACAGAGCTTGCAGTAGTAGCTTGCAAAGAGGAGAAGGCCATCGGGTGCCGAGAGAAAGCACGAGAGGTTAGGGCTGAGCTTTTATTTTTTTGTAGCTAATCGTCTATATGTGCCACTCCGGAGCTTCGCATCGGGGGCCAACCGGCCGCCGGCGATTCACAGCAACAAGTTCAAACTCTTAGAGCTTTCACGGATATATTTATCGTATCCTATTACTGCTGCTGCTTTGTGCGTAACCAAAGAGAGAAGGACGCCAAGATGATGCAGGATAAAGGCGAGGATAACGGCATCAACATCAAGTTTGGCGAGGATAGAACCAAGGGCGAGTACCGGCTTGTCAAGCCTAATAATTCCGCTGGACTTAATGGCAAGAAGAGAGGTGCAAATGGGACCACCAAGCGAGGTCGGTTACTTATCGCATTTTTCCATCTTCTTCCCTCGAACGTTCTTTTCTATTTCGGTCTTTGTCTTTTTTCGCGCTATTTTTTACGTCTATCGACCTGCGGCAAGTATTTAGAGACAAAAGCCTGCGCGCGCCCGCGCGCGCGCGCGTGTGTGTGTGTGTGTGTGTGTATGGTCGCAAGTTTGTGTGTTTGTCTGTCATGGACGTTACCGTTTAGCGCGTTAACAATATACGTGCAAGCGATATCGATTGTTACACTGCGAGGGTATGTAAAGCGCGGTCACTCCGACTGGCACAGTAATATATAGAGAAATGCCACTTAGCCCCCTATAAAGACTTAATTTGATGCCGACCGTACAGCGCGGATTGTCGAACAGTTAAAGTATCGTGGAAAGTGTTATTCTCGTCGGTGTCGTCGTCGTCGTCGTCGTCGTCGTCGTCGATGTTTGAATTTTAAACGAAGAGCTCGAACGAAAAGAAAAGAAACGAGAAAAACACCTCTCTAAGGTTAAACTAATCTTTAATTCATCAACGAGGCGAAAGCTTTTTCGCGCGCACTGCTGCTGCGAAACCATGTTGGCTTCATTATTCAATCGTTGAAAGTGGCTTATTTGCGGTCGGAAAAAATCACTAGCGCGATTTTTACGTGCGTCATCGTGAACAAAAGTAGAAAAAAACTGTACACGCTGATAATTGAAAACATTGGATTGATTT
Organism: Chouioia cunea; assembly: GCA_030064505.1. Taxonomy (NCBI): domain Eukaryota; kingdom Metazoa; phylum Arthropoda; class Insecta; order Hymenoptera; family Eulophidae; genus Chouioia; species Chouioia cunea. The sequence goes on from JAOPFQ010000004.1 coordinate 22,115,587, forward strand.
TTACTAAAAGTCGTTCTCGCGCACACGATATCTGCGCCCTGAGCTTTCGTGCAACGCGCCCGCGAGTCGAACAAATAATTCATAAATACTCACCTAACGACTAACGATTCGAAAGATAAATCGCATGAATAAGTGTATTCGCAACAAGATAGAGAGAGAGAGAGAGAGAGAGACGAATAACTCTGTGTTCTTGTTTGTTTATCACAATATCTTGAATATGGTAAATGCGAAACTGAATAAAAGCTAAAATTGTACGCGCATGTTTTGTTATTATCCATATTGCATCTCGATAAATGACTAGTTTGATTGATTTCTTTGTATATATATATATATATATATATATACACACACGTGTGTTGCACATAGGCTACGTTCAAATAGAAAACAATGGCAGCGTCTGTTGGTATTTTGTTGGCTATTAACCATGTGAAATTATATGGGAAAATAAAGTTTAATCCGTTCCTTCCTACGCACGGAGTTTCTGCTCTCGAGATTATTATTGTTCAACTATATATATATATATATATCGTGCTATTTTTGTAATCTCTGCATTTAACCTGCACCATTTGCTTACAATTATACTATACGAATAATTGCACGTATAATTTAACGACTTTTCAAATACTCCAACGACTTATTTTTTTGTACAAGTATAGATTGCCCATTAATACCGTAGAACAAAGGATGCACGTGCATTGTAAGAAGAATAAAAACATGTATGAAAATTCGTTTTTCTGCTCGTGCAAGCAAAGATTTTCAAACGCCTCCACGTTTTTATGCGTCATGCTATACTTTCGTAACCGCCACGATAGGATTAGATAATGCGTCTTCGTCGTACAAACACGCGGGAGAGATAAAAGTCTCTCGATAAAGAAAAAGAAAATTAAAAGAACGACGCGTTGGCTATGCATTTTCGTGCAACCAAAATAAGACACTCGCTCGCAACGGAATTTGCTGGCATCACCTACGACTTAGTCGTAGATAACTTTCACTCGAGTCCATTTGCTTAAGAATCGGATTTTGGAGTTGAACCGCTGAGCGAGAGAGAGAGAGAGAGAGAGAGAGAGAGAGATAGCGAGACGTAATCGATCAGAGTTTGAAGTTTTGTCGTTGATAGTAATGGCATCGTGCCAATGGATGTTTTATTTTATTTTGAAGGGCGGCTATGATTATTTGACGGAAGCTGCAATATTTCCTTTAATATCGAGACCGCGATGACCAAGTCCTTTCAAAATAAGTCACAAAAAGAGATGATTATCATTATTGCATAGGTATTCGTCCAATATTATATTCAATGCTCTGAAAGCCATCTTTGTAAGAAGACACAACTGTATGTGGTTCGCTAGATATCTTGTTTGCATAGGTATTTTTTTCTCCTTTAAGCTATACGTACGATATACATACAGACTAACGCACGTGGACACGTTATTATCAGCAACGTCGTGTATACCTTCACAGAATGTTATCTTTGACCTGCTAAATAAGATATATATAATTCACACTCGCATACACATTCGTCTACACGTCCAAAATGTTTGCCCGCGATTACTGGAGAAGCTCGCCTTTTTCACGTGAACGACACGCGTGCCAGCGGAATAACTTTTCTTTTAAAATTCTTTGACTTTCATTGGCACTTAGAATTTGTTGCTTTGCGTGAAAACTGTTGCTGTTGATCGCAAATACGCCGCACGAGAGTTGACACGTTGAGCTACTCATAGAATTGATCGCACGGAAGAATACAAATAAATAGCCCATGAATAGCGATCGACGAACCAATTTCGAAACAAAACGATTTGTTCACAAAGCTACGCAGTGTCTGTTTTATCGTGCTCCCGAACATTCCGAGAAAATCTGTACAAAAACATAAAAAAAATAAGGAACAAACAACATCGTTAAAACCCACGATGACAAATTGTGTCGACTCGAAAAGTTTACTGTAGCGTAAAGAAAGTCAGTGTAAACGTTGAAAGCAGACCGCGTCGCGGTAAACAATTAGCAAACAATTAACAAGCAATCGCTCATTCGTAATGCGATAAGCGTAATCTCGGCGAGACTTGAAAAAATGCGTGTACGACGTTGTAAAAAGGTGAGGAAAGAAAAGAAAACAAACAACGGAATATATCGTACGATGACGATCATTGAGTAGTAAACGGTATATTAATTTATACCGGTGACAGTTTGTTGTAAACGGCAGCAGCTTCGTGTCGTCTCTTTCTCTTACATAACGAACCCACTCGTATCTCGTGGTTGAAATGTTATATAGTCATTTGTCATCCAAGATTGAAAAGGTATATCGTGACCAATTGGTTGGACTATTGCATCGACAAACTCGTTAGGGATCGTGGACTTGCTTGGAAACGATCAGCCTTCTAACGCAGAGCAATTCTCTTTTCGTTGTACGTTTTATCATTTAAAGTGGCACTTGTCGAACGTACAATGTGATTTTTGAAAAATTCGGATATTGTGTTCTGGAAAGATCTGCGCAAATAGAAATGTTTACAAAGTACACATGGGTTTATCCGACATTTGAATTTATAACGACAGGCATTGTTGAGGGAAACGAGTAGTGCTTTGATTATCTCGTATTTGACTACTGCGTATTGAAAAATCCACGTATTCACGTGCAGCTATAGGCTCGGATGACACGGGAGAATCAATAAATGGCGTAGTTGATTTTGTTGAGAACAATTCGTCAAATTCTCCAATTACATTACGGTGATAATAAAATATCGCGTGTATTCGAATTTCGCAACAACTGTAGGGAATTTGTGGTGAACATAGATTACTAAAAATTACAATGTTCTTGGTAAAAGTAATTCATCGTTGAACACAATGTTAATACAACTATAAATAAATAGGCAACGTTATAACAAGACAACGAATGTTGATTAGTACCGTTGCAATCGGGCCTGATGTATTTTCGCTACGTGGAAATTGCCTTGTTATTGACTCCTTACGTGTCTTCAAGCCATGTAAGATTTTTCGACCACTATGCACTCCTTTTTCATCGCCAATCGTGCAACTAGTGCTGTCGAGTGCTACCACCGTCAAATATCGTTCTATCGAATCTCCAAAAGTAATATGGATACTAAGGTCATCACTAATCATCAGAATCTAACCGCAGTCGACAACGAAGCAGCGAGCACGAACAAAATCTTTCCAAACGGCTGTGTAATCGACGCGACAATGATTGTACAACGGTTGCGCAATCCAAAGCACGACCGATATCTGTCAAAACATTATTACGAAAATTAAGTTATGTAGTTTTTTTCTTCTCTCGCGTGTCGTCACAGTGTCACACGTGTCACACGTGTCACTGCGAGGCTATCAAAAGAAGCCAAAGACGTAAACTTGACCGCGAGCCCCCACATGACGTGCCTTTGTCATCCATCCCTCGTACATAGCAATAAACGTATAATTGGATATATCTTCGATACAACGTGCGTGTGTGTTGCTTCGCTCGATCGATGAGCGCCTTTTTTATCGAATTATCGTGTAACGCGACTCACGTCTATCGATTGAGATGTTTTTGCCGAATATGAATGAAAATTCTTATAATCTTTTTTTCGAGTACATTGTTTACTCTCGTTAGCACGTGAACTTCTTTACGGTACAATTTGACGATTAAGTTGGTTCAACAAAATAGCTAAGCTCGTATCACGTTATCGTATACACGTGCGTTGAAAGTAGATTTTAATTTTGAAAAACAATATAGGGAATTCTGTAGCCGAATTTTTTAAAATGCAATATTGCTCGTCCAGTGTATTACCGAATTACTCTGAATATCTTTGAAAAGTCAAGATCGAGTCAAGGTCTTGAAGATTTTCAACGATGTTAAAATCTCTGCTGAAATTGTCTTCTTCAAATGGTCGTTTGTACTTTGTGCAAGAGACAGTTTTAACAAGTAAGCCTGATACTTTTGTGCCAGTAGCGATGTTGTCGACTGGCTAAGATTGGATATCTATCGAATAAGATGATTCGCTTAAGGATAGAAAATCAAAGGGTACTTTACTGCTGTCGATTAAAAACGACTTTAGCTTTGTTTCCTTTTCACGAAATAATATTCATTCCTGGTTACTAGAGTTCATTTATCCATCGGACAATTGTTCACAAATACGTATTTCGTGCATAATCGACTGAATCGTTAAACCATTTCTAATATCCTTTACAAACTAGAGTTTACGTCAAAAAATTCTTTGCGCAATTGATGTATTAAAGCACGACGTAAAAGTTTATCATGCACGTAACTCTTACTATTTTTCAAAAGCTTATGATCAAATTTTTAATATGTCGAACCATCAAAAGCTATAACATTTGATTTCGTCGGAATGAAACAACGCTTAACGCTAATGCTGATTTTCTCGAGAGTGCTTTCAAAGAACGTAAAACATTCAAGCTTTATCATCCATCTCATTTTAGAATTGTTCTCACAATTCCTAGGTCAAAGTAAGCGTTGGCAAAATCAATAATACTGTATAAATAAAAAGAAGGAGTTCGATATAAGCGCCCAAAGCGTGCTACGACTAATAGCTCGCGTTTTTCGGAAAAAAAGAACTTCTCGTCTTTTACGCGGTTCAACGATTTCGAATTAATCTTGGACGACCTTGACAAAGACAGAGAAGAAGTGCATCTCCTCGAAAGCCGTTATAGGCATACGGGAAAATTCGCGTACAAGTGCCTATAAAAAGCGCGCCAACTTTTCCGCGCGGGTCGCTTCTATTAAAAGCACGCACGTGTAAAAATCGATCGCGAGCGCTCGAGCAAAACATCACCCATAGCATTGCACAGCTTGTACATACTGGAAATTCAGCTAAAGCATTCGTTTTCTCTGCTGTCGATCGTGAGACGTACGAGATGTACGTACGTAAAGATACATGTACAATAATGCAATGCACCCACAGTGGGCTGGCCATGGTTTTGGCTGTCACGTTGAAAGGATTGCAAGACATGCGATGTCTGTAGACGTGGATTATTTATTCATTTTGTTGTATTTACTCGACGTAACATTTTTGACACGTCAATTAGGTGGTTGATGAATCAAACAGGTACTTGTCCATGTAAAGGTATGCGTGAAAACTGGAAATATCCAGTTTCAAGCCACACTTTTACGACTTGCAATCCGTAAAGAAATGTACATTTTTTATCGTACGAGGAAAGTCAACCCTGTAAACTATTTGTTAACTAAATATGTATGTCCAAGTGCAGCAAAACATGCTCGTTCACAAATAAAAATACAAACACTACAGGAGGAGCTAAATCCCGAATAAAAAGTTAACTGTGCTAAATAAGAAGCGTTTTCATGCAATCAAAACAATTTAGAGATAAACTTGCTCTATCTAGTTGTAACTAGATAGCTCTTTCCATCGACTACAACAAAATGCTTCGTTGTACATCATACGTAAGTGTGACTCGATAATAGAGAAAAGAAATCGCCATGCGATTGAGTTATCGAGCGCGTATAACGCCTTTGTGTGAGCTGATCATCCGTAAAATGGACTTTCAATCGGCTGGAATAAAGGAGACGTGTCAATTTTCTCTCAAAGTACTCGACCAGACATGCGTGCTGGTTCAATCGAGCTTTCAACTACTATTTGTTTGAACGACAACTCCATTTGAAAGTAATCGAATAATTGTTCCATTAGGTACTATACTCGGTATTCGAGCGTACAGATATATATATATACACATGCATTTGTGTGGGTGTGTATGCGTGTGTGGCAATTTTCACGACTTCAATATAATACGAATAAACGGAAACGAGAAATACACGACGCCTTCTTAATCTAGACTGATGTATGTTTATCAAGAGATATTATAACTGATGTGGCAAACTGTGACAAACACTTTCACAGAAATTTGATCACTTGCATATATTAAATTACTCAGTTTAAATAATGTATGAATATACTAAGCCAAACGATTATTTATTCAAGTAAGCGCAAATCAATCGCTGAAACGTCAGCGCCATTTCGCAAACATTCAATCTCAATCGGATTGCAAATGTGTGCTCGTGCATTACTACAACAGCAAAGGGTAGAAAAGCGGTTGAAATTAGATTTTCCAGGGAACAAACGAACAGGATCGTTACACACTCGTAGACTCTGCCGTTTTTCTCGTTATCTTGGAAGTGTCGAGTAATTCTCTTTTATTTTTTTTTTCATTCGGAGAACAATCGAGCGATTTTTTTTTGCTACCAGTACGATTGAGCTGTGCGATAATGACAGAAACGTTAAACGCTAATAAAGAATCGCTTGATGCTGGTATTTCAATTAAGTTTGTTCGGATAGGTAATTATTCTTCTTGTTAAATGCTCGTACATTGTTGGACGATTTATTTCCAAATTAAATGACTGTTATTCAACTTTAATGAATTATTCAAGTGAAAAGAAATTGATATACTGTGAATATATATGTATACGTGGTCGATTATGACTTTCTGTTTGAAAATTAAAAATAATCTATATATCAAGTTCGTTCGAATCTCCCCCCAAAAAGTTTATAATGATATTAGCACGTGCAGCAACTTAAAATGTATTAAGCTGATTAAAACTCAGCTACGGGGCAACCATACGATCTAACTGATGTATACTTTTCAAACAAAACTAATATCGTAAGAGATTTTTGAACGAGATGCTGAAACTGGCAAAGTGCTACGTTAAATTAGCATTACACAAATTTGGAACGTATGCTCGATTCGCCTCTCTTGGCAGAAATTCTGCAATATTTTATATACGAGTTCAACGATTAACGTCATTGTCTAATGTCGTCTCAAATATTGAGACGCGAAAGTTAGTCGCTAAATAAATGTACTTTTTAATACATTCATCAACAATAATTTATTCAAGAAAGTGTCAACCAATTTCTAGTGGGATGTAAAAAAGTAAATTTGTGCAAAAAAAAATTCAAGCAAATTTTTCTGTTGTTACGTTTCCTCTCAGTTTTAAAGCGACAAACTGAATCAGACCGCAACGATACAAAAAACTTTCCACGCGTAGCTTTTTACGGGTCAATAGAATTCTCGCCATGGTGTGTTAGTTCGTCAAAATAATGACGGTATACGTAGAACCAGCAACTAAGCGATACAAGATGAGAAATACGAACAAGAGAAGAAAAGGGCCGATGATCCCGAGGCGCCTCGTCGTCGACGAGAATGGCTCATCGACCGAACAGACTCACCGCGATAGAAAGAAAAAAATTGTAGCTAGATGGGCTCACTTAGTGATGTACGAGAGAGAGAGAGAGAGAGAGAGAGAGAGAGAGAGAAAGATGGAATATTCGAAAATTTTTCGAGGATTCCACTCCATGCTTGTTATTTGTGGAATTCAGAAATGTTTTTTGTTTCAGTTATCTCTTGTATATCTAATTCATTTTTAATGTTTCATTTGAATTGGCTTATCGAAAGACTATGCTAAGTTACCCGATCAATCTCGTGGAAAAAGTCAAACGAGAAAAGTCCTGAATAATAATAGACGAAGTTGAATACCAATTGTAATCTAGTTTTGTTATTATTCATTTTGCTATTATTATTCATTTCAAGCAATGAATTTTAAAATCGTATCGGTTTCTCGTTGCACACTCGAGTCGGTCATAATTGACTCCATCCAAGTTTCATTCGTCTAGTCGATCTCATGCTTTGCAAATACTATTCAATGTTTATCAAGTCAGTTGTACGTCGTATTGTATATATCCGTCATGAGCTAATTACATACCTTTCTCGGTTTTTCTTTTTCTCGTGCCTTGACTCTTTGAAAGTGCATTACCGAGTGCGCGCGTAATTATCGGTTTGAGTTTTTGCACGTCCGACGAAATATTCTCCCGTTATTTCGTCATCCTTCATCGTACGTTTCGTTAAAAATGTTTGTTTTACAGTAAATTATATTTATTTCGATTTATTTGTTTACCAGCTGGATGTTTAGTCAACTTGAGTAATCTATCGTTTAACTGGCAAATTTAGACCAAAAAACATTGTTTAATCCACCTGAAAACAATTGTTATTTTTGTCGCAGGCCGTAGTTTTAACGAGCAACAATGTATCTCGAGAGAGAGAGAGAGAGAGAGAGAGAGAGCAAATGATATCGTTGTGACTTGTCTAACGAGGAGAGACGCGAGCGCGTTTCTTGGGTATGCAAAATAATAAGCCACGTGGCGCGTAGCCGTGTAAAATTTCCTTAGAGAACAAGAGCCGTCGTCTCGCATGTAGGAGAAAGTGAGTGATTCAAAGTGACTTTTGTTTCTTTCTCTCTGCCGTTAAGAATCTTTCCCCCATTACTCAGCAAAGCGTAAAATCGTGCCAAACACGTTTGACTGCACGACGACTGCTTGCAGTACAAAGGAAATTTATTCGCTTGGGCTGTTTGATCGACGCCGATACTTAATATACATGTCGTTTTGCGACACCATTCGATAATTTTGCGTTTCTTGAACTTTATACGTCGCTTAGCTTGTTCGCTCCATATCGTACTATCTTGTTGTGCGTATACGTGGATTTTTGAAACTTGAGAAAACACAGGTCGTCGTAAAATAAGAAATAAAACAAGTTTTTATTTTTGCTTTAATTGCGAACGTTCGAAAGAAAAGTGTGTGTACTATACGCTATGTACGCTTTTGAACCATGTGCTTTTATTACTAGCCACTATAAAAGTAACAGAGTGATACATTGAGTATTTGTCTCGGTGTCGATAAAAGCACGCAAACGTTCTCGATAACAAGAATGGCAAATCCAAGTCGTAAAATTATGTAAAAAGTCATGTAAAAAGGCAACGTATAAAACCACGCGAAATTTCGAACGTACGAAACAAGCAGCGGTATACATCGACCAAACGAAACGCGTAGAGAAAACTTGCTAATGTACGCTCGACCTGTTTTCGGCCTATTAGACTCGAACGCACACAAACACACGCGCGCGAGTACGTACCAGATGCGATGCCTGCGGCCAAAAACGTGGCGTCTACACGTGTAATCGCGCGCATATCTCATATACATTCACGTTTGTTAATTCTTTCTCACTTGCGCGTGTACAGCCACGTGTGTACTTAACAATTTGCGCGGTATGATCATGACCTTATACTTACTTCGCGTGGTGGCGTTCACTTTCGATTCGTAACGAACTCGATCATCGGGCTTTCTTCTTTTTCTTCTTATTCACCGGCGATAATAACGATTAAAGCTCGTGAGAAAGGTTTCGAGTATTTAGCCTTGATTGGAGGTATAGTTTTTTATTAGCGTGCTCGCAGATGCGTGACTTCGCTGTTGCGTGTACATACCGCCGGTTTATTAATAAGTAAACGCACTAAAAATTCAAAGGTGAAACGGAATTTGTTTACCGAACAGCAGCTGTATCTATTTAGTTGGCTTCGTGAGCCGGTCGGTCAATAATTGAACAAGGCAGCTCGTACGTTGCATAATTCTCTCGCACCGATTTACCTGTGATGCGTTTTCGAAATAATCAGTACGTTCAAAACCCGTCCGTTGTCAAGGAACGTAAGTTGCCAACTATGTCCAAAGATACCCACGGAAAATGTCTTCGGCATTTTGTACGGTTCGTGGGTAAATAAAGCGCTCGAAGAAAGCCTATACGAGCGAAGCTGTCAATCGAATGTCCAATCTTTGAAAATAGAAGAAAAGAAAGATATACCCGGGAAGCCTCTCGTAGACCACGCAAACGGAAGATTGTAATTGCTGAATAAGATCGCCGAGATAATAATTTACGCACAACGTGACGGTTGAAAATACGCGTATGCAAAATCCAACGGTTTTCTTTGACACGTGACACGACAAATATAACGTATCGCAGACTTACTAGAGAGGACAGTTGATATTTGTTTGCTTCAATCGCGCTTATCGAACACAGCGTTGTTGAATACGCTGAAGCTCGAGACTACATTGTTATACGCTGCGTGGATTATAGCGAGCGATACGGGTTTGGAAAGAGGAGAACAAAATACGTGCGGGTAAATTTGTCGTTACACATATGTAGCTATTACGTAAAGCTCGCATTTAGAACCCATTTCTCCACCGTAACGTTGTCTTTTGTTTCGTTCGTTTGCGCGTTACAAGCCCCGGAACGAACGATGCTAACGTTCTGAAATCTACGAAGGATTTACGAAGCCCTCTCTACGCGTCAGAGAGACACGGAAAATTTACTTGCATCTTGGTATACTATTCGTCCTCCTCTGTTTGCCACCAAATATAGTCATTACGTAAGGTAACGCGGTCTCTGTAATTTATCAACACACGAAAAATGAAAATTATAGGGGCAATTACTAATAATATCGTAGGCGATGGAAATTAAAGACTTGTTTGATCTTCGTTACTCTTAATAGCCGAGCTATTGTTGAATTGCGGGCTTGTATGAGTCGTACGTTTTGAAGAATTAATCAACGTAAATAGAATACGCGACACGTTTAAATATCACAAATAACTTCCCACAGTTGGATTTTTAAAGCGTCTCGCGAGTAGTTCGTAAGAAATAATTTTTTTCCGCGTCGCCCGCAAAACAATCAACGTAATGGAAGACGCGCGAGCCAAGTGAATTAAAGCCGCGCAAACAGCGAAAACAGCCTAAACTCCTTTTCCTTCAATTGCCACCCATCAAAAAGAGGGTCAAGCGTTCAACAACAAATCGTTGTAAAGAGCGTCGCTCCATTTCTGTTGTTAATTGCTCAACTATAATGTAATATTTATCTCGCGAAAAGAGCTTTCGTCGTTTAGCGTAGCGTTTAAAGACGATTCTTTCGTTTGGAGAGTTTCAACAAAATTTTCATTTGCCGAGGTATTTTACCGAATGAACTCTTAAGATTGGTTCGCAGTACGCGTGCGGAAGAAAAATGAAGGAGAGTTTTCCAGAATTTATAGCTCGCGCGTAGGTAACGCTGCATCAAATCTGTGGTGAAAAACGTACGATATTACACGAGAAATCTCTTTATTTTAATAACACGTTAGAGAAAAACGAGGATTTTGGATGGTAACTAGCTTAACGAACACTGATGTGCATCGACACACAGGATGGACTAAAAATAATGATGTTTGCAACGTGTCAACTCGGCGCGAACGAAGTCTTTGTTTTTACAAAAATTAGTGTGGAGCTAAAAGAATTTTTTTCTTTATTTTTTCCGAGGAGTAATTTTAAGGACGGAATATTACAAGAACCGTTCGCGGTCGTGCAACATACGTATATTATATATTTGTTTAAAACGGCAGCGATTGTTTGTTTCCGTAGCACTTTCTTTAAAAGAAAACATTTTTATTAATAAAATAACTCAGTGTTCTCCAATGTCGTTTCATAAAACGCGTGGCAAATATTGTATTTCTATCGTAAGATACGCGTTTATTTGGCACAAATGAAACACCCACACGGCAAACGCGCCAAATTTTACAATGCTAATCGACAACTTTGCTATCTCCACCTGCATATAATTATTTAGTAGTGCGCCATTCTTTATTCATCGACTGGGATTCTGCGATTTGTCGCGTAGAAATGAAAGAAAAGAAAAGACATTCCGGTACTCTCGAATAAACTAAACGGGACGGACTCGTGTATTATAACACGACTATTGGCTGTCCGGAAAATACGCGTGTGTTATCTGGTCGACGTCGTTTCCGTGGGCGAGCCAAAGCTGTTTTAGACATTGGCCAATCTGGCATTTATACCGACCAAGCGTAGAAATGACGAATTACAAGTTTTTTTAGCGATCGCTTGGCAAATCGCTCTCTCGTAATACTGTAAGCGAAATTATACATACATTTGAATTGAGCTTTAGATCGTCGCAGAAAATTTAGCGGTATTTTTGAATCTTTGGATGTGTATATATTTTGTGTTTCTATTTGGGAAGTGTGACTTTCCAGATGATAAATTAACTTTGTTCAAGCATTCGTTAAAAACAAAAAACGAATAACTGTCGGATGATTAAGTAAATAAACAATCGTATGCATATATAAATAGTTTTCCGTGAAAAAAACGTCAATGATCAAATAAGTAAGCAAACCACTTTTTTTACTTCGAGTGTTTTCGTCAAAAATAATATATTAGCGACCTAACACAGAAATATGCCTTATGCTTTTCCTTTGTCTGCCGTATCGCTTGTGAATGTCGTATATATTCACTGAATATACTCGTCACGCTTTAATAATACCAACTTCCGTTGGAAATGCATATCCACGGTTGTTTGGGTGATTTCACTTATGAAGGTTGAAGACGTGTTATCAGTCATTCGTCCCGCACTGCAGACACAAGCCGACGAATTTACAGCTGTTTTTTGCGCGCGCGCAACCGAGTTCGCGGGTGTTCTCATCTCGTTTTAAAAAATAATCTCGCGAGTCAATATTTTTCGACGACAAACCTTTACTTTTTTTCCGCAATTACGAATCTTCCAAACACGCTTAAGATATGATTGCGCGTTTTCGATGCGTGCTTGTACGACCATACATTTAAACCTATACAATTATTCGTCAAAATCTTTTTCCGCATTAGTCAGATCAACTCGAAACGATACGTATCCAAGCGTTTTCACGATCGCATATTTCAATTGTTGTTCCCGCGGTAACATGCTCTACACGTTTGCCATCGGATAAGATAGTATCGGTTGATCGACGAGCACTTGATATTACATTCACGCGGCTGCTGCTGCCACTACAGCTGCTATTACCACTCGCGTATAAACAATAAAGTCTCGCTAACCTAAATTATCCTTTTGTAAACGTACACATCTCAAATTATTACGAGTGCGAATTAAAAAAAGAAAGCTTATACTTTGGAGGAAAAAAAGTAGGTTAACGAGGTCGAGGCACGCGAACGACAGCCAAAAATTGTTCGACTACTTTTGCCGACTGCAATGTGAGGCGGGAGTGAGGTCGTGAAGCCGACACCCAAAGAATGAGTTGAGTTTTTGCGAAAAATGTTTCGTTTGACGACCAGCAGTGATAATAACAGGTTTATTAAAATTGTTTGCCAGAGCTTTAACAATGGATTTACGGGTAGCGATAAATTAGTCTGGTTTATTAAGTTTCGCCTGGTTTGTTTACAAGATACGATAACTCATCGATTGCTGTTTAACGACCGTTTTGTAACTGAGGTTTTTTTTTCACCGACTAGTTTTACCGATAATGTATACGTTAGAGTTGTACGTTATGAGAAAGTCTAATGCTGACATAACTATTAAACATCAACGTGTTGCATTGTACTTTCATTGACACATTCAAGGATAGCGACAAAACAGTCGTGCGTTTAGCGTATAATCCAAATGCCTTTAAACGTGTCTAGACCACATTTGTATTTACATCAGAAACTCAAATCTGGAAATCTGATTTTAGTTGTTCAAGGCAGATTTAGATTTACCTGTTGAATTGCACTTCAATCTCCGGTGTGATTGCAAGATCTGATACATAAACGTGAACAAAATACACGGCGTCGATTCGACACTTGCGTGTCAGCGATAAAGAACATCAGGGAGATTTTTTTTAATTTCGACAAATCCTCCACGCGATGTTGCATTTTTAGGCAAGCGTGCTTTCTTTTGATAGGACGACATTTATCACTCTCTCTCTTGTTTAACAAGCTTATAAACAAGAGAGGGTTTACAAAACACTTTTTTTTCGGAATAAATCATTACGTTGCGAGTATGGTTATTCCTCCACAGGTCATAATTCGGACCTTCGTCATCTTAAATCGACGCCCACCATCTATAATCAATCGATCCTTTTTCCATATAGGTGAGCAGGTCTCAAAACGCCATCTATGCCCCTCGTGTCAGGCGCTCGAGGCGACGCGAGCTCATCGGATTCTATCGCGACCTGGCCTTTTCCGTCGTGGCGCACGTGCAATCCAGTGTGTCGTACGGCTGATGATTTTCGTGGCTCTTAGTGTTGGAATAGCCTATGCTGGCTGGTTACTTGCCGATGAATTCTTTGAATGTTTTTGGGCTGCCACGCAAAGTGTCGTCTACATGAGCATTGCTTTGCTCGTCAGCAGTGCTGCATTGTTAAACGTTTGCAAGAATGGTGAATTTACCGTCAGCATAGACTCGGTTATCCGACGAGTCTCAACGGAATAAAATATATCGCTACTATTCGAGTCTTCTGTTCGCCTTAATTTTAGGGGTTTTTGTTTGTTTTAAATTTCAATTATCACGCGTGACTCGCTAGGAAGTGAAAGGGTTAGTTTGGTCGTATAACAAGCTGAATTCAAATATTCTCGATATTCATAGATACCATTTTTCAGGACGAAACAAAATAAAACATCTGTAAAAATTGTTTGAGTTACCATGAGCCACACGATGACGATGAGTGTGCTATTAGCCAATGAACAATATTAATTAACAATATTACTTAATTAATGTCGTTATATTAACAAGTGTCGAGTGCGCTTTAAATAATAACCATTGATCCACTATCTTTTGTTATTTATATCATTTTCTCAAAACTAAATAACAAAGAATACTACGCAAGTATGTTTGTTAAAAAAAGTTTCTACTGCCTTACAAAATCTATATAATACGTCAAACATTTGTTTCAGATACTCGACCGTCCCTCGTGCAATAAAATTCTCGGTGTTTTTCTTTCAATATCGCATCTCTCGGTCATGATTCGTGGAATTTGATGACAAGTAACCACACACAACGCCCCTATATGTGATATAACTGCCACAGATAGCTCGGAGTAATCGAATGAAAAAAAAAGAAAGAAAAAGACACCCATCCTGCAATAATCGAGTTGCGTCCCCAAAATATCCACACGTCCGAAGTGTGTCATCCGCACGAGTGCGTCACAATTGAGAAATGATCAGATTGATGGAAACTACCGTCGCGCGTCCGGCCGATGCAACGTACGCGCGCGCGCGCGACGACGGCGACGGTAGCAACTCGATAGAAGACGCATTTTATTCTTTTCCCAGAGCAACTCCCCTCGCGATCTCTTCCTTGCGCTGAATGAAGACATATTACCACGCGAATCAATTTGAACGGACAGATCGTAATTGGTGCACACTGATGATGATGACTGTCCTGCAATTGGCACTTCTTGGAACGATACGCTCGCGTCGTTTGATCTCGAGGATCTTTTTTTTTCTTTTCAGAGAGAACGGAAAGTTTTCTGAACTTTGCAATTTCGTTTGCCAAGAACCCTTCGTTCGTGAGATGATCTGCTCTGGCACGCATCAATTTGCACTTTGAGTTGATGTCGGTGACGTAAACAGAAAACTGATCAAAGCAAAGTGCATTCTTAGAAAACTTGCGTCAAAGCTTCAGCGATATTTAACGAATATTTGATTTGTATATTTTAGCAACTTTCGATCTCTCAAATATTCAAAGAAATGTACGTTGAAGAATGATGGGAATATTGCAGCCTATCATTTTCTTATTTGGTGCGAACGATTTAATATTCATTTGAATGTATGTACTTAAAAAATTGAATAAAAGCCGTAAATAAATATTCTAATGTAATCTAACGTAGTTGGGTAACGAGAAAATTCAATGAAACGCATTTAGAAAATAGCCATAATAGTTCAATTAACTAAAATGGAAAAGAACGGAATAGAAAGCCAATTTGTAACGCGACGATAGTATCCCAGGAATAGAGGTTAATATTAATTTCCGTTGCAAATGTTTTTTTTCAGTAGCAAAGAAAAATGAAGTCCCGATGGAGGACATGGTACCACCAGACGGCCGCTGGGGATGGCTTGTTCTCATTGCGGCAATCATGGTCAATCTTCTTATCCCAGGTGGCATCAAATCTTTTGGTATTCTATATCAAGAGTTTCTCCTCATTTACAACGCCAATCCGAGCTCAGGTTCGTGGATTCCTGCGCTGTGCTACTTCCTCTACAGTTCACTGGGTACCGTGTCATTCGTATTTGTCGATATTCGATTAACATTACAATAGATCTTGACAAGCGTTGTTGTTGTCTACAGGCCCGCTGTCGAGCGTTCTTTCGATGAGGTATTCGTATCGAACAGTCACGCTCATCGGCGGTACTTTTGCCGGAGTTGGGATGATGCTTAGTTATTTTGCCACTTCAATCGAATTTTTATACGTGAGGTATGTATATACGATTAAACGAACAAGTGTTGTGATACATTGTACGCTATATGTATAATACTGCGACACTCGAACCATCCTATAACGATGTGACACTCTTGAATTGTTTAGTTATGGAATCTTTGTGGGAATCGGCGCTGGTCTTGCCTTCCCCCCAACGGTCTACATTGTTACTTCGTATTTCGACAGACTGCGAGGATTAGCGAATGGTTTTTGCATTTCTGGCAGTGCTTTAGGATCGATTATTTTACCTCCAGTCATGGTCCAAATGATCAAAAGTTACGGAGTCAGGTACTTTCTATTTGGTTTTCATTGCGTCACATTCAATGGCTAATAACGTGATTGTTACAAGTGAAACGCACACGAAACTAGCATTCCATTCCAAGACTCTTACTCTGTTCCTATACTATAGAAGTTCGAGTGTCATCAATCATTTGTACAATGTTTCAGAATAACAATTTTGACGATGGGTGCACTCACGTTGAACGTATGGGCGTGCGCTTTGATTTACGAGCCTGTGGAAAAGCACATGATCCCATCGAAAAAAGCCAAATCTAAAGCAACGGAGGAAGCACTGGAGCCATTGGCCGAAGCGGACGTTGATATTGCCGTGACGAGTCCCGAGGACGAGAAGCTTAATCCTCTATTGTCGCCAAGCAGTGATAATCAATCGAGTAGCAACGGCGAAGCAAAGGGTGCACCACCAATTGTTCCGAAAAGCGCATCGAGCGCTGCCTTGGAACATTACTACAAGCCAACATCTCAATCTCGTACACGTAAAATTAGTATGCCAGTAGGTCCTCGTGACATGGCTGGTCAAATGCATAGTACACCAGCTTTACACGGTATACCCGAGAGACGACGAGTAAGACCGCCTCCACATTCGCCAAGTACTTCTTCGTTTAATTACATCAGCACACCTTATCACGGGAGTACCTTGACGGCATTGCATCCGGAGTTTGCGTCGACGTTGACGTTAAATGCCATTACGTCGGCATTCAGAAAGTCGCCCGAAAAACATACGAAAAGCGAGGATGAAGAGGAGAACCCAGCCAACAAATTTTTCGATTGTAGTTTGCTGAAGGATCCTATGTATCTGGTTATTCTGATCTCCAACTCGACAAATGCCATTAGTTACACCAACTTTGTCATCGTGCTCACTCTCTATGCCGCGGAACTTGGCTTTACCCAAAGCGAAGGCTCTCTACTGCTCTCGACCATCTCGCTGTTCGATCTCACTGGTGAGTACAATACAATCCTCGCCCGTTTTTTCAGTTTTTCCATTTCTCAAAGAAAAACTACGAGTTACTAGATTAGACGATGAAACGATTCCAACCAATCAACGAAATATTCCGCCGTTCAAGTGGCACTTCTCGAAAATCCAATTTCAACTTTCTTACGCTACGACTTGATAGTTTTAATTGAAGCCTATCCTTCAAGTAGTTTAGTCCAATCGAATTCTTTATTGACAAGCTTAGCCATTCGAGGAAGAAAAATGATAACGCATTGTTGGTTCCTTTAGTTCTAGATTTTATTCATTTATTCGTTTGACATAAATTAACGACACGCGCTGTACAATTGCTTGGCCAAGAAAAAAATTAATAAAATTGAATGGTGTTTTTAACGAATGATTGAAATATTTTAGGGCGAATCGGAGGAGCAGCTCTGTCGGACACCAAGTTAATGCCGAAACACTGGTACTTCGTGGGAGGTCTTTTCTTATCTGGAATATCATTAGCAATTCTACCTCTTGCCAAGAGCTTCTACATGTGCGCATTTTACTGCAGTTTGTTTGGCATCTCGTCGGGAGTGTACGTAGGCGTGACAGCAGTAGTAATGGCTGATATGTTGGGTGTTGAAAAGCTCGCTTCGTCGTATGGAATATCGTTGTTCGTGAACGGAGTACTTCAATTAGTTGGGCCACCAGTTTGCGGTGCGATAGGTACAGCGATCGGTGGCTGGGGTCCGATTTTTACCGTCCTCGGTTTCGTTCTCATCGCTGGAGCTGGACTTTGGGGATTCGTGCCATTCATTAGAAAACGCCAAGAAGCCGTGGCGAAAGCAAAAGCTCTCGTGCAGATCGAAGCACCCGAAAAAATGTAGCATTCTAAGCTTCATTTGACCATACAGTTGGGCGACGAAGAAGAGATCGCTTGGCGCGGTACAACTTGCGACAAAAAGGGCACGGAATTGGGCGAGCGCACTGTCTCGGTCTACCATATAAACGTGCAGTGACGTGTGATGTGCGAATGAGACTTGTTTGCTATTATACTAAGCTGCGTGTGATAATGGACCTTCTTTTTCTACCGTCTGTGTTATGTAGTCTTTCTATATATGCGCCGTGAGCTTGCGACTCTACTTGGGGAAGACGGGGGTGGGTGGGTTGGGGGGGGGGAGGTTGTCGAAACTATTTTACTACTTGACGTCAGATGAGCAATCGTTTTCGACTGTACGACGAATTCGCGTCCTTCCTAGAGAAGAGAATATTGAGCGATACGTTATGTTGTACGAAATCACGTGGCTCGGAACTTTACGGTTTAACGATTTGTTTGCGTACGAACGTCACGACTAGCAAGAAAAAAAAATAGATCAATTTTTCTTTTTCCCTATTCAATGAAACTTACTAGTTTCTAGATTGATTTTTACATTTTTACGAGTGATAGGAAAGGAATCTGCAGCTCTCGTAGGAAATTATCTAATTAAAGAATTACCGAAAGTTCGTATATTTTTAATTCCGCGGACATTGTAATTTCGAAAGAAAAAATATAGTGCTTTCCATTCATTCATAATGGTAGTTGTTAGAAAATGATTAATGACCGTCGCCATTTGTCTATTTTAACATCGTGTAACGAAAGCTTTTTAATTATTTACATTATAATCAATTGTTCGTTTCTTACCTATTGTTGTTTGTAAACGTATACCGTCATACTGTATTTTTATTTTGACGTTAACCTTCAATTTTTGCACTCGGAAAAGAGCCTGTAAGTCCCTGTAACAATTTCATCAGTACTAATTTCCTCGACAATTTGCGGTAAGATTAATTTGGAGCGTAATGTGGCATTTAGTGATTGTTAAAAAAAAATAACACAAAGGAAAAGTCTGCAAACTAAGCTGATCGTATCAAGGTTTGCCAACTAATAAGTAATTGAAAAAATAAAATTAATTGCTATTTTTAAAAGTATTCTTGTAGATTTTTTACCGTGTTTGCTTATGCTTTCCGACGTCACTGCCATTTATTCTTAGTCAAAGTAAGTTACACGTAAAGTCAAAGAACACGTAAACGTGTGTTCTGTAAATAATTCAAGCCAATGTTATTATAAAACCCAAAAAGTTAAGAAACAACTTAACTAACTTTTTAAATTCGAGGGTGTACATAGCTGAAAGAATTTGAGTAAGGAAAGTATGTAATGTACAATACAGAGGAATGCCAATAGTTTTATTTTTTCAACAATGATATTTCTCGAGGATAACTTATCACCACGAAATAACGTAATCTGTTTTCAAATTGTATTTTGAGCTAAAGTTGCCATGTTACGAAAGATATTAGATTTCACATCAACTACAAGCGCCGAATTATTGTCTTCGGAGTTCAAATGACTTTTAATTGTGAACAATGTATCACTATTTGGTGAGCGTACAGCGTATAAATTGACGATAACATAACGTTTCAAATATACCAAATTTTATTTGACGAAACTGCGAGTATTGAAATTTTTACATTGTCATTGATAGTTGGTTTACGCTGTATTATTTTCGAGTGAACGCTTTGAATTAAACCGTTACACAACGGTTCACGTATACGTGAATTTAACGATAAATATTAATTAGAATAGCATTTTTGATAATCTTCTACTATTAGTTTTAAGTGACAACTTTAATTATCTTGTGTATACAATTTACGACGTCGAGAATAAGTTGCGGTAAAGTAGCAAACGAACCTTATTACTCTTAACAAATATATACTCGTGTCTTTTTCATTGTTACGTGCTCAAATCCAAACTCGCTCGTGCTGCTTTTTACAGAGCAATCGAACAGAAAAAGAACGTCTTGCCTTATACATGGATTATACAAACGTTACAAAAGTATTTGATATCGCGTTGATGTAAGAGCGTGAAACCTGCACAACAATATTTTGACCGTGTGTACATACACACACTTCGTTCACTTACTCACATACACGCGCGCGCGCATACACGAGAAAGTACTTATAGTTGTATTAAATAATGTATATAAATATACATAGCACAACCGTAAAGATTCAATATTACTGTAACGACATCGTATTAATTTTGTAAATAAATCTTTGTATTCGTATATAATATACATATTATACAATAAGATGCATAAAGTAGAAGCGCGAACACCACAGCCCTATATATGGGATAGAGTAAAATAACATTTGGTTACACGTCACATAGTATTATGTATCTATGTATCCACCGTGTAAATTTTAAGCGAAAATGAAAATGTGCCCCGAAAAAGAGTCAAATAGCGTTGAACGAGAGCGAGTCGTACGTTCGACTTTGAAATCTTTTTGTGAATAAAAAATTATATACAGATCAGTCTTTGCGAGAGTCATTTACTCACTACACTCCATACGCAGCGGATGCGCGTATGACATTACTCTTTCATTAACAGCTGTTGTTAACTTTACAACATTGCTGCGTACGTCGTTTTCTACAAACGTTCGATAGCGCGAGCGAAACCTGCGGCAGCACTTTTCTTCTAGAGCCTCGAAGCTTTCCCGGATGAAAGAGCTTAGCAACGACAAAAACAACCGTACTTCCCCTCGAGGTTTCGACTTCGAGGCAGCACCGGCAGGGAGTCCAAGTCCATTAAATAAATCGCGTCACACAAGAGCGAACGACGAGGAGAAAGAATACGAGAATGGAGCGCGTAAGACGACGTAAAGGCCGTAGCGCACTCGTGGACGGATCAACGGCGTATGCTTCGTCGAATCACGCCTCAACACGAATGTTGTTAATGTGATATGTATGTAGACGAAATTTATGGAGAAACTGATGCTCGGACCTTTTTACACTGCAGTACTAACGCACGTTTTAGTTTCAACGTGGACTTCAAATGTAGGGACTTTGTTTATTGTTCTTTTTAAACATTTGCCTTAGGGAATCGTCTTTTACTGCTCGCTCGACTTGTACTACTACTTGCACCGGTCTTGTCGGCTCGTTGTTTAAACAGATTCTTAATGTCAACTTTTGACGTAATCGAGGCGATTTTTCGATAAATCGTTTATCATCAAACATTCGATTTTGCATTGTTTTCGTTAAAATGATGTTTTCGGTAATGTAAATGACATTGCGTCGTATCGCAGCTTAATCGCAGCTTACGGTCAAAATAAACATAAATAAATTTATTAGGTTTACGTACAACTACCATTGAGATACGGGACACTAATTCGTTTATTATTGTTTTCTTCAAATAACCAGGCAAGTACTCTGCCAACGGTAAAAAAGAAAAAAATTAAGCGTAAAACGATCCGATCGAAATAATGGAAAATCAGTGCTCTCAGCTCTCGGCATGAGCTTAACATCGTCATTGTGTGTAAGCCGCCCCGATGGCGCAGTTGGTGGGGGGTCCGTGATGCACACCAGCAGCCGGCGGAGGAGTCAAGAGAAAAGCGGTGCCGAGTATTTTTGATGATGTGGAGCCTGGAGAATCAAAACTACCTCGAAGGCTGACGGACCGCTTCTTTTTTTTTTCGTTTCTCGTTTCCTCAACGGTACTTAATTCCGGTGATTGGTACATTCGTTACACGTTGATTTCAAAGATAACATTTTTGAAAGATGAGGCAAATTGTGCTGCAATTGTTGCTTGTCAGCCTCACCGTCGCTACGGCTATCCCCAAGTCGGATGAGCCGCAACACCAACGGGTTATCGACAAGGTATATCAATCGTTTGGTTTGTTGTTTGTGTACATTATTTATCTTGATCTAATGTTGCGTTAAAGAAACCGGCTGTGTACGTTAAATTATTAAAAATTGCTCGTCACTAAAATATTTTTTTCGACAAATCGAGGAACTGTTCCGGTGACGCAAGATTAACGTTATTGCGTAGGAATTGAAGTTACTAATATTTATTTTCTTCTTCAATTTAAATTGTTCATAACCTTGTGCTTCGATTTTGAGAATTGTTTATTTTTTACTGATATTGCTTAATTTCAGATACTTATCTTCTCTATGTAACATCTCGTTTGAAATACTAATTTATCATCAATTCGCGTGGTGCGATTCATTCATTTCAATAGTTAAATGTTGTCATTTTTCAGGAACTAAGCGACCAAGAACATTTTATTAATTCCCATCATAATCCAGCTTACGATCACGAAGCTTTTTTGGGAGAGGAATCTAAAACTTTTGAACAATTAACTCCAGAAGAGAGTAGTAGAAGATTAGGTTTAATTGTAGATAAAATAGACAAGGATAAAGATGGTTTTGTCACACAAGAAGAATTGAAAGATTGGATCAAGCATACTCAGCAACGCTACATTCGAGATGATGTTGAAAGACAGTGGAGATCCCACAATACTGACGATAAAGAAAAGATCACTTGGGATGAGTACCGTCGCATGATATATGGCTTTCTTGATGACAAAGATCCTGAAACCATAGATAAGAAAGATGAAAACTACTCTTATGCTACTATGCAGAAAAGAGAGAGACGCCGCTGGTCTGTGGCTGATCAGGATGGAGATGATGCTTTGACAAAAGCTGAGTTCTATGGATTTTTGCACCCTGAAGAAGTAAATCATATGAAAGATGTTGTAGTAATTGAGTCGATAGAAGATATTGACAAGGATGGGGATGGAAAAATTTCTCTTACAGAGTATATTGGTAAGTTTGACGGTTTAGACAACAAAATATCACTGGATTAATTTATAGGTGTTGATGACATTTTGATAGTTGTTCTAAATTTATAGGTGATATGTACCATGCTGAAGAAGGATCAGAAGAGCCTGAATGGGTGAAAAATGAGCAAGAACAATTTTTATCTCATCGTGATCAGAATGGAGATGGCTTTATGGACCATGAAGAAGTAATTGGATATTTTATTTTTATTTTATTTCAATTTTATTTCACATACTATTAAATGAGAAATTCAATAAAATTCTTTTTAGGTCAAACATTGGATTTTACCTCAAGACTTTGATCATGCAGAAGCAGAAGCACGGCATTTGATCTATGAAGCTGACTCTGATGCAGATCAAAAATTAACAAAAGAAGAAATCTTAGAAAAATACGATATTTTTGTAGGATCTCAAGCAACAGATTTTGGAGAAGCACTTACTAGACACGATGAATTTTAAAATATATTTTTCATATAAATGCATTTATTGGCGATATAAACAAATTTGGAAATATTTACAATGAACATTTTCAAATATTAAGCTCTCTATTTAAAAAAAGTGAATTGTAAGATGTGAAATTAGTATTTTTCATGATGTACCATTTATATAATGATTATACATTGATTCATCATCATCATTTATATATTTAAATAATTCAATAGTTTGTTATGTTATTAGCTCATACATAAATAGTGTGTAATGAGTACTGCCATAAAAAATATTGTCACGAATTTTTTATTACAGAAGCTTTTTTTATATTTTACAATTAATAGATAATGAATTGTTCGACATATTAAAAATAAAAATGTCCATTTTTAATACTACTAACTTTGGGATTCATTGTGACATATACCAATATATATTTCTGTAGAATAGATATCTTATCAGTTATTGATATTATCTGATAGTAGTCATGCTAAAACCATCAAGTATGAAACCTTTGTTTCAAATATAAAAATATTGATTTACCCTGGTTAAAATGAATTTCTCAATACTAATGCTGTTTATCATTTTTGCAAGTACTTCAGGTAATTATTTTTTCTTTTTATAAGGATTACTGGAATAAAAACATAAACTCACTATCAACAACTTAGTTATTACTTCTATTTCTATATTCAAAAGATACACAGGTATTGATGGACAAAAATGAAATCTATTGTTTTCAATTTACATGGCCAGGACTAATGGAAATGGATTGCGATGATGATGACATTTTTGATTGTAAAGAGAAAATTAATTGTACGGTCTTAGAAAGTATGAAAATACCCTGTATTGAGCCAATCATAAGTATACATTTTCCTTATTATATTAATGACAACTCAATCTAATCACAAATACATTATATCTATAATTGATTTGTCATCTAATTTAGTACCCTCTAATGGTTTACCACCAAATTTCAATAATATTTGGTCAGGAGTCAAAGGAAAAAAGACAAATCGTCCAGTATGCATTCTACAGAAAGGACATAGTTGTATAAAATACACCTATAGTTTTAATAATGCCAGTAAGAATATAAATTTTTCTTGAGTAATATTTGATACTATGATTACTACCTAAATACATTTAATAAATTGCGATTAGTATTTAAAAATGTAAAAAAATGTTCTGGAATAATGACACTATAAAATATGAAAGTTTAAAAAATGTATTATAATGAAATTTATTTTTACCATACATTTTTTTAGTTATTAAAGCTGCATATTTTTGTGGGAAAATGATAGAAAAAAATGAGACTGCTATTCGAGATGGATGTTTTAGCCAAAAGGTTAGTGTCAATATAAAAAGAAATATCTCTAAATGATAATAAATATATTAACAAATAAACATTGCAAACCATTACTGTTTTTCCTTGAAAATACTACATATTTTAGCAAGGAGGTTACAAAACAGAAGTTTGTGCATGTCAATCAACTGGTTTTGGGAATGGAATGCCTTGTAATTCATCAACAAAATCTATTTATTCTATAACGGTTTTAGTACCAGTTTTGTTGTTATTGAGTTTAATTCAACATTAGATTAAGTTTACGATGTATAAATAACTTGTGCAAATAGATTTTATAGAAAATAAATAATGTATTAAAAAACCAAACCTTCCCTATTTTTTTGGCGTGCACCGTATGCTTTTAACCTGTAATGTATAATAAAAGACCGGCATACCCCCCCCCCCAGCCCTTAATAGAACCTTGAGTTAAGATGTTGTGTTGAATATATTGCAGAAGCATCAAATTTAATTTTTATGGTGTTTTTCTAATTAAGAAAGTTATTTGAAACAATTATTATCGATTTTTCATTAAGGAAAACCCGTGATGGGAGATGATTATCATGCAACGGTATATTCATGGTAAACGGTTTTATTCATTTATTTAATATTTTTCAAAAATGTAGAAACGAACGGTTACATTCTGAGGTTATGTTGACTTGTGTTTACGTTTTGTACGAAAACTGAAAATATTAATATATGTTCTTATGACTTATAAATAATTCTTCCCAGGTTTGACAAAAGCGGAATTATTTCAAATATTCGAACACATCTTAGACACAACTTAGTGAGCGCATTGAAAAATAAAGATTTAGCACAAAAACTCGAAACCAGTGCTCCAAAATCAGCTAAGCAGTATGTTTACGATTTGCTCATAGCAGAATATTTATGGAATCATAATTATGTTTATACATTATCAGTATTAACTAGTGAAGCACCCCTTTTAGTTGATTTTAGTAAATACATGAGACCAAATAATAATGAAGAAAATTCTAATATTCAACAGAAATTACGAAATGATTACATTGTGCATATACTTGAAACATTAGGAATTAAATCTGATGGTAGCAGGGGTAAAGATATTATAAAAGACTACTCTGACAATGATGTACCATTACTCCTTTGCATATTACTCCATGTAAAACTATTAGATAATATTTTCTATGAAAATAACAGCCAAAATCACGCTCAACTGAAAAATGTGAAACACAGAGAAGTACAAACAAAAGAAACTGGGGAGTCAATATATCAAGAAATATCTCAAATTTCTTTAGCAAAAAAGAAATTGATACATCAAAAAGAAGTCTTTGATGCTCAATTAAAACAAAGAGAAATAGAATTAAAAGAGCAATCTTCTTATCTAGAAAGGCAACTGCTGTTACTACAAGACAAATTAGAGCAAGCACAGGTGAAATTTTAAATAATACATTTATTATATTTTTTGTTTGACTATTGTAGCATTTGATTTTCTTTTTCAGAAAATAATGCAGGCTTATGATGTCAAAGAAAAACGTTTTGATGCAAATAAAAAACAAGAAAATTTACAAATTCTTCAGAAAGAAAATGAATTGATTGAAAAAGAAAAAATGCTCTCTCAAGAAGCAAATAGGTGAGCAATTCCTATTAAATGAATCACAAATAACATTGTTCTCACATTTCGACTTATAAGATAA
Organism: Chouioia cunea; assembly: GCA_030064505.1. Classification (NCBI taxonomy): domain Eukaryota; kingdom Metazoa; phylum Arthropoda; class Insecta; order Hymenoptera; family Eulophidae; genus Chouioia; species Chouioia cunea. The sequence continues at coordinate 22,141,915 of JAOPFQ010000004.1, forward strand.
CATTCATAAACTGCTCTCAACACTATATTTTAGATTGGAAAGAGAACGAATTAATCACAAATTATTTGAGGAAAATTTTAAAAAATTGCAAAATGAACTGTCCAAAGTAAAACGAGAGATACCTCGCATGGAACGTAGTTGTAATTTAAGTATCAAAGATGCTCAATCACAGACTGAATTAGAGAGTTTTATATTAAATAGGAAGGAAAGAAATTATTTGAATCAAGAAAAACAAGACTTGAGTGGGCTTGTTCAAGAGCAACAATCAAGAATAAAGCAGCTGAATTCTAGAGTGTTATGTTTAACGAGAAAATTAGAAGAAATACAATTGAAGTATTCTCCCAAATTTGAAATGACTTCATCAGTTATAAAAGTTGTAAATGCAAATACCGTATTAAGTGAGAATAGTTCTACCGAAGATATTCTCAGAGATGCGAAAATGCGTCTCACACGACTGGAAGAAGAAAGTGAAAGAGCTGAACAGAACTATCATAATTTTGTTAAAAATTCATAAAGATGATTGTAAAATACTTATTATAAACGAGGAAAACTCAATTATTTATTTATATTTATATTATATACGTTTTAAAGACTGTGAAGTGCAAATAAAATAAAAACTATTTCGTGGATTCTTTGAAATGTTTTATTATATAAAATTGGGCGTAAACGTAATATACAAATTGATCACTATTTTCATTTTTTATTATTTGTTGATTTCTAAGTTCATTACATACAACATTCAATCATAGCAATATAAAATGTAAGTCAAACTGCATCATCTTTACATCATCTTCGTTTTGGATCAGAGCTTCTCCTAGTAATAATCAGTTAAGGAAACATATTATTTGTTTTAATTTTTTCTAAAATTCATAAAATATTTAAAATAATTGGCCTTCATTAGATTAATGCATTAATTCATAACTTACAATTAATAAATTAATTTAATTAAGGCACTGCAGGTTCTAATTTAAATAATTTAATAAAAGGTATTAAGAAACTACAAATAAACATCATTCATGGTCAAGCAAATATTAAAGGATATTGTTTATCACGGGTTTCACGTCCGTCTCGGTCGTGAGTTCGATCCTTTTGATATGGCGATTTTTCCTGAAATTATATAAAGTGTTCGTTGTAAAGCTTTTTTAACCGTTAAGCTATAATTAAGGCAATATTAAAACATTTGTATACGTAATAACGAGTACTTAAGTAATAAGTATCGCCTAGATTCTTTCTCGTCATTTTTTATTGCCTCCTAACTCGTTTTTTCAGAATGTTGGACGTTGAAGTTTTTGATAACTAAAGTTTCAAGTAAAGTTTTGTTAGATAATAAAAAGAACGCTGTAGATAATCCCCCAAAAACTATATAGAAAATGACAATATATGTGAAAATGTTTATAATAAATGTGCCATTGAGAGGAGTATAACTAAGCGATAGAATATTGTTCATAGTGTTATGAATAGTTATTGCAACAGAAAACATCTACAGAGCGTAGATGCAGTAGGCCATGTCACGAGTTTATGACAATACTCCATATTTATGTATAGGTTCTGATTGGATAATTCAAACTTATGTAAAACTCATTCATGCAAAGTGTTTTAGACGAAAAAAGTTGAATCACCATCTATTTAAAATATTAATTAACATCAAGGAAAATAACATTTTAGGTAAAAATAAAAATTAATTTTGTTAAAATAACTATTTGTTTTTTTTTTTTAAAGAAAGAAAATGAATATTTATTAATGAGGGAGAGGACTAAAAAATCAAGAGAAAATCGTGAGAAAGTAATCTAGGATATTTTAATGAACTTATGTTTGCTAAAGTATTGAATTAATTCTAAAACTTTTCTCTTGGTTTTCTACGAACCTTGGTATAATGATGTTTATCTCTACCATGTTCGCCAATATCTCCGTTTTGATGGGTTCCTTTAGCTGAAAGGAAATAAAATTTAATGTAAGGAATCTTGTTATTGTATATTTTATAAAACTACAATTTGAATTAAACAAAAATAAATAAAAAAAAACAAGCATCTTTTAAAACTAACTAAAATTTATAATAGTAATAGTGACGCGTAGAGGTAATATAAAAAAAATAATTTATTTTATCCTAACAATTTAAAACGAAAAAATTTTTTAAAAATCGCAATCGATAAGTCTTGAATCACGAACCCCGATCATCATCCTTTCTTCTTTTTTGTTCTCCTGATGTTGACGGCTCATCCCCTCGGTCCTAAAAGAATTTATATTTTACCAATACATGCACGAATGAAAAAGTTTACTATGAAGATGGTAATTTACCCTTTTTCTACCAAGTTTCTTTTCTCTTCGCAATTCTTTTTGTTCCTCTCGTGCTTTTGTTTTGGTTGAAACTCTCTCCTTCTTTTCTACAGCAGCTTCTGTACGCCTAGTTTCCTACAGGATTCGTAATTTAAGCATTATATCTTAATGAAATAAATATTTTTTTGTAATCTTCTTCTGAAACGAATCGTTAATGAACGTATAATAACATACCTTTGGAGGGTTATCCACTTTCCTTCGTTTGGTGTCTGTGTAAAAAAAACATGTCAGTGTGATATCGTTATACTAGAAATATTCTGCATGTTATGCTTACCTCTGTCAAGTCCATCTGCCATGGGTCCTGAACTTGTACTACTATTCGACACACTCGATAGGTCACGATCGAAACTGTCAGAAGTTGCGGTATAATAGTGATCCTCCTGCAAAATTTAAATGTTTATTAGCTGTCTATTAAACGTGTGCTCGTCGTTAGACATCACAAAACTACAATTCACTTTGTAATATTTTTTGTCTTTTTTATCAGATTCCTCTTCTTTGTATTCATCTTTCTTCAAATATTTTTCTCTAGATTCGGAAGCTTCTCTACTTTCTTCTCTTTTTCTGTTTTTTTCTGAAGTGTCACTGCAAAATAAATAAAAATTGTTGAATTCATTCGTTATCTAAAAAAAAAAAAAAATTCTTTCGCGAACACGAACTTACTGATGAGTTTGGTTAGAAGTAGCTGGACGTTTTTCGCGCTGTTCCTTAACTTCTTTATCAGATCGACTATCACCATTATTTAGTTCTTTAGTAGTTACACCGTTGCTCAATTTCACCGTAGTGGATGGCTCGGTTTCTGTACTTTCCTGTGCCTTGGCTTCTCCCTAAATGTAAAATATTCAGTAGTTATTGCAACATCTCCGACAAGAAATTAGATTTATAAGTGAATAGTAATAACCTTGTTAGCAACTTGATGGAAATCATATTCACGGATCATGTGTGGAGCTCTAGCCTTCAGCTGTCCACAATATGAGGTAGCTAAAACGTGAAGATCTTGCCGCTTGTTACGCTCTTCGTCACGCACTTTTTCAACTTTACGCTCAAGAATTTGCGAAAGTTTCGCCAGAATAGGGAAATGTGGCAAAATTTTGATTAATATAATCAGAGAATTTCGTATTTGCACATAGTCTTTAGAGTCAAGACAAACGACTATTGCCTATGCGTAAAAATAATAAGCAAAATATATTAAAAGAATGATTATTTATACATTTATGAGATATTTGTAATTTTCTCAAACCTACTTTAGTAATTTTATAATGCCATTTGTGACAGACATGTCGATAGTTTTCAAATCCGACCATGTCACTGGCTTCGGAACATTGGTTACTAACACGGAATTTGGTGACAAAACCAGGGTAATTGCTACACTCTTTATCAAAGATCGCTTTTTCAGAGTGCCATCTCATCACAGTTTCGAGCATAGCACATAAAAATCGGCCATAACGGTGTGCTTCGTTCTCGGTACACGATGTCACAGAATAAGTAATATCACAGAACAGCTGTAAAAAAGATTAAAATATTGCGAAACTTAATTGCATTTTCAGTTGAAATATTTGTTGAAATAATGAAACTGACTCTGTCGTAGCAAAGAAGTGTAGAGAAGTTAGCCGTCTTCAAGGAATGGATAGTATGAACAAATTTGGCGCAGTACATTGAGTCAACTGTCGTAAAAGTGCATCGTGGAAATAAGCATAATTGGAGAAATTGTGTGATGGTTTCGTTCTTTGCAGATTTGGCACTTCTTGATAAAAACCAAGAATCTTTCTCTTGTCTATACAAAATTGAACACTCAGATTATTTTTACCCTTAATTAAAATGAATATATTAAATGGATATATCAAAAACTACGTACCTAAGATAAGCATGTACTTTTTCTACGTGTTCTTCCTGTTTTTTCTTCTCATCCTGTAATTTATCTATAAGCGTCTGATATCTTTCCTGTTCCTTTTTGCCTTTACTTGCGGTCTAGTGAAAATATATTGGGATAAGTAATTGCAATTTGATATTGATGATAGTTTAAAAAGGCTTCCAATATTATACCAAATCTTTGGAATCAGCAGCTTGTGCAGCGAGTTGTTTCAGTTTGTTAACCTCGCGTTGATAGCTTTCAACAGGTACGTATAAATCGTACATTGATAGAGACCAAAATGTGACTAAAAATTGTGGAGAAATGTCTTCCCAAACTTTGAGTGATTGTAAAGGTCGCACTGATTGAGCGATAGGTGCCATTACTGCTTGAGCTGCCTCAGCGTACTTGGATTGCTTGGTCGCCGATGACATTTTTTTATAATTTGGATCGGCCTTACGCAGTGAGTCATATTTCATCTAACAAAAAATAGTAAAACTTGTATAAAGTTTTCTGTTTAAATACAGAAATTTTTTGGGCAATCAACAAGTACTTACGTTTATGGCGTGGGAAAACATAGGTCTTGCCAAGAAAAATGCAACGTCCGAGTGAATATGATAATCTTGCAACATGGAATGAATAGACGGTAGTCGTTCAACGTATTCATCGACTGTCATAGTCTGACCCAAGAATGTCCCGAACTGCACCAAAGCGTCATGGCACTGATCGTATAGCTTTCCTGAAAAGTATTCCATAAGCTATAATTCGATATTCATTCTGTAATAAAACGCGTTGATGCTCCAGTACTTACCCACTAATTTTAGATGAGACTGTTCTGTTTCCCGATAAACTACGCAATGTTTTTGCTGAGCCATTAGGAGACAAAGTGCCACCGCGAGATCGTGCTCAGATAAAGCTTCCTTTAACCTTTGTGACGATTTTTTGGTATTTCTTACTTGACTAAAATATCCAGCCTAAAATGCAATTTCTTGTTTAACGAAGACGCCAACCATACTAGTATATGTTCGTATATACTAGGTACATGTTTTTTTTGGTTGTAAAGTTTTTTAAGATAATAGGTAATAGTTACCTCAATTCTCAAAAGATCACCACCAGCCATAGCATCTAATTGATCAGCTGTCAGTTCTTCCGATGCTTCAATCCCAGCCATTTTTTGCACAATTTCTTTTAAAATCAAAAGATCCAAACTGAAAAAAACAAAATAAATAAAATCCTAATGGGAATCCTTTATTACTTTCCACACATTGTTATTTTGACTGTTGTTTAATTAATTCGTAAGTGTTAATTAAATAACATATAGAGATAAGATGTCGCGGTTTCTACAATTTCGTAACTGACATCGCATAAAGTAGTGTAGCTATACTACATTCGCAATAAAATAAAAAAAAATTAATGTAATGCACTCTAAAATAAACAAAAAATCACAACGCGTCAACTAAGGCAATCAAATATATTTACACTATACGTGATACGAAACGTTCTTGAATTTGCAATGAAAATTTACTTGAATGTCTTTGCCAAGCTATAAAATTAATTTTTGCAAATAAAAAATGCACGTCGTATCCTACGATCATCTTTAAACGTGTAAATTGACAAAGTCAAGTAAATTGTCTATGTGTTCGTCACTTATTCTCGTCGACAGTTCAAATGTCTCGTTCACTCCATCGACGAAAACCCACACAAAGATATTTTCCAGGTGTATCACTCTTCTACTAGTCCTTCCATCGTTAATACTTATCAGATACTATTTTTGAAAAACATCGAAAGGATTCCCAATCATCATCACACTTTAAATTTAACGTCGCTGAAAATTCCAACAACTTTTTTTAACATTTAAACAAGTTTTTCAAGCTTTGGTAGCAAGCAACATTGGTTCTTACCTTGAATACTAATTTTCTGATGAGATTGGGAAATTAGGAAACCGGGTATATTTTAATATTGTAATGGAATTTAAAATGTTGTCCGATATTATAGCAGTACGAAATTTGAACATGTCGAGGTTGCGACTTGCTTTGCGATAATGCGACATCGTGAAATAATGAAATAAAATCGTATTATTTGATTCCAGACTCTTGAATAGTTTGATGCGTGGATCTGTACCCGTTCCCTCAGTGGTTGTCACGTCGAATAACTCACAAAAAAAGAATAAACGAATAAACTCAAAAGATTTTCGAGATTTCCATAAAAAACAAGTTTCAAATCCCTCGTGAAAAGTACAGTTGCTATTTATTTTTGTCCGGTATTTTATCTAACAACTTGACATCTTATTGAAATATAAAATGGTATTGATACTAGTCTGAATACGTCGTACAGTCTTTTATCACTTTTCAAAGTCAGCTCAGTCTTTGGGTATTAGTGAACAATTATTAAATGAGAATGGTACGTGAAAAAAAGTATGGCGAACGGTTGCCTCAGTGATTTCCCCGTCTCTTTGATTCACATCGCTAATCCGGACTTTTCCGAAAAATATTACACACATACAATCGTGCAACGCCATAACGATTAGAACACCCATGATATAGTTATCAATTTCAATTGTTTTAGCGTAAAATGCCTTTGTGTATTCTTTCGGTAATCTAAAGTTGTGCCTCGCGAATTAAATCTAAAAGAATGCAAAAAATAAAACATAACTTACCTCTTTTGTGCTTTTAACATGTTGGCCACATACTGCAGTAACCCAGTCAATTCAATATTGTACTTCTTGAAAATAGCTCCACAGAAAGAAGCCAGTGACTGCAACCAAAGAGATATGCTCATCCCATCGTGTTTGAAACGATTTCTCTCAGCTCCTGCCAGTGCTTCTATTAAACAATATCCCAAAACGTCGTATGATACGTTAGTTAAATACTTCATAGAGTCAACAACTGGTCCTAAAATGAAGAGATTACCACCGTTTAAAAATCAATTATATAACGATACATTTTCAAAATATTACATTTAAATTACCTATCAAGTTATCGTACAACTGGATTTGAATGATAACGTAGTCAAACAGTATACCCGGCGAAGAATGCGTCAATTTTCCTATTGATCTACCGACAGGCTTGATAGTTTCCTTGCTGACTCTTTTTATCACGTTCTTGATTTTCTTTTGGGCGTCGGCACGTTTCTTTAGCAAAGCAGCGTGTTGATTTGGCGTATCGTTCTTCCATCTCGCGTAAAGTGCGTACCGATTTTGATAAGGATAATACTTGAGGATATTCCAAATCTCTTCGGCTACGCAACAATTGCAGTCCATAAAGGACAACGATGGAAGTAGAGCAACGTCAAGAATAGTCAAGACATCACAATAAAGTGTAGTGTCTTTACTAATTGGAAGTTTATTGGCATCCAATGAACACTGCTTTATCGCGCTATGGCATAATCGCATTATTTTGTACATTAATACAGGATCGTGATGTAGGTTGGGACCTAGCGCTACCAACATTGGTACAAGACGGTCGTGCATGTCTTCTAATTGTTTTAATGGCTTGGGTGCTAGTGGACTTGTTAAAGGAGGAACTTTCCTTCCTGGTAATCTGGGTGATATTATGCAGTGCCTAAAGTATATGCTTATTAGTTAATTTCAATTAAGAAACACAATGGATATAATTGTACGATAAACTTACTTTCTGTACACTGGTTCAACAAGGGCATGAATGATACGGCAAAGTGCCAATGCTATTGGTTTCTGATCAGTTAAACAAAAATCAGGAAATTGAGAGAATAAAGATAAAGCGACATCCCATGCTCCAACTTCTAAAAGAGCCTCGCACAGCCCAAATTTCTGGTTACCCGAGTACTTATCCTAAAGAATCACAAGTGTTGATGATTATGACTCTTTTAACAGTAAGATTATAGTATCAAAGACGTAATACTTACCACTATTACTTCTTTTTCTTCTTTCTCCTCTTCTTTATCCTTTGTTGAGATCACATTCATTTTTCTAACATATTCCTTTGCTAGTTTCATTTCATTGTCATAATCTCTAATAATGATCTTATCATCGGGAACAAGCCACGGCAATATATCATCTAGATTTATAACTTCATGCTGTAGCATTAGTGCAGTGACTTTTTGTAAAGAAAAAGGAGTGGCATTAACTGCACAACAATACTTAAAACCTAATACTTCGCATAAAACCTGTCGGTCACTCATGTAGGATCTTATAAGAGGTATAAACACAGCAGCATCTTGTGGTCTATTTTCAAAAGTTTCAAGCAATATGTCAAGAACTCTGTTTGGATCAAGGTTGAAATATCCTAAAATTAAAAATTCATTTAGCATGGTATAAAAGTAAATATACAACTAGTCTTTGCTTTGTGATCACTATCTCGATATAATCTAACTTAAAATATTGCATATTCGAGAGTTAGCGATCAAGGATTTATGAACAGTATTTACAAATACAAATAATTACCAATAAGAGATTTTACTATTTCTAAAAGTGATTCTACTTCTGACTCTGAACGATCTTGACTCAATTCTACGATTAGCTTAGAGTAACCTTCACTTTCTTCCCTAAACAGGTTGAACTTCTTCTGTTTATAACTGAAATAAAATATCAAAATGATTCTATGATAATACAAAAAGTAAAACAGTTTATAAAACTGGTAAATAAAATAATTGCATACTAAAGTTTTGTTTTCACTTTGATGAACTTTGTTTGAAAGTTTAAATTTTTCAACGTTCCTACTTCTTGCAATGTATCAATATCGAGACGTTCTTTTAATAGTCTATCTGTAAGAAACTATAAGCAAAACCAATAATCAATAAACTTTTAATTTCAATAGTGCCTAACATTGAGACACACAATAACACTCACCTTCTCACATTCCTTTACAATATAATAAAAATTACTCCTACTTTCACCTTGGACTTCTGCATCAATGAATGTAAACAGATCCACAATAGCGGAAGGTATTGATCCATCTATAGCCTAGAAGACAAATAGTAATTACAATAATGCACTGATGTTTAAGTATATACTATTTACTGAACATGTAAATATTAAACAGTACAAGGTTATCTCATGAGTCAGTGCAAAAACTTACCACCAGTTCACCTAAAGCTGAAACTACATGATCCCTTTTCACAGTTCCCTGGATCCCACTCAAGATCAGTTCGTATAATCCTCGCCTCCATTCTGAAAAGAAATATTTGGATGTATCAGTTACTTAATTGAAATGAAGTTAACTTAATTGACAAATAACATAAAAATTGTTGCAACAGTAACATACCTGCAGGTTCTCCTTCCTTGTGTTTGAGTTTGATTAATTTGATGCTGCGAACAGTTGTTAATTGACATATTAGGCCTTGGGTAATAAGGATTGAAACATTTGAGAGAAACTTTACTGTAGTGTAGCGCGTCGTTCGAACACATAATAAACGCGGTGTGTAAGGTTTTTCACGGTAGACTAGAGGACACGGTTGACTAAAACTTATGAGATTGTAATAGAACAAAATCGTTGTCTTCGTAGATAACAAAACACGCGTCTTCCGTCGAAGTGTGCAGTTTAACTTCTCGCTCTTTCTTTCTTTTCTCAGGTCGTAGCTTCCCCTCTTTTTTTCCGTGTGCACTTACAATTCATTTTTTCCTTGTTTATCCCAACTCTTCCACAACTCAGGATTCCACGTTTTGGATGACATCTTTACAATACTATCATGTATAAAATACACGCGCGCTTATTGAATTTCGCAGACTTGTTTTCTTTCTTTATCTAGGTTTATTTAATTGATTTAATTGAAATAAAACTTCTTTAAAAATTGCTCACGGCTCAAACAGACACCATTTTCGACCGTCTACTCGACGCAACGCCGCCAGCGCAAGGCAAGCACACACTCACGTATTAACATCGCCGTAATTGCGTGTTCTTCAATTCATCGACATCGACTTCAAATAGGACAAGTTTGATTATTGATTTTTATCTATGCGTTTCTCATTGATAACACAACTATAAGTAGGTGTTTTAATTATTATTATTAGTTTGTTATTTCAATAAAAACCTTATTCCTGCCGTAAAATACTTCAAAATATTTAAACGATCATTTTTAGAAAATATTTATTAAGAAATTTTTCCCTTGTAGAATCTACTTTTTTTTACTTGCGTGGTAACCAAAATAGTTAAACTTACCATTAAAACGAGTTGTCCTTGTAAAATTACGAGGAATTAGCTAGGTGAACTGTTTTATTAGCAGCTGCTGCTTGCGTTGTAAATCAGACCTAAAGTGTCCAAATTCATCGCTTTGTGAACGACCATAAGTTCTTTCGTGTAAATCCACTAATCGGAGAGGTAACCAAATTTTTGTGCTATCAAATCCTTTATCATCGTTGTTAATTTTATATTTAAATAATAAAGCACAGTTGAATCAATTCGGTAAAGTTCATCTAAACGTTTGTATTAAAATATTTTTGCAGGCAGTGTTCATTTTTGATTAGTGTTAGTCTCACATGTGCTAGGTTAATTGTTTATATACTTGATTGGATTACCCCATAATTGTTATCAAAATCATTTTATATTATTTAACATACATGAAATACAGGGGGAGTGATACGTTATGAATATTGCCAGCAACTGTTGCTAAATTATTAATTTTTATTTAACATTGAGCTTTTTTCGCTTGTTGACACTTGTACTTCGTTGTGTCTTTGAGCTTTACCGTTGAATCTTGTAATAAGATAAATTTGTGTTTTCGCACTGGTTTTAAAATAAAGGTTGACATATTTGTTTCAGGCAAAATGGCCAGAGCAAAGACTGGTGAGAAAAAAGGTCCTCGTATCGACGATGTCGTTACCCGTGAATACACAGTCAACCTTCACAAAAGGTTGCATGGTGTTGGTTTCAAAAAACGTGCTCCAAGAGCAATCAAGGAAATCAGAAAATTTGCAGAAAAGCAAATGGGTACCCCAGACGTCAGGATTGATACCCGTTTGAACAAACAGCTCTGGTCCAAGGGAATCAGGTAACGTTAACTTAATCCTACAAGTTTATGTAGATTATTTCAAAGACATTGTCTTGTAAATTAAGAAAAATCAAATTACTCGATAAAGAGTGGTTCAAATATTTTGAATAACAATGCAAGGTGGTTTTGTTGTTGTCAGTTTTATATGTTTACAATAGCTAGCAAAAAGAGATTTTCGTAATTAGTTTCATTCAGACTGATTCTAAAGGTTTATATTCTTCAAACGTGTTTATACTTTTGAACTATTTATATAAGTAACTTTGGGTCACTAACATAATATTTCGTCTGATTAATGAAGCCAAAGCAGTATACAATTTATAACCTCAGCTATTTGTGGTAATCAAATTTTTCGTTGTACAAGTCAATTTATTATTTGGTTTCGAAGCTTATCGATCTTGTAGCAGTCTTGGACATAATATCGGTCTTTGACTATACTTCTAACAACGAAAAATCTATTCATTTTTAGGAATGTTCCATTCCGTGTCCGTGTCCGCCTGAGCAGGAGGAGGAACGACGACGAAGACTCAGTACACAAATTGTTCACTCTTGTCACCTACATCCCAGTTGCTAACTTCAAGGGACTACAGACGGAAAATGTGGATGCGAGTCAAGATTAATTTATTAGCTTGAGGGTATAATAAATAATTTTGGCTAAAATGTTGTCTTTTTATTTAAATATACTTACACTTAAGTAAATTCAAAACTGCTTTTAATTTTTATCAAATGAATATCCTCGTAACAACCTTTATCCCTTGAATGTAAAAGTACGTCAAATAGTCTTGCTTTCTGCTATGCCTATTAGTGTTACTTGCTTTTCCAGTGGTTAATTGCCATGTAAAGAGGGCATTCAAATCATTAATGGTTCGTTAAAAGGCAGTTACTTGTAAAGCAGATTTTTTAAAGACATTTAGTTTTATCTCGTACTTTTGGTTAATTTTGTGGCATCGAGAAAGACGAAAAACTGTCAATAATGTAGTTGATGAAAACGCGTAGGTTTTTCACGAGGTATTTTGCACTCATGGCAATTTGCAAACGTTCGGCAATCTCGAAATCGGGCATACACACACACCTCTCGCGTGGTAATTCCAAGCGATTGCCTAAGCTATCTCCCTCTCGTTCTCCCTCGGCAAACTTGTCCTTTTCTTTCCGTTGCTTCTCCCGCGCTCTTCCTCCGCACCCCTGCTGCTAAACTGATTACGGGATGCTCTCCGTTAATGAAATTACGTACTCACAATCATCTAATGTCGAGCGTGGATTTTTGCGACACTTTACTCTGCTTTTATTAGGATTTATAGGCGCTATCGAGCTTCGTCAATGTTGCATCCTCACACGCGGAGCTTCCGTGCGAGGCTTTGCACTTGTTTTGTTTCCCCGCTACCTAGCTAGTGCAACAACGTTTTAAGTGTTTTTTATTATGGCTCTCGGAACGAGTTTTCCCGACTGCGCTACATTCACGTTGAAATGTAATTACGATAATTGCCAGTTGAAAATTGCATTGCCTCCTCTCGTTTGCCCGTTGTATGCATGACGCGCACCCACCGCTCTTGTACGATGTCCGCGTGAAAGTTAGTTAATTAGAGTTTCATTTTAAATTCATTGATCAAGTCACGATGATAATGTATCGGTATGACTGATTACTACGTAACTTTTCTGCTGCGCGTATAATTCAGCACGGTGGCTAGAATAAGTCATGTCTGTATTGTTAAACGAAAGAAATCCAAACTGGACGAACAATAAATACGTGGTAACCGAAGTAGAAATTCATCGTTGAAGAAAATCAGCTTTTAGATGCGTTCGTTCGTCGACTTATTTATAGTAGCAGGACTTTTCCCCAATAACATTGGCATAAAACTGTAGTCAACTCAAAGAAAAGTAAACGACACGGACGTTTAGTCCAGGCGATATAGTCCGAAAATCCCCATTTTGAGCACTTTTCTTTGGGCAAGCTCAAGTTTTGTGTCTGGATACTAAAAAAAATACATTTTGCGTTCTGCGTATGACGTTGTTCAATTTGATATCTCGCAACGAGCAGAGTTGATTTTCGTTGCCTAAAATACTATAACAAGAGGTCAGTCTTTCAAATACGTGCCCTTTGTTACTAAATATGCATACGAGTGATCTATTTCTTGTAAAGTTACTTGTGGCTTTACAACAATCTTAATAAACAACGGCCAACGTCGTAATTTAGCGCTGACTATTCGTGTCTTTGTTTAATCGTCCATTCTCAGAATTGTTCGTTTGAGTGCAAATCGCGCCAAAGACATCTTTGAAATACTATCGACGTTTGAAATTCAAACGGTCAATTCAGTTTTAAATTTACCTTGCGATCTGCATTTTAAACGATTCGAATGTCATTTGATAACGATCAATATCGTTATAACTACTCGAAACATCGTTAAGAGAACATTGAGCTTCGGTAGGTTTTTCTGATAAGTATTTAACAATAATGGCTATAACGTCACTCTTGATTTAACGTCAAACGGTGTGCGATTTTTGAACTGCCTGCACTGAGAATTGTCCACGTTAACGTGTTTCCTTAATGATCGTTCCTTCAACTCAGCGTTAGTACCGTGTGTATTAGCCGTCGAGGTTTAGACACGTTTTTAATCTAATACAAACGATTATTTTCGTAATCAAAATCAACGCTCGTGCTACGTATCGAAGTACTCGCACGTGACTCTACTTGTTTCACCGTTAAATAACGCGTTAAATTTGGTTTTAAGTTATACGATTTCGAACAACTATCAGGCGGCATAGGTTTCTTGCATAGAACACAGTTGACTACCCGTGCATCGTCAAATTTGGACGATTCACGCGTTGCTAAAGCTTGCGTGGACTATTTCTGAAAATTGAACGAAGTAATAATCGTTGGTTTGAAGATATCGTACGTGGTTTTTACCCCAGGCGTGATCACTCTACGCGGGAGTCATTGTCCTACTTCAAATTAAATTCTGTACACGATGTACCCAACGCGTCAAATTTAAATTAAATTAATGCGAAATATTGGCAATATCGCCGTTTAGAGGAAAGCAACTCAACGGATCACGTTCGATAAAATCGTAGAGAATTTGTATGCGTGGAAAATTCATTCAAAAAGATAGAGAAAGGACAACAATTCTTGCGGTTTCAAATAAATGTTTTGTCATTTTACACATCGTTTTTGTAGAATCCTTCCTTGACAGAAATTGATGACTTGATAAGTGAAGTCAATTTATTGGTCAATTTATTCGCGATCTGATTGGTTAAAGAAAAGTCACGTGTGATACGGACGCGATAAAAATGCACGCGATGGATAGATATTGGATATCAACGAGGCTAATCTCAAAATAATATTTTGATTTCGTGAAAAATGAAATAAATGAAATAAAAGTAGAGAACGTTTAATCAACGGACACCTTTATAGCTTCAATTCGCTTAAAAAATAGAAAAAGAAACGAAATGGATGCGCGTATAGCGCGTTTATTGTTGACAACTCTATTTTTATTTGTAATCTTACCTGTTGATACCAAGATACTTTAATGTTGCACGTTTCTACTGGAATTTGTTCAACTTTCAAAGATTTACCTCAGCTTTGGTATGTCGAAAAGGAAGTCGCGGCGTCGTGAATGTTTGCTATTTCACCGTTAAATCGAAATGTTTCATTTGCCGATAACAATCTTGGCACGCTAGAAAAGTAGACACTTGAGAGAAGTTTTTATATAATATTGATTCAATATTTCATAATTACGGGTTATTTGTTTAATTAATAACTAACAAAATTCGCGAAATTACCGGGACGCTTTGCTAAAACTGCCAGCTGCATCTTTTAACACGGCGTCTTTTCTTGGAAGTACTTGCGTTCGTCCTTTGAATTTAGCTGGCCAAAAGAAAAAGTGTCTTCTATCCTTTTGAAAGAACTCGATATTTTGATCGATAGCACAAACACGTACTAATAACGACTATTGTGAAACTACCTTTTTCGAACGGGTTTTCCAATAATCACGTAATCATTTTGTTTTTAACGAATGATTTTTTAAAAGACTTCAAAGACTTAGATCGTTGCGAGGTATCAAATTAAGAAACCCATTATTCTATCTGAATTAATTCCCGAGAAAAGTGGGAACGAATTTGCCCGATTGATTTTGAACGTCCTGCTCCCTGTCGCCGTGCGGTAGCCACCGTAAAACAAGCGCTCTACTCATTTTTTATGAATATGTGTAAAACTTATCTTTCGTCCATGATGTTGATCGTTTAACGAATAAATTACACCAGCTCCAGGTTGTAATCGTGTTTTTTGTTACGTCTACCGTGTCAAATCGTTGATCAGCTAACGGACAACACTGACGGCCAGTAACTCAATTGTTACGAAAAGTTTGATTTTTGTTACTCTTAATTTACGTAAAAAATTGTCACAAAAAAGTGGCATCCATGGGATTTCGTTTTAAAAAATTCTCTAAATTGCTAAATAATATTTTATCGAAAAGTAAGGATCATTTCGACGTATTACGATGGAATCTACCGACCAAAAATTAGCTTCGTCATAGCTGACGATACAGATCGACTATTAGCTAATTCGTTTATAAAGTTATAAGTACTAAACTATTTAACTACCGACTCCAGGCTTCGCGCACTCGATTTGTCAACGACAGAGAGTAAGTGTATTTAACCAGAATAATAAAAACCCGTTTTTAATTATTATTTGATTATAATTATTTTACACGGAAAGTCTAGATTTGTAGGCTTTTTAAAGGCAAATGAAAAGTATCAAAGATATCCGGGGAAAACATCAAATTTCATGAAAAAATGATAAATAATCGTATTGTAACAACTCGCTTATGGCTGAAGGATCGCGAACAAGCCGTGTATTTTCTTGCAGCCAAACGCAAAAATTGAGCTGACCCAAAGAAAAAAAGGCTATTTTTGTAAGTTGTCCGGACTAGTTTTGAAGGGGCACAAATTGGTGGAAATACGCGATTGTCGCTAGCATGATTTCGTCTATAGATACATAGCAAACTAACGACTCACAGGCGCATCGGACGAGGATGATACTACAGTTGCAATCTTCGCACGGGAATTAAATTTCCGTGTATATATTCCTCTGGAGAGTATAATATATAGCGAAGCCCAAAATTATAAGGATGTGGCGCGTGCCCGATGTATAATTTCATATCAGAGAGCATTTCGTGACCTCCAGTCCATTTGCCAGAGAGAGAGAGAGAGAGAGAGCGCGCGCGCGCGCGTTATTCTCCCTTGCGCGACAAATCAAGGACATATGTAGTAGGGAAGCTGGTCTATATATAAAATAAATGCGTATGTATTTATGCATGTGTGTGCGCGCGACAAGTGAATAGACGCACATTACACATGCAACATACTGTATGCTTACATTCGCTCTCTTCCTTTTTTTATTGTGGGAATATAAAAGCTTTTCATTCCACACTTGCACCGCTATACAGTCACTGTGGGGGCTGTTATTAAAATCGAAATCATAGATTGGTATATTGAAAATCTATCGAGCAAGTGTCGTACAATAAACGTACATAATGGAGTTGGACGTGAATTGCGATTTCTTTTTTATTTGTGTGTTTTTTTAGCTAAGATTTTATTTCAAATATTTGTATTGCGGGCAAGCATCGTAACAAAGAAAAATCTTAAAATAATAGCTTCCAACGACTGTTTAAACTAGCGGACTGTTGGTATATCTGTGTGCACCTCGAATCAATCAATATACTCGGCCACCCGATCTCCTGTCGATCCCCATTCAATCCAGAGAGGGCGTATAGTAAATTAAATAATAGAAAACCCATTTCCCCGGAAGAAACCATGGGCACTTTCCCGCAACGTGAAAGTAAAGCCCATAGAGAATCAGCTTCGAGAACGAAGCGCGATAATCATCAGGAGCAAGGCATGTTCACCCTCTCTCATACACATACGTATACGTGTATTATATATATATATAGGCATAGGTATAGGTAAAACCCAATCAAGCCATTCGAAAATCTCCGCGTAGCTTTATACCTACTTACACGTCGGCAGATTCTTAATCCCTTGATAATCGCTTTTTCCGCATCTCGTCTTTCCTGCTGCTACTGCTACTCGTACACCAATTCTCTCTCAACCCCTTCGTACGCTCTCTCTCTCTCTCTCTCTCTCTCTCTCTCTGATCTACTACTGTATGCTCCGCTCCAACTTTGCTACTAATGAGGAGTACATATGTTAGCGCCGTCTGTTACTTCTTGTTCTCCGCTCTCGTACATTCAATTGTGTGTTGTGAGAGTTGGACAGGGACGTGACGAATGTCACTATACTTTGCTACGCGAATGAATTTATTCTTACTTATTCCTACGAATGATTGATCAAAGAGTAGAGCCTGTATTCGCGGCAACGACAGACCTTGCCTACTAAAACGTTGCAACGGACCAAACCAAATGTATTTTTTATTTAATATTAATACGACAATAATAAAAATTGTTTAATGTAATTGCAAAAGAAAAGAACGGAATAAAACAAAGCATCGAGAACGTTGCTGATTATCGTTGCACTTCGACAGCGCCTCGAGGGAACTGACATCTCTGCGATCTCACACTCGACGTGATCGGCCACGTGCGATCCGCGATATTCCCCGGAGGAAAACGGGGTATACGGCAACCCCGCGAGCGCGTGAGAACAAGTGTGGCGCAAGTGTCGCAAAGGCACATGGATCGACGTACGTACGACGTATACCCACGTGTAATGTATATACGTATATATGTATATGCCATATCACTCGACGTTTTGACGTTGCAATTTGGTGATGTACGCTTTCGGCCTTTGGTTTGATTTTTCGCGTGTATCGCATTCTCGATGCGTGATCTTTCTTGGAGAAACCTAAGGAATACCTAAAAATATCTTTTGAAAACGCTAATTGGAGAAGGAAACAGTTTCGTGGTTTAAGGTCTGCGTACTAACGGTCAATTGGAATAGAACTAATAGGTGGCTGTGTTATTCGTACGGTTTATTTTGATCGAGAATTAGCATCAAATTAAGTATTCGTTAACAGAGTCGAACGTAGTAAAAAAGAGTCGCAAAGCTTTCGCAAAGCTTTCGCAAAGTGAACGCGTGGTATAACTCCTGAGATTTGCATTATTCGTATTATCGTCATATCGAGCAGGAGACCGTAGGTATTCGTAAAAAACAATTTATGTACAATTCGCGAATCAAACTCACTTCTCGCAAGCTCTTAACACAGTGTTGAGCATAAAGTCCGAATAGGTATAGTTGTCGCGTTGTAAAACGCGAACGGCTGCAATCGCTCTAAAGCATATCCCTAAAAACTTTTAACACCTATCGTCCCACTGAGAGTATATAACATTCTCACTCTCGGCAGCCATATACGATGATGTCAAACGTCCCGTTTTCGTATATAGCTTTAAAAAAATAACAAACAAACGTGTCCAATGCAAGCTCGCGTGCACGTTACACAAAGACAAACACAAAGAAGCGGAAGATTCATAGATGCGGGACGTAGTTGTATGCACGGATAGGATCAAACGATGAAAAAAGTTGTATTGCAACGCGCATGCGCGCATGCACTCGGTGCACCCCCAGAGGGGTATAACGGTTCCTGGGGCCTGCGCGCTTTGGAAAAAGCAAGTTGGCTGCGGCCTCCGCTACCTAGCTGCTACAGAGAGGGATGTTGAAAAGAGCGAGAGAGAGAGAGAGAGAGAGAGATAGCGATAATGGGTGGAGCCTGAGTAGGACGTTATAGCCAATGGCAAAGCTAGCAGGATTGGAGATAGGCCAAGCCCCAAAACGAACGATGCTCTGCGTGTGCTGGGTTATTGAATTAGGCTTATCATTTGATTTTGAGAAGCGTGGCCGGCCGGTTCTCGCGCTCGCTCGTTTTACCCGAGAGTGAGTAAGAGAGAGAGAGAGAGAGAGAGAGAGAGAGAGAGAGAGAAACTCAGTGGCAAGTGCGCGCACACACAACAAGCCATAGATGTAGGAGCGAACGAGAGAGAGAGAGAGAGAGAGAGAGAGAGAGAGAGCAATAATTTGATAGCCCCCGCGCGCACCGCGAAAACGAGGCGAGTTGCTTTTGATCCGATTACACACTCTCGGCCGCATCACGCGCGCGCCAAGTACACGCAGTAGGATCTCTTATATTACCCCATAGACGGAGTCGACGGCAAAGACTGCTGCCGTGCGCGCGGCACGTCGGCGGACTCGCGCGGGGCCCGACCCCCCAGCCGACCATTCTATATCATATATTACACGTATCAAGTATTTGTTCGTCGAAATTATCAGTCGCTTTGTGTACGCGAGTGAACAATTATTCTTCTTCTTCTCCTCCTCCTCCTACTCCTTTTCATCTCCTCTTCTTCTTCTTCATCTCCTTCTACTTCTTCTCATTCTTCGTCTTTATCCCTCTGTGATAAAACATTTGTACAAAGGACTGACGAATTGCTGGTGTGATTGTGTCTCTTTGTGTGCTACAAGATCAAGTGCTAACAGTTACCTCTTCGCTGGGACGTTGTAGAGGTGAGTTGTATTGGTAGATCGTACACGCTGAGAGGTCATCTATAACTATTAGACTCTTTCGTGAGAAGCACGAGAAAAAGTAATCTGTTCCGAAAATCTATCGACGATCAAAGTTTCATCCGAGTAACGTTTACTAAGGACTAAATGACGCGATACGCTGATGTTTATCGAAGCGCCCATTCACGCGAACGTATCATATCGAAGATACAATGCCTGTCGATCATTCGAAACGCTCGTTATGCCCGTACTCCCGTGCGATACCTTGGTAGGCATTTAATTTGTCGACTTGTCTAGTTTAACGCGCGGAGTTTATTGCATTGTCAAAATTAATCAACGTCGAAGAGTATGGATTCGTTTTGAGTTGAGCCGTAAACAGTACTGCAGTGCAAAACGCTTAAAGACGCGCAGTGACTGTACGTCGCCCATAGTGAACAAAACTGCGAGTTCCGTGATAAAATTGCGACAACGATAGCGTTCCAAAACACATCGTATCAAATATCAAACGAATTAAAAACAAAAACGTTCGCTGAAAACTCGCGTGACTAATGTGCAAACGCGGACTGCAGCAAGAGAATACAGAATCGGATGTACTCTTGATCTTTGATCGAGTCAGGAATCGTGCGTTATTGCGTTGAGACGGTTGGTCTTTTATTTTTATTTCAATCAAATTTGACTTAACGAGCTTCACTAATTAGTCAATTGGATCAAGCATGACCAAGTGTTCCACGAAACAAGCCTCTGCCAGAGCTTTCTGCGCGAGGTTAACGTTGTCCGACTAAAACGTTGCTATGCCACTTGATAATACGAACAGAGCTTCGCACGTATTTTTTCCAGTGTACCTCCGCCTCATCAAAGCAGCATCGTCATCGACGGAACGCGGTATATCACGGAAGACAGAAGCGTTCTCTGCAACAATGGACTACACATACCTAAACCAAGCAGCAGCGGCGGCGGCAGCAGGGTTCGAAGTATCGGCTTCCTCGTGCGCCTTGGCAGCCAACGAGATACAGTGCGCGGGTTATCCGGACATGAGCTCGTGTTCACAGATGAGTCAAGCCGCTTATCGTTACACGGCGGCTCGTTACGGCGCACCTGGTAATGTGGCAGGGAGTAACGCCAACGGCACGACAAGTTTAGGCTCGCATCACGCTGCAACGGGACACCCACATGCGCACCACGCGGCTGCCGCGGCAGCCTGCAGCGTCATGGCCGCCCGCGTCGGACAGGATGTCGCCCAAGCGCACAGGCATGCCGCCAGCATCTTCCCCGCGGCTATCAATCTCCAAGGTATTATAACGTACGCGCACGCTGAGCTTTTGTCGGCTCGCTGTGCCTCAACGTAGGACCTCTTATTTTATACGCGACAGAAGGCTGTCGATGTACGCGTGCGTGTGGCTTTTAAAGTGATGCGATCACTCGACTGTGCTGAGATTTAGCGACGTCCCGGCGAACGTGCCACGCTTGTCTCTTTGAAGTTTCAATTTTTATTACTCGTTTTCTTTGTCGTTGGACTAAATGAATTCGAGTCGATTGGAAAAACGATTGATCGAATTTGAGAATTATTCGATGACTAATTCAAGCAGTCGTTTAAAACTGAGCATCGTAATCGACCACGAGAAGACGGGCGCGAAACAACGATTGTACCGAATTACACTCTCAAAAATAGGCGAAGCTCAAGTTTCCGACGGAAGTTGTCTCCTACTACTTACGCTTTCGTTTGTTTACACTTGCTTCTTGAATCGGTGCCATTAATGCGGTTATTTGTTTAGCTAAACGTTTAATTCGACAATGTGGTTTTCCTCGGATCGTATTTACGTTGATTGATTTTGTATTTGTACAATTAGAATTATTGGATGGTATAGTGATCATATTTATCATTTGTGCATACAACTATAGAAATGATACAAACGCCACTAGGCGTTTCAGGATTCTGAACCGTAACTTCGTCTACACTGTTTGTCAATAGAAAACGAATTCATCGTGTTATCTTTGATCAATGAGGCCACGGTAAAAGTTACACCTCTTAAACAGCTTAACCAATTCGAGTAAATTATATGGCTTTTCAAACAAATAGATGTAGCTTCTGTGATTTGTACGTTTTTTCTTTGCAAGTTATTTCAAGATTGATCGACGACGTAGTCTTTCGTTTTATCTCTTTTTTCTTGCAATTTTCTACGCGAGAAAAAAAATCGTCGCAAAATCTTGAATGAAAAAAATGAGAAGAAAAAAAATATAAAAAAAGGAAGTTACTCTGGAAACGAGCTCCCATAAAAAGCCCGGCCGCCGGGTTATACTCTCCCTCTTTGGCTGCGAGGCTACACGACAAGATGGCACTGAAAATCAATGGATGTTCTCGTGCGCGCGCTCGCGTGCCTCACTCATTGCTATGGTTACGTCCCTGCGCGTCCCTCGCTCCTCCTCGCAACTACCTCCAGCCTCACTCTCTCTCTCTCTCTCTCTCTTCGTGTAGTTTTATTCTCGAAAAATAAGCAGCAAACGTCGTTTCACCAATCGTTAGTCAGTCGTTTAATTGATTTCTTCCAACTGATGACGTTGTGCGCTGCTGAGGTTATCGAACGACAAGTAATCATTGTGCAATTTTAAGCTTTTCGAACGATCGATATACCTATAAATATACATATATGTACACCTGTTTTTTAATGAAAGCTCTAGTTGATCAAGTTTACGATCCTCTCTTAGCGTTTACACGCTGCAAATGGATATCTAGAAGAGTTTTGTTTGGGATCGCATTAT
Organism: Chouioia cunea; assembly: GCA_030064505.1. Lineage (NCBI taxonomy): Eukaryota > Metazoa > Arthropoda > Insecta > Hymenoptera > Eulophidae > Chouioia > Chouioia cunea. The sequence continues at coordinate 22,164,311 of JAOPFQ010000004.1, forward strand.
AGACTTTTCATACGGTGCTTCATTATACAGATAGCTCGGATCGATCTTTTTTGAGTTACCTTAACTTTAATTTTTCTAGGAAAAAAATGCTTCGCGTGATTATAAATTAAACACGATGTGGATCAATATGGTAGGCTTTTAGAGCAGATCGCTTTGCGTCGCTCTGTCGCGAAATATTTATTTCTCGTTGACAATGATCAAAGAAGTTAAATTGGAGCATTGCTTAATTAAATCGCTCCAATCTATAATAAAGCATCACTTGAAACGTTAAACTGAATTATATTTATAGGAAATACTCAATTGCTTTGGAGTTTACAAGCCCCAAAATAAGTTTCAAACTGTCAAACATGAATATTCGCGTGTACACCTAGAGGGTATGCGAGAGTGAGAGGCCGGGAAGCGAAGCATCGAGTACATCGCAGGCGATCTGATCACTTAATCATAGAATTTCCGAGTTCGATCGCTCCGCGGGATTGAAATAATTTAGGCACTTCCGTTTCGCAGCGGAATCTCGCATGTGTCAAAGCCAAGCCGCGACTAATTTATCTGTCGCGCGTTCGGATGAGAGACGTTAATCGATCGACGCCGCAATTTCACGACGCCGTTATTCACGTCCGAATAATTTTTTTCGATATTTTATAATTGACTGCCTACTTAGGTGAACTCACATTTAAAGACATCCGATTGAATCTTGAAAAGTAATTAGTTATTTGTATCTTCTTATCGAATTACGCGAAACTTTGTCGAGTAAGAGAGAATAAAGCTTTAACGAAATTAAGTTTGTTCTCACTGCTTGATATTTAATTGTATATGGATGAGATGAGATCGATGTACCGTGCTATCGAACGTTTATTTGCGTGTATATGTAGTTGATACTTATATTATATGTTGTATAGGTTTTGAAAACGTGTCTAATAAGTCGTGATATACGTGCATTAATATTCTACGTGATTCGTGCGATTCATTTCTTGGGCATATGAGATGAAATCTAGAAATACGCTAGATAACGTAGGTGAATGACACTCTAAGAGTTTCTGTTCATTTTAGCTCGCGTAGATCATTTGTAATCACTACTTTTTTAGTTTTGAGTAATAATCACTGAGTTTGTCGTTCAAATGACTCTTTCAATGATAACAATTACACTCTTCAAGAGACTGTTCAGTCTTCGCAGTAAATCTCGATTACGCACACTCGTTTTCGTTAGTAAATTGATAAATAAACTGAATTCACGTTAAATAACGTTGACCTGGTCCTAGATAATACAAATATTTTCTTTGCTTTTTTGTTCGCAAAGATATTTTCCGTTGCCTAAAAGATATCGATCGTCTGGGGTTGCAGGTGGTTTGGGTTACAAAGCTTATGGCTGCCACGATGGTCTCGCGGAGAAGCGCAAGCAGCGTCGGATACGAACGACCTTTACGTCGGCTCAACTGAAGGAGCTCGAGCGTGCCTTTCAGGAGACTCACTATCCGGACATCTACACAAGGGAGGAAATCGCAATGAAGATTGATCTGACGGAGGCCAGGGTCCAGGTGAGTCTCTCGCTCTCTCTCTCTCTCTCTCTCTCTCTCTCTTCACCTCTTCGTGTGTATATCGTTTGGCTTCTTTCATTATTCATCTTGGCGCGGCCCACATCAAATATTGAACTCTTCGCGCGCGCCTACCTAGATAGCGAATCTCACGGGGACTCGGGTTTTAGCGTGATATTTTTTTCTCTTTCATTTCGCAGTGTGCAGTAAGAAAAGGTTGTCGCTGATATATAAATGTGGCTTTAATGAATAATTTGCCGAAAAAAGTAACCTAGATTGAAGCGCGTCCTCGTGTTTTACGTGAAATTGTAAATTGATTTATTGGCACACAGGTTAACAAAATTCTTCGTAGTTGTATTTTGGAAAAAAAAGAAAAAAAATTCTGCTTACTGTGATAATGGATTTATTAAAAATATAATTATCATCGGTACAAGAAGCTGTCTTATGGAAAAAATGCAAAGATACAAATCTGTATTAACAGGATATTTCAAATCGACACTAATGCCAGCTATGATGGAGATTCCAATACAATGCCCCCGGTTGATTTTCGTGTCTTTATCATTACTCGATTTTGACGAATAAAATTAGAAAAACATTAAAAAATTCAATACCCTTTAAATTTGGAAAATTTTGATCTTATATTCGATATTTTAGAATCGATCTGAAATATCCTTTTGACATTGTCAAAGCTTACCGATGAGTCCACGAATGAAAAAAAGTACTCGGTTGACGATAAAATGAATTTGCAATTTATCCATTAAAACAATAAATACAACGGAAGAGAACTTCACGATACTGTTCCTGATTAAACCCATAATTTTGAAAAAAAAGTATATTTTGATGAAATATAAATAATTATCGAAGCGACATCAACAAAACGAACAGGATAAAGCTTCTACGCACACCCTAAAAGCTTTCCAGGTAAAATAAAAATCTAAGAAACAGCGCCACTGCGAAAACCCATCAAACAAGTTTTCTCGCACTCGTCGAGACGAAGAAAAGAAAGGAACAAAAATAAAAAAAAATTAGTCGAGACAGCCTGAGCGTGCTTCTAAGTGCTGCCGTGTAAAAAACATCCTCGTGAAGAATGGTCGAAGAAGACGTTTTGAGGAAAAAGGAGGCGCGAGAGTCGAGAGTCGCCTTGGTAATCGAGTTAGATGTTTGTGTATATACGTCGGAGTTTTGCACCTGTGTGTGCGCGCCGTACGCCCGCAAGAGAAGGCTACGCCACCCACGCTTGATGGATTACATGCTCTCGGCCTCCTGACGGATCATCGCGTCTCTCGATCGAGAGATCTGCCCGGTGTATAGGATACCGTCGAACGAAGAGCTTGCGAAAGAGGATGCGCGTTTATCTGATTTTCGCCTTCTTTTCTTTTCCTTTGTCGTCCTATTGTTGCTGTTGTTGCCGTTGTTGCCGTTGTTGCTGTTGTTACCGTTGTTATTGTTGTTCAAGAGTCATTCTCTCGAAGACACCACTTTTCGACGAATCATCGATGTTTAATTTTCACTTCTACTTCCATCAAGGATTCTACACTAAGCGACATGGTGTATTTGGAAATACCTTGTTTAAAACGTGGCAGCTATTATATCGTATTTTATCTGTAAAAGTGTGAACACTTACTTACAGTTGTTTCATTCAGCGAAAGCAATCAGATATCACATCAGATTATCGCAGAATACTAATTCGATTCGAGGGATTGATTAATTACAACCAGTAATGAGTATCTCGAAACAAATAACACATGAATAGCAGATGTACTTGTAGAGTTTTTTACGAGTATTCAATTAATGCAATTACAAAAAAATAAGGCAGAATCGTGAAAAGGACGATAACAACTTTGAATCACGATATAGTCACGGGAAAATTCATGGCCAATCCATTAATACGAGAAATGAAGGATATTCCCTATAGGGGTAGAGGCAAGCTTTAATAATAATAATCAGCGCCACCGCGATCTCCTAGCAGCGATCGTACACCTTCGCTGTGTAATACCCGAATATAGGGGCCTCTCCTTCTATTTTCAAGCTCGTCTATACTCGCTGGAAATATGCATAGCTTGCGCCTCGCATGCTTAGCGTCTCGAGCTAAAACGAGAGATAGTCTCTACGATTGTCTGCACTGTCGGAATAAATTTTCATCCTTAATCGGACTACTCCATTCACTATTATATCCTTGAATGGATAGTTGTATTGGCAAAACGTCACGCTCAATCGGGTGCTAATGTATAATAATTTCGAGTGATTCGCGATAATTCTTTGGCAATATTTAATACTGCTTACAAATTTCAACTTACTTAAATGATATTAACGAGTATTTACGTAAAACCAGCCTGGCAACCATTGTTTCAATACTCTTCTTTCAATTAAAAGAATAATAAACCACGTGCATGATCCAACTTTGAGTTGTCAATTTGCCTTTTCAAAACTCGTAAACAGCATAAACTCTAAATGTATCTTTTACCTCTTTTAATTTTCATTTCAATGTATTAATTATTTAACTTTTTGTATTTTTCTGTACAAAGATAAACCAGTTGATTATATTTAATTCTTTGAACGTGATTGATATCCTAATAAATCTAGCGCAACTCGAAGAAAACAAAAATGCCGTATCAACAATCTTGACCCTCGCAATTTATTCATGAACAAACCTCTTTAATAAATACAAACGGAACGATAATCAAACTATCGCGATCAGGAACAGTGTGAATGGAAAGCTATCGTGTTACTCTTATGCAACTTGAATGCATTAGTGATGTAGGTCGTTCGCATTTTATATCTATACACGATAGAAAAAGAGAGAGAGAGAGAGAGATCCGACGTTTCTGTCCGCGCATGCTCGAGACGACTAATCGCGTTTGTAAGCCTTTGGCTTTCGATAATTCACGAACCGATCCATTCATTCCTCGCGAAACGTTCATTTTATTCTCTCTCTCTCTCTCTCTTTCTTTCTCCCTCGTTCTCTCTCGCTCTGGTGTGATATTAATGGAACTCGTTAGGACGAGTAGCGCTTTTGTCTCCGACACGAAAGAGAGAGTGTAAGTAAATAACACTTACTCTTACTTAGTGCCCATTGATTTGTGCATGTCTCTCTTTCTTTTCTCCTTCTCTTTTCTCTCTCACTTCGATAAACTTTGTTTCGAAAAGACAACGCTGGATTTACTTACGCATTTGCTGATTAACAGCTACTTCCTCGCGTTGCTAATGGACAGGCGACATTTTCTTTTAATTTTATTAAGGTGTTTGTACTCTTCATTTTCTTGCATTCGGACTCGATCAAATTTAGATCGTACAACGTTCTCTTTCAAGTCTCTTTTATCTCTCTTTGGCATCCCGAGCCTATTTAATTCACTATATGCCCACCTATCAAAGTTTTGGAGGTGCGTTTACGCGTCTGACTCAAACTACGTTCGTACCACTACGAAAATATTGATAAACCTTCCAGGAAAATGTACGACATTGCCTCAATGCTGCCGTTAAGATTCGTAAAAGTCGAAAATAAAGCAAGTCTTTAGACATAGGTATCGTTCGATCTTGAGCGCGAATATTACGCCAATCTCCGCGACCCTTTTCGGTGGAGGGCCATGAATAATTGAACGATGACTCTATTCTGCGCTACGAAAGACGAATTTTCCGGAATACCGACGAGGGCCGTCAAAGCCGAAGGTAAGCGTTTATTCAAACACGCGATGCCTTTTGCTTTTTCTTTTTCTCTCTTACCGTGTCTTGTTATACGTGCGCGATTTTATCCCGAGCGCGCATGAAACATTCATGAAAAAAGAGGGATAGACTCGTGCGCGTCGCCAAAGACGTGCTTCGTTCTGGCAGATTTTTCTTTCCTGTTTTTTATTTTAAGCGCGATAAATCAGCAGCAATAAAGTTTTACAGTTTTATTTCTTTTCGCAGATGCAAAGAAAGACATGTTCTTTTCATGCGCATGCGTTAATTTCTTTATTCGAATTAATCAACGGGGAATCAAGAGACAACCTCGTTTGACAAAAAGGATACTTGAATTACCCGAGTATAATTTTTCGAAGCGACGGTTGTTAGGTCGAATTTTACGTTGGTACTACTCAGCGATACATTTTTTATCCCTTTCAATAATCACGAGTCATTCAGATAAATGTACAGATGGCTGACTGATTCCGAACTGAATATTTCAAACTTGACACTGTCGAACACGAATTTAACGAGAGTTTCAGTCATTGATAAACGATCGGGAAAACGTTTATCTCGAGACAATATATTTATTACCGACGAATAATTATTGAATGCATGATCAGCAGTGTGTTGCAACAAAGATACACGTAAGAAAAAAATAATTGATGGTTCGTCAGTACGCGAACGTGAAATAAAACATCGACGTTGGGAGAGTTGGACAATATAACGAATCATCTGTAGACAATCAAAAAGCACACGCGTCGAACATTTTTGCCTGCGCACGACATCGTACCGCGTATGGAAAAAGCATACATCACGCGCTAAATCATTCAGTAGCAGCAGCAGCAACGAGCACCCAAATAATGATATTAACGCGGACACGATTTTACGTCGCTTGCGAACGAGATGTTTTTTTTTTTATTTATCTCGCGTACGCTCGAACGTAATTATTCGTTGCTTCACGCAAATTTTACCGTATTTTTGTTTTATGCCCATGTCTGTGCGACTGCGCTTGATTTTTCGGCAGGTGAAATATACGTTAGTCGCGATCATAATTATTCTTCCTCGTAATTCCACGAGTTACCGCGTAATAATCCATGGAAAAAATGCAATTGGATTCGTACAGGATCGGTGTTGAACGATTTTGCACATTGTTCGTCGATATATTTCTACGTGGTTTACGTGCGATAATTTGCCGCTGTACTCGATAATAGGATACAAATCAAACAAGGAAGCGCGCATGATCCGCGATAATTGTTAACTTGTTGTAATATCTTGAAAATTGAAGTCGAATACGACGGCAGAGAAAGAGAGCGTCGTACCCCATGATAATAAAGGTTGAGTCGTCGTTGGCGATTAATTATCCAAGCGCTTGCGGTCAGTACTCGCGACCGCCATTTCGCTCCTTTCGCCCCCCATTTTCTCCCTCCCTCTCCTCTTGCACGCGATTCGCCACTGAATCGTCGTCACTTCCCCTTCGTTTGTTTCTCTCTCTCTCTCACACACATACGCGCGCGCGCGCACGTCCGATGGGTTCCACCGCCGTTCTTTTCCTTCTCCCTACCTCCTTTATTTCCAGAGCTCTGTCTTTGAAATTCGCGTATGTATGCTGTATTGCTCGAGAGAGAGAGAGAGAGAGAGAGAGAGAGACGTTGACGTATTATTATTATGATGTTTTTTTATCTTCTTACGGTCGAGTTTTTCGCGTTTGCATTGGTAGGATATATATCGCAGGCTTGTCTATTTGTTTTAGAGTACTCGAACCAAGTTATAGTCTAATTTTAAGAACGATACTTTTTAAAGATATTTAAATTTCCTTTCACGTACATATCGTTTGTTATAAAAACTACACGGTAAGGCAATATAGGACGATAGGATAAAACGAGATGCTGCTAACAAGGTAAACCGGCCTTTACCTGGTCGAGGCAAATGCAAACCGAGTTAACGTCTGCTGAAAAAATCTACAAATATAAGGAAACGAAAATAAATCGAAAGCAACACGCGCCATTGGAATAATAGGACCAATGAAAATTTCGCAACTATATTTCCAACGTATAAGAATTGATCGTACAATGCATACTGTAAGCACCATGCCCAGTTTATAAGGGTACCAAGTAGATCTTGTCGTTTGTTAAAAATTATACGCTCGTAGACTCATTTATACATCACCATTGAAATGTAAATGAATCAAAACACGCGCGCAATGTAGATAAGTGTTTTTCGATTAAGAATATTCATTGAGCGAATCAATAACACGATGTCTCTGATACTTCCGAAAATTAAATTTTAACAATGATAGTCGACGAAAACTGGCTGACTGGTAAATATATATTTATAAAATTTATGCGCGCGGATCGGGTAGAGAGAGAGAGAGAGAGAGAGAGAGAGCGACTGCGCTACATCTCCAGATTATTAATTTCGTATTCGCGGGCGGGCTACGAGTGATCCTAGTAGAACATCGCTATTATAAATCAGCGTCTTGCGCGTAAATCAACCGAACGAACGTTCTCTCTCTCCCTCTCACTCTCTCTTTCTCTTTCTCTTTCTCTCTTGCACCCCTCTCGTGTACCGAGTTAGTCGGCCTATCTCCACCCCCTTGTTTTCTCGTTCGTGTATAATCTGCCGTTCACTCGTATGCTCACAGCGGGATCAAACGCAGTAGGTGATGTACCCGTTGAAAAGCCTTAACCGAGTGCGAGCTTTGCATTTATTGTACGTGCTTGTTCGATTTCCCTTTTTGTCGATTGTTACACAAATGCTATACAGTAGCACTGCTCGCGACATATGACGTACATGAATCTCATTCACTTGTACTTTGCATTTATCTGTTCGAATGTATTGCAAGACCTATTCACATGGAAAATTTACTTCTTTTTATATACTTTTTTCAACTGTACAAATTGGTCGATAACATTTGATTTGATCGTATGAAATCCGAAATTTTTAGATTTTAGCGTCGTTTTAACTTTATGGCAATTACGCGACGTTCGTGAGCAGTAGCGTTCTACGCGATATTTTAATACATAAGCAATATAAGCATATATGTTATTACGTTCCATTTGGACTGTGATTATACGTCAAAATATTTATATAATCTGATAGAACATCAAAGGTACAGCTTTCTTTACATTTGCACAGTCGTAATATACATCGTTAGTTTATCATTGAATAATTGGGTTACAATCAGGCAAATCCATCGTTACGGATTCAACAGGTACACTCGTATTTATATATCTTTGTCACGTATGTTTTCACGATAACGCTATCTACTATTAACATATCATGAATGCATTCGCGTGTCAAAGAATTATCAAAACATCTAAAAAAGAGTCAAAGCCAAATTGAAGTAATGCCACTAACTCCCCAAACAATCGCACTTTACTCACTACCCGTCAACACACGTATACGCAGAGACGGAGAGAGAGAAAGAGAGAGAGAGAGAGAGAGGGCCATGAATAGAGCAGGCTAATGGAATTGTAATTCGCGCGATCGTCTGTTATAGAAGGGGAGAGAACCTGCTCGCACGCATACGCGCGCGCATACACACACACACACACACACACACACACACACACACACACATGCACGCGTGCGTGCATTGCTTGTCAATGGGATACATGGTCACGTGCACGGGACATATACACTCGGCTCGTCGAACATGTATATAAGTATATATGCAGCCATGTGGTTATGTGTCTGGCTTTTGTTTCGTCTCTTTGATTCCAACTATGGGTTTTCAATTACGACAAGCCCGACGAATGACCGTGATGGTGAAATTTTTATGGCTCAATCGATGATCGCACGTTTGATTGCTTTAAGTGAATTAAATTGGATGAGATATTTGTATTGCTTTCTTATGTTTGTTCTTATTGCAAAAGTGCGTGGTTTTATAAGTGATCTGGATCAAATATTCGTCGGATAATTAATACGAATAAAAATTCGTCAAAAATTATAACATTCACGGGTATTAAATGAGATGAATTGACTTTTCAAACAAATCTTGTATTCGCACTAAAAATTATTAATTCGCTATTTTCAGAGCGTTAGTTCAGGACTCGATAGTGTATGTTATAAAAAGTTGTGTTAGATTAATTTATAGTAACTTAGTATTACAATGTTAAGTAATGTTTAATATACGTAGGGTATTTTTCGGCTCAAAAATGAATTATTCGTTGATTTAACAACGTTTAAGCAGAACTTGACAATATCCAACGGAATTAAGGTAGAAGAAGATAAAAGAAAAATTCAGAGACTGGATGAAAAATTAATTCGCACCCTCTGTCAAAGAATAATCACTTGAACAAACATAAAAGACTAGTCTACGCGAGCATAGCAAGAGAGAAAGAGGAAGAGAGAGAGAGAGAGAGAGAGAGAGAGACAGCAAAAAGAAAAAGAAAATTCTCTGTCTGTCTGTCTGTCTCTCTCTCTCTCTCTCTCTCTGGTACAGAACTATATAGCAATTGGGAAAGTCGCTCGAAGGGTCGTGTGAGGCCATGAAGTTCGGATGTACAGGCGACAATTTCCTTTTCCTCTAGGGATTCTACCTCTCTTTTCTCGCTCGAGCAGCTAAAAACTACAGTAGAAGCAGCAGTAACAGCCGCAGGATAAATGAAGGGTCGTAGATGGAAAAACAGGAGAAAAACGACCAGCAGCAGTACGACTGAAAAAATATCGCTGTGGACGAAGAGAATACGTTGAAAATAATGCTAATAACACCTCTCTGCACAGCCTTAATTTTCGCGCTCTCCAGTTTCATTTTCCCTCGCTTGCACTTGTATGTGTATGGGCGCGCGCGCGCGTATGTATGTGTGTGTGTGTGATGGAGAGAGAGCTTTAATTGGAGGGCGTAGATGAGAGGTAGTATGATTTTATGGAAATTTTCAGAGGCGATAGCGAGCAGCCGTACCTGCAGGCTTCGTTTGGGATAATGAAGCCTGGGGATTCTTTTTTCCCCCTCTCGCTTTTAACTAATGTGTGCGTGCCTTATACGCGTGGGATGATTAAAAATATTTTCATACAAGACTTACAAATAATTTGTCGAATTAAAAAAGAAAAAAATTTGCAAAGAATCGTTGCACTAACATGAAACGTAAGAGATAACCATCGAATTGCCAATTCAATTGTAACACTCGTCGTTAAAGATTAAAAAGAAAAGTGCTCTCGCCACAACAATACGGTGAACATCCCGCTATCAAAATAGCCCAGTCAATAAAGCAATCGAGTACATATAGTGAGAGAGACGGGAAAAAAACGAAAAGCTTTGGGTCGTCGGCAATCGAGTTGGACACGGCTGCGTTGAGACAAACAAGCCTTGTATAGACGAACCCTCAAAGGAACTGAAGAGCGACGCACCGGCAAAGTGCGCAGTCATACGTAGTCCGCGTCTATACACATTATATATACATATATGTGTGTATATATGTGTATATATATATATATATATACAGAGAGAGAGAGAGAGAGAGAGGGAGGCACGTGCGCTTGCTGCCTAGTATAGGTATATAGCGTTAATCGTCCCGCGAAAATTCAGTCGTCCCCTCGGGACGTCAAGTGCGTGCGCGAGGGGTGTTGCCGTTGCCGCTGCTATTGCTGCTGCCGCCGCCACCATGAAAATGGGATAAACATTCTGGGCTTTACCAGCGTACAAGAGGGGACCCGATATACACGAGAAAGAGGATGATGACTAAATTGTCGAGTGGGACAAAACTGAATTTTCATGTTGAATTAGTTTTGAATGCGATCGTAATTGCATTTGTTAGTGAATGTGGAGCAGACTGCTGTTATTTTGGATACCTACACGGTTGATTCAATTCGGTTTATCAGCATCGGTACACTATAACACTTTTAAGGACTTCCTTTTTCATCAATGATTCCTAATAATAACCAAATCATGTAAAACCGCTTGTCATTAAATTCATTAGGATTTTTCAAGAAAATTTCAATAGAACACCTTCGACTTTGGAATCGAAAGGATTTTCCAAACTCTTGTAGTCGGTCTTTTTACTCGGGCTCTCTCATGATTAATAACGACTATTTCAATAACTAAATCTTGAATAAACCAATTCGGAATAAAACGAGGTGAGCGAATAATCTTGAAAACGAAAGGAACGAATAAGAGTAAGGAAAGCTACGGAAAAGTAAACATTGCGCGAAAAACAGTAGGCAGCAAGCGAGCGAGAACGTCAGGCAAGTCGTGCAAATAGAATTAAACCTCTCACGCAGAGAGAGAGAGAGAGAGAGAGAGAGAGAGAGAGAGACAGTATTAGGGAAGCGTAGCTCGATATACACAGGGGGCCCATGTTCTCGCGCGCGCTCTCTCTCTCTCTCTCTTTCTCTCTCTTCCCTTCGTTTCTCTTGCGCTTGCGCGCGTAATTGCGCTCTATGTAGATCCACTTACAGTGATTAAAAACTGTCCTGCTGAGCATCATCTCTCTTTCTCTATCTCTCTCGTTCTCGCTCTCGGTGCAAGTACGACGACATATATGTGTGTATGTGTGTATATAGGGGGATGTTCTCTTGTGTGCGCCGTTGCAATTTTGTCTTCCGCCAGAGAAGCACCGGGGGAATGGGTAACGCGCGATTCTAGATCTACGCCGTGATAAGGAGATTGTAATTATACGCGCCAGACCTACCGACGACGACGACGACGACGACGACGACGACGATGTTGCCCAGGAGTTTGCACGACTTCTTCCTGCTGCTCGAATTCTTAAGTTTTTCCTCTTCTTTTTCTTCTTTTCCTTCTTTTTGCCTTTTTTCCCTTTTTTCCTTTTTTTCCCTTTTTTGGCTAATGTACTTTGTTAACTCGATTGAATAATGTATAATGGGCTACTTAGTCTGATTACATTGATAGACAATTTATTGCTCATTGTTCCATGTTTTTCGATGATTAGCATTGAAAGCTCCACGATTGAAAAGGAAAAGATGTTTCTGGTTTTGAAGGACCGTGTGGTTTTTTCAAGGTCGGATGATAAATACATTTGGTACGTTTCGCTTGGGTTAGTTTTTGTGACGTTAACCGGAAAATATTATGTTTATTTTCTTGTATTCCGTTAATTAAAATGTTCTCAACGTTATTAAAATGCGTGCTTAATTTTAAATGAAACTGCGAACACAACAGTATACATGCCTGCACCTTACAATGAAATGTCATTGAAAAATACGCCAGAAACAAAGCTTATAAAAATTAAAATAAAGAAAATAATAAAAAGAAAAAAGTGAGAAGAAACGAAACGTGAAAAATAGCTAAATTTCAATCTGGAGAATTGGTGCAATCAGCAAGAAAAACAGGGTTTCCGTCGCAAAGGAACGGCGTCCAATCCGGACGAAAAGACTCGTGCGCGTTCCGAGTTTTGCAATCGTCTCGATTGGCCCAAAGTCGCCGACGCTTTAATTGGATTGCTGTCGCGGGCGCGCTCGCCATTGAAGTCGGCCAATTTGTTAATTGCGACGCCCTCTCGCGTTCTAGGTCACAAGGGCCAACTTCACTTTTCTACTTTTCTCGCTCTCTTTTTTAATCTCCGTCTGCTTTCCAAACGTCTGTTTTTACAAAGTTTCGCTCATGTCTGACTTTGTTACGAACTCAATTGGGGAGCTTAATAGGTATCACGTATCACGTATCACGTATCACGAACATTCTAGATTTGCTCGTGAAAATGCATTCGTCCAAAACGCAACACAACTTTTGACGTGTCTCCGTTGCAACGAAAACCCCCAATCGTGTTTCCAAAGCAATTCATTGGAAAACCAGTCCTCGGTGCAAACGTCATCTATGACGTTTCAATCACTCGGTCAAAAGTACCGCAAGTCTACACCCCCGCAGCGATCACTCGCTGGCAAACTAAGGATCATTAATCATTGAAGCCTGCGAAAGTCACACTTGCTAGCGAACGATCGCTCAAGCGCGCACGCTCACGTCTACTTATGAATAATGTCGAGACGAGTGTACGTGTGTTGCAGCATCGCACCTCAATCGAATTATAACACAACGAACAGATGTGTAAGCTCGCTGGCACTGCATCAAGTGCTTCGAGAGCTCCATTACATAATAATGCTCTTGTCATCTTCACCGCGCTGTCTCTGAATATTAAGCGACTCCGTGTGTGAATGGTTATTTAACAGCTGGATTAACATTCATTGCGTTAAGTGACTATTTAGCTCCGAGTTACATTGGATACCTCTGTGTGATCGAAATATTTGCTTTACAGATTTTCATTGATTCCCGTTCTCAGATTTCTTTCGTTTCTTTCGTTATTCCCGCCTGCAACCTAGCGACCGACTGATCCTACAGCCGATATGCCCAAGTTCAATAACGTCTTCTTTAGAATCATTCTTCATTTCTTCATTAACAGCTTACCACCAACGGATAACTATCCAATGGAAAGCCTAGAATAATTGTATTCGCATAACTCTGTTCGTAATTCGCCAAGACAGTTTTCTCACAAACAAACAAAGATTCTACCCTCGAGGTTATAATTTTTATGGCAAACCGACAATAACAAAGCAACGTTGACGAACAAGCAGCACGAGATTTTTTCGCAAAACGAGATTACACGAGTACGCGGTGCAAATCAAACAGCGTGTGTACGGTAGAGAACACACGCGAGAGAAAAGAAAGCAAAGCGAATCACAGTCTAAGCTGGACAAGCAAACAACGAAAGGAAAATCGTCAGACCACCTCGGAATCACTAATGAGTAGAATCGACCTATAGGGCATACCGATAAGCCTTTACGCTTTAGTCGCTTGTATTTATATATACACACGCTTCGTCGAGCGTGTTTTTCGTTTCGTATCTCGTCTGCGTTAGCTTGTGTTCTTTCGTTTGCTCCATCATATATTCTTTTTGTCGTTCGGGATAACGAAGTGTTTTTTACGCTAGAGCCGTTTCGAGTATTTCTGTCAAAGTACTCATTTGTACGTGTATTGTACAATGCCCTTGAGAGTTGGTCGTTCTCTATAGAAGGATCAAACGCGTTCTTGAAATAATATCAAATTACTTTTACTAAAATCTTAGCTATGTGCTATAATTTTGCTTAGAATCAACTTTCATAACATCTTCTGTCAAATTCTAGAAGGAACATTGATAAATACCTCTGTTATCGTTGCCCGCTATCTCGATTTTCCGTCAAATGTCAGCTCATCAAATATCAGGATAAGGACGTATCTTGGCAAATTATTTAAATTTGTTAACGTCAGTCTCGCTGTTGTTATTCGCGTATTTCTTTGTAATAAAGATTGAGATTCGATCCACGCTCTAGCTAACAACAATTTGTACTCAACACTGACTTTATTCTTCGAAAGATTATGTCGATCGGAGAACTGTCGTAATCAATAACTTGTAATGAAATTTCTCGATACATGAGAGAAAGAGAAAAGAGAGAGAGAATGCTAGACGAGCGAGGGAAAAAGTTTCTTCAACGAGGGATATGTATTTTGTTCCCTCGATCAACGACCTCATTTCCATCCCTAAAGGACCTGCCAAAGAGAAAGAGGGAGGAGTCACCTTACACAGCGCACCACCTTATCACGACCTGTTCTTTACAACAATAGTCTGCACAATGCAAGCTTATCCAGCCCAGCTTCCTTTTTCGACAGCAGATGTTGCGGCGGCGTTTGCTTTTTGGGGAGGTGGGAGAGTCCAGCAGCAGCAGTAGTAGCACGCAGAGCGCGATTAAATATTTATCCGTCATCGCCGTGGACATCTGTCGAGGATCTACTGCCGACTTCATTATAGACTTGCTTTGACACCCGAAAGAGAGAGAGAGAGAGAGAGAGAGAGACCAGTGTATTTGTTCAACATTAACGCCTACATCGTGCGCTACGCGTTCTTCTGTTACTCAAATTGCTGAGCACATGTCGTTTGTTGTGTCGAAACGGTGGGGTGGGCTTACTGATCGTTCTCTTTCCTTTTTTCGTCGTACAGGATGTGTAGGTTTTCGGAAAAGACGCTTGCGGGTAGCTTGTCGGCTGTCAAAGTATTCAGTTGTTCGCGGCATAACTTTTTCGATAATGACATTATGGTCGTTCTGCAAGTTTCGTGAAAGTTACGGCTTCGAGAGGGTCTTGCACGTCTTACTTTTCACATCCAGAGAAAAAAAGTTATCTCAAAGAATAGTTTACTTCGTAATCATCTTTGGCGAGTAATATAACGCTGTTGAAACTAATCGAGCTTAGAAATATAACGAAAAGTGATAAAACACGTCTCTATTGATTAAAAGAGTTCGCACGAAGCGCATCAACGAATAAACAATCGACCCGCGCTTAGAAAAGAACATTCATTGCGAACACCACATCCACGTAAATGGAATTGTAAGTGTAAGCTTTACATCGTGCATCGCAGTCTGTCCCCCACCCCTCCCCCTTTGAAAAGTGAAAAAAGACGTCGAGGGGCCCATTGGTACAGTGCCAGAGAGCATTAGCTTAAACGCACGCCTCCCGCAAAATAGCCCTAAACGCGTGGGCACTTGGCATTCATATGCATGAGATTCGGGGCGCCGAGGTTTTCGCGGTTACTCTATGCAGCAACCAGCACTATATTCTACCAGTTGTTGCTTCGCCTATGTATTTGTGTGTTTGCATTCGGGATTTTCCAGTGCCGAGTGTGTTTTCAATTGGAACGCGACGACTGTTGCATAAATATTTGCGCAAACTGACCTGATCATGCGTTAACTCACGTGATACGAATGATTGATCATTGATTCGCTCGCTTTTTTATTTCTCCTCTCGTGCTTAATGATTTGTTTGGGATTACTTTGTCCGTTGTTGTTACTGCTTTTTACAGCGCCTTTTTGTCGAATTCTCAATCTAATTCTGAACACTTCGATGTTAAAACCTACAACCCTCTTTTGAAAATATATTTTGCCTTAAGGAATCCAGGCGACTCAATTTCCAAAATATCAATCTTAGTCCGGTCTTATTTTCGGTACATTTCGTCTAGTACACCCTGTTATATTTCCCGTTTGCGCGTACAATTCCCTCGACGAACCCGCAAATTACTAGTCGTGTTTTGGTATTTTATTTTCTATCGTTGCACAACTGTAATCGCATTCCAGTAGCTCAAGTCTGCCCACGCATACGATGACGAAATAAAAATAAGTTGTAACAAAATAGTCGCTTTCGATCAAAACACGAAAATCAAACATGACTCGCGAATAATCGTAATACCGATTAATACAAATAACGAAGTTATTAATCTAGATCTGAAAACGAAATAACAAAACGATGGCGAGTTCGTAGCGAAGCACGGCAGCACTCAGGTTGCAAACAAACGCGCTCGATAAAAATCCAATAGCTGCTGCACGCGCGCGCGCGCGTGTGTGTGTGTTTGCCGTGCGCGTTCGAAAAGGGCAATCACGTTCATCTCCCCGTCAGAGGTTCCACCGATCTTCCATGCACACACGAGATAACTGTATAGTGCACGGGATACGGATGGAGAGCACGCGATAGTCGAAAGTCCGCCATGCTGAATTATTAACACGGAGTTTTGTGCTTTTACTCTTAGTTGCCTGTTGAGGAAAAAGGAAGGGAATGGAGTTATCGTTTTATGGCGAGGTAGGGAATGTTTCGTTAATTATTGAACCAAAGCTTTTCATTTGTTTTCCTTTGTTTTCTCGAAAAAGCTTCGATCTGTATTCGCATAAAAGGAATGGCAAACGTGATATCGACTATGGACTGCGGATTGATTCGCGAGCTTAGGGGATTTGTCGTTGTGAGGCAATTGCACAAAAAACAGTTGTAAAACAAATTCACTTTGTAAAAGCCGACTTTAGCCAATGTGCAAGCACGAAAAGCAAAAAAGGCAAAAAAAGAAAAAGATAAGCCCGATGGCAAAGGCACTTTATCAAGAGAAAAAGCCGTGATGTAGCTTCGGTCGTCGAAAAGGACGGTGTGGCGCGTTTGCACGTTCACGTAGACACACACGCACACAGACGAGTGAGCGAGAGAGATAGAGAGCGCAAAAGCAAACACAAATCCACTGCTTTAGCATGCAGGTCACCGCGTGTGCGCGAGAGCGAAGCCAAACGTTCCGTTTGTTTTATTTGTTAAATATTTCATTTGCTGGACGGGTCAGCCAATTACCTTCGGCGATTGCACGATAGAGAGAGAGAGAGAGAGAGAGAGAGAGAGAGAGAGACTGCGATAACGAGGCTGCTGCTGCCGCTGCTGCTTCTGCTACAGCCGAAATACTATTCCGTGACCTTTCCTTTGTTTTTATTGTTGTTGCGCGAGCGCTTTTTTATATTATTCGATTTGCTCGCAAAGTTGATTAGCCGATCGCGCTTTTTTTCTCTTCTTCGAGGTATTTCCGCAGATTAATGGAATATTGGCTCGAGACGTCTGAGAGACTAGGCGATGAAATTATCGATCGGTTATTATTGATGGCGATGTGTTATTTATGCACAGCTCGGTGTATGTGTGTGTTTGTGTGTTTGTACGTTAATTACGCGTTTAGATATGGAATTAAGTGTACTTTCAACTCGACGTTCGTATAAGTTTGTCGTTTGTGCAAATTACCAGAGTTTTATCAACGAGAAACACGAGATTATTCGTTCAGTTTGTCTAGGCATCCACTCGTAATCTTGAAAGAGGACGTTTGACAGATTCATTGCACCTCTATCGATGTGCATCTCGGATAAATATTACTGGATTTCGTTGTAATTGGAGGGGAAACGTGTGGATTGTGGATTAAAAAAGTGATTCGATCAGAGTCGAAAACGCGCTTGAGCGCACACCGACAAATCGCATTCTATTTACTAAAAGCCTTTGTATTTAAAATGCTTCGTATTTCCTTCGAAACTTTATACAGAATATTTAAAAAAGCCAGACGCACACGCATTTGCTAATTGGCTCCGTGTATTTTTTTTGTCAACAGGTATGGTTTCAAAATCGACGCGCCAAGTTTCGCAAGCAAGAGCGTTTAGCCCAACAGAAATCCAGCTCCTCGCAATCATCCAACTCTACCTTAGACAGTAACAACTCGACGAGCGGTGGTGCGAATTCAGCGCCAAGTCCATTATCGGGTAGCGTAAAAGCAGAAGGTCGTTCGCCACGAAGTCCCGCGAGTCCTGCAAGCAATTCGGAAATAAAGCCAATTGCCAGTCAAAATCTCTTGAAACACCCGGAGGTACCACAACCACTACAACAAGAATCGCCGAATGGCCGGGTAGGCGGTGCTGCTTGGGGCTCTTGTAGTCCGCGACCCTTTTCCGGTGCCCTTGCCCCTTACATGCTCGATCCCTTGCCCCTCAAGACCGCGAATCTATATTGAAGAGAGTTTTAGGTCACTCGCTTTTCCTTTCTGTATCTTTCGATTGTCTGCATTTCGAAACGACGAATGTGACCCGTCAAGATCGTTACAACACAGTTTTTCGTGTAGTTTTTTCAATGTTTATTCGACTATCAGGGTAAAACTCGTTTTCGTTGTATAGTCCATATTTCGTTAGGGATTCAATATCGCGGAATATAGCGTACTAATTTGAAAGGCGTCTTGGTAAACGTTGAATAACTCCGTTAGCTGGTTGAATAAACTGCGATTGAATGATTTGGAAGTAAAGTAATCGGCAAAAGCAACGCAGCAACGTTTCGAAGGGCTGTAGTGAGTTATCGAGTTGTTATCAGGACGTTCGCGCCGATTGGTAGCCCCAATTGTTTAATTGCGTTCAAATTCGAGTGGATCTAATGGCCACTGCTGTAAAAAGACAAGAAGAAAAAATTAACGTAAACTTTAGGATTTAACGACCATTGAACAAGAACAAATATGTATCACGAACTAACTAACTTTATTTTAGACTGTGGACATTGATTTCCGTTAGAACACCAACGCATCTGACATGCGATGAATATATTTGGAAAAAGTGTACCTCGATCACGAACGCGCATCCGATATTGTACATACGTAGTCTTAGTTGTGTTTTCGTCGCAGTAACGACTGAATATTTGCGCTGAGAAGAATTTTTCATTGATTTGCTGCGCATATAGTTTGTCGAGAAAAAAAGAGAAGCAAATAATACTACTACTAATAATAATAATAATACAAATAAAAAACCAATAACAAAAATAAAAAAAATTGTTGTATCGTCTTTGACTATAAAAAGTGAATATAACTGTAGCACTTTTTCTGTTCTTATTACACAACCAAGAAAATTGAGCTTGTGCTTCGAAAGATTGTCGTTTCCTTCACGGTATATTAAAAACTATGTACAACATACTACTGCACCTGCAAAAGCTCCGAAGCGAAGTTTTTATAATCATTATTATGTATGTATATCATATGCTTATAAAAATTACCTGTGTAAAATAGCCTATAAAAGTGTTACATTTAGTACATTCTAGAAAAAAACCAATAACTTTACGTTTTTCCTACCAAAATTCGTCGATTGTTATTAGCGCAATGACCGCTTCGTACTTATTAGTTGTTTACTTTAGTAAGCTATTGTTTGTTTCGAATAAAACACACACACACACACACATCTTACAATCGTGATTATTTGACGAATGGAAAGATATTCGTCCGCGGAGTCGCAATGGAAACCCTTAGTGAGGACCGAGCCAGCAAGTAAATTATAAGCAGACTTTTCGTCCAAAGTGCCGTATTTCGGACTTGTGAACAATCTTCTCAGTGCAAATTGATTAAGTGATGCGCGTGTATTGAAAGAGAATAAATCGATAACGGCGTTCTCAAGAGCTAAGGTTAATTATTATTAAGTATATCATTATGTGTGATTGGAACTTGTACAGTTGTTGCTATAAATATATGAAATTAGTGTTTTACACCATACTTCATTTTTGTCTGAACCTATTCATTTGTCGTTTCAGTTGATTTTCCAAAGGTCGCATGGTTATTGTCGCAAAATGAAAGGCAATCTACTCAAGACCTTTTTTTGTTCGTATATTTATTTAAAATAAATCAATTCTCATTCTTAGTCGTAGTTACATGAAATTACGCTCTGGATGAGATGATATACTTACAGTGCAGTTACGAGTGTAAATTATAATAAAACGATCTACCATATATTCACAACGTCATCGTCAACTCTTGAGTTTCTTCGCTTTCGTTGCTTTTATTAACCAACGGGAAAGACGATAATGTACCCAAGAAAATTGCAAGAATGAATTACAAGCAGCGTAAAAGAGCTACACCGGTTTTACTAGTTTCTTTGTATTAGTTATGTAATATTATAGAAAAGTTGAGTAGCTATCCTCGTTGTACGCTAACAAATGTTTCACAGATGTGGAAATAGCAAACATCCTATTATATTTTTGAAGTAAAAAATCGGTGACACTGAGTAATCCACGTAATTTTCTTGATCCTTCGTCGTTCGTTACAACCCGGAAACTGTCTCGCAAACTTTC
This sequence comes from Chouioia cunea, assembly GCA_030064505.1. Classification (NCBI taxonomy): domain Eukaryota; kingdom Metazoa; phylum Arthropoda; class Insecta; order Hymenoptera; family Eulophidae; genus Chouioia; species Chouioia cunea. The sequence goes on from JAOPFQ010000004.1 coordinate 22,184,852, forward strand.
CCAACTTTTTTTATACAAAGCCGCAGTGACAAGTTTCCAACATCGGTTCTGAGGCAACCTTATCGTTTCGAAAAAAAACTCAAAAGTTTATCGAGCTCGAGTTGTTAAAAAAAAACCAAAAATATCAATGTAATAACGAATGGAAATATCCAAGGACAAGAAAGGGAGATAAGAAAAAAATTAAAAGTATGGACGCGATGAAGATGATGACCAAGCGGGTGATTGTTAGACGAATTGTGTAAAGAAAAGAAACTGCGCGATCGGCACGTTAGAATGACGTTCCTTTTCCTCATCGTTAATCGTCTTCGTCGTTTGGGAATCGCAAGGCACCGTAATTTCGAAAAGTTACGGGTTTGCCCGGAATTTATTCGTCGATTCGATGATAAATACAACAAGTTTTCCCTGTCGAAAAAATCCCGTAGAACTTACCCACAGTGTGATTTTATAACGTGTAGCACGTCACTGTCGCTCTCGAACGCGCATGATATTTTTATAAATAGAGAAAAATTGCGCGTGGTTTGTCGTCACCGATCTTTTTTACGTTATCAAGAAAATTCTAAAGAAAAAGAAATCGTCTGCTCGTACAATCCTACAGTAGGTTCTACCAGATTTCTCAAATAGGTAATAAAGACTTCGGATCAATGACCGTAATCAACAAAAATTCGTTCGTTAGTTAATATCTTCTTTTTTTTGTTACCGCATTATAACTCACGATCGAACAGATACAATATACTCTTCATTCGCCCTCGTCGCCAAACAAAATTACAGTAAAATTTCGTTACTTTATTAATTATCCGTTTGTTTATAGAGATATAGAACCATCGTCGGAGGGCCAAAGGGTATATTTATAGTAGCGCGAGTGTAATACAGTAATATTTTCTCATTCATATATCATTCGCAACTCCAAGTCTGTCGCGATTATCGCTCGAAGTTCGTCAAAACAATATCCTATGTTATTAAGTGTGCTCTAGATACATGATCGTTTGTGCTCTGTGTCCGTGCTTGTGTGCGTGCGTGTATGTGTAAATACGCGTGTGTGTGCGCGTTCGTATATTCAGAGAAAAGAGAGAGGTAAAGTCAGCTTAATCCTTAATTTGTCTCCTCGTTGCGTACTGTCTCCTTAGCGATCTTAACGTCGTATCGAGCTGTTGTCCGTTCGCCAATCCACGTGCACTACCGCACACACACGCACACACACGCACACACACACGCACACACATACACACAACGCGCGCGAGTACGTCAATCATTTGAGCGTGTATGGCCAAGCGAACAGATGTCACAATCACATACTCCTTCGTTTCTAAATCTCAATCTCACGCGAATTATAGACGGATTCCCGCGCGTAGGATAACGAGTTATTTTTTGTTATGTTTCACGCGATGTTTAAGAGGATTTTTGAATGCGAATATTCTTATGATTAGGCCATGGTAAGTGTGCCAGCGCCCATTCCAAATCCAACACCACGAGGACCAAAGTTCCTGCCGTAACAACCACGACAATAGATATCGCCATCGGGTCCGTCGTTGAGATTCGTCGAGTCGAGAGATCGATGGCATGCGCCACAACTGAAGCACCTCTTGTGCCAGACGCGATTCTTCGAGATCATTTGCTCGGCGGCGTAGACTGGGTAACCGCAACGAGAGCAACCCTCGCCATCGCGAGCTTTCGATCCTAAATCTGGCTTTGGCTCAAGGCTACGGCAGAAAACGTGCGGGAAAAAGTTAGATTTGTCTTGTTAAGTCTAATCGTCAATAATTAGTAAGGATAAAAAGTGTGTAACTGACTATGAAGGTGCGTGATCAGGATCAGTAGACACAAGGGTGGGCGTGTGTCCGAAACCAAATCCTTTGGGTCCAAAAAGTTTACCGTAGCAGGCACGGCAATGTATTTCTTTGTCGGGACCGTCGCAAGCGAGCATCGAATCGAGAGGTCTATGACACTCGGCGCAATTGAAGCATTTCTTGTGCCACATTGTACCTTTGGCCAGCTGCTGCTCGGCAGCGAATACCATGCCACCACAACGTGGGCAACCTTGTCCTGCGGGTGCCTTAATCGACGTAGTATCGGGGTTGTAGAATGGCCTGCTCGCCATTAAATCTTCCTCGCTGTTAATTTTTTTTCAGCATTAATCAACTTTCTTTTATATATGTACCGATACTTTGAAAAAAAAACGTACACGAATAATCTTCGATTATACTCTGGAATGAGATTATAAAAGTTTCTTTTTGTATGAAGTACCGATAAAAAATTCACAAACACTTTGATATGCAAAATTATATTGAATGTCTGAAGTCTCGTTAATGAGATTACCATGTGAATATTTTATTATTTTCATCTGTCGATACAAAACTAATCGTAGAAAATTAAAGATCATTTTGCATTTTTTAACTTAACGGAGTAAACGTCGTGTCCGCCATTCTCAGTTTTCATTATTAACGCGTCGAATCGATTTAATTTTAATTAGCATTGAGAAAATTTATTGATAATAACAAGATCGTAATCCATTGTGGTGAAAAGATTACTTACAGCCGATACAGAAATCGTTCGATCGAAGCGATCCATTTTAACGCATTTCAAACGAAGAAGGTTATAAAAAAGCAACCCGAAAGGACAACAAAAAAAGAGGAAACAATTACCTGACGCCATCGGTCTGCAAGAATCCAGATCCGCAAGCGAAACCGTAACCATGAGGTCCCCACTTTTTGCCGTAGCACGTCTTGCAGTAAACGTCCTTGTCAGGGCCGTCGCAGGCTATAATCGAGTCGAGAGTCTTGGTGCAATCCCTGCACTTGTAACACTTTCTGTGCCATTCGCGGCCCTTGGAGAGCACTTGCTCAGCAGCGAATACTACACCGCCGCAACGGGGACAACCTTTGCCCGGTGGCGCTTGAATCGTTGCCGTATCCACGGTCGTTGTACGTGGTGCAGCGTCACTGTGCGAACATAGGGAAAACAAGGATCATTTCCAACGATACTCTGCGTGTTTTCGTTAAATTTGATAGACCCGCGAGACAGAGAGAGAAAGAGAGAACAATTCCGATGAGATTACTGAAATAGGATACATGCGATTCGATCGTTGCTGTAAAATGATTGATAATAGTGTATAGATTTCCTTCTATGACGCTTATACGAATGAATTGCTCGTATCTTTATTTTCTAAATCAGTTATTTTATTCCGAGTACTGTGCTGCTCTTCATCTTGATCACTAGTCGTATTTTAAACGATCAGATTTATCTGCATATATCCTACCAGGAATAAAGTGGATTTCCAATGGGTTTGTGTTGTTCGATCAACTGACGAAATATGAGTTGCGAATAACGATGTTACGCGTGTAAAATCAGCGACATTCTTCCATTGGGGGAACTTTACAAATTTAGTAACAATTTTTGCTCCGGTACAAGCTGATTGGGTAAACGTGTTAGAACTCGACGAATATCAAATTTATCCGTGGATTAGATATTTCTATTAAAGTAAATAAGAAATGAACCGTGATATCATTGGTGATCCATTAAAAATCCACTTGTATCTTTCGGCATGCAAAAATAATCAAATCAGGCGTAAAAAAAGAAGAAACCAATGAAAAGAGGCGACGGCGAGCGGTCCAAGTCGCTGCGAATAATTCAACGGATAATGAAATTTCGCGACAGATTTTGTGTTACTACCGTGAATTATTGGCGACTCGCTACCTTTTGCCCTATAACACCAGCCACAAGAGTTCCTTTTTAGACATGCATATCTGAAAATCACCGAGACGTTGCTGTGATTAATTAAGTAACGTTATTTACCATTCAACAACGTTTCGGATTTTCGCTTTACACCATTTACCGTTCAAAACAAGCATTTGTTATTTCAAGATGGCTTTTATAAATCTGCACCCAAACAAAATCCACACACGGTAACTAGTAGTCGTGTTAAATTAAATAAATGACAGTGACTAGTTACGCTTAAGGAAACAAAACACGTAAATCAGTGGAGCTGTGAGTGGCGCAGTAGCGTTACGTGGCACCGATTACGCGAACAAGTAGCCAATAAAAATTCTAGAAGAAATAATAAGGCTATTCGTATAGAGACAATTATTTTTTGCAAACTACCGATTGATCGCTTTTACTATTAGTTTTCCAAGTATTCTCATCTCAAAACGCCGTTACAAAGAAATTGAGTAATCATTGATCCCATTACTACCTTATCTCAATTTAAACGAGGACATCAATTATTCTATCAATTGTAATACAACTCGAACTCAAGTTTTAATGAAATCGGATGAAATTCCAATGAAAAACGAATAATTGGCTCTCAACTTGTTCTCAAGTATGCTTAAAGAAGTTGCTCTCTGAATAGCCTCTAAACAGATGTAGGAACAGCGTAAAAAAAAGAAACCAAAATAAAATGACTTCAAGATAAAAGTACGACACGTGGTCCAAAAATTAATCGTTTGGTGAACTATCAAAGGAATTAAAAGGGGTACTTTGATCTTGTTAATCACGACAATAAAGCAAGCCGGGGGCTCGGCGTACCCCTCATCCTCGATATCGCACTGCAACCCGATCCACATGACCCCGGCGTGGCCGATGCCTCGCGGGCCGAATTTCTTCGGATAGCAAGCTGTTAAAAGCAGAGAGAAAGAGACAAAAGCGCATCATATAATCGTGTCTTGACAGAAAAGAAAGAAAGAAAGAAAGAAAGAGAGAATTGAGAAATAAAAAAAAATAAACCCAATGCGTTATGGGATATTCAGGAAACAAGCGAACGCGTCGCATGGAGTCCTTAATAATCCTCGCTATAAATCGTTAAGTAAATTATAAATCAAGAGAGAAAGATAGAGAGTGTGTATAGAGTGTATTGTACGTTTTGGTGTACCTAACAAACCCGTTGGCGTAAGAATCGCTCTGCAGAGCACCACCACCTTGGCCGTAACCGTAGCCCTTGGGACCGAACTTCTTTGCGTAGCATACTGGACACACGTCACAGGTATATCACGGAGGTGAGGTGAATAACAATGATTTATTAGATTGTGGACTTTTCGTTTGTCAAGATTTTTTTCTTTTTCTTGTCGGTTGTCTTTCTTTATTTTTAATCGACAATCAGAGTCTCACCTTTGCAATAGATATCCTTGTCGGGACCCTCGCAGCAGTTGACCGAATCTAGTCTCTTGGAGCAGAAGCCACACTTAAAGCATTCCCTGTGCCACGGCTATACACCCAAACACAGATGGGAAAGAGAAAAACAATGGTTAGTCACCGTTGGCCTTCGTTTGCTGGTTCTTTTAACGAAATAACGCTACAAGGAGAGCGGATTAAACATTCACAACTATTGTCACATCGTGAGTAATGTTCTCCTGACATTATTCTCTTTATATCGTCGAATATTGCATGCTACAATGCCGGTGCTGCTTTCTGATAATATTGTTATTTTGCTACTCCAAGTGGCAAATCCAATCATCAGACGATAACCTCAATTATTCCCCAATGCAAAATCTCGTTACAAATCTATTCTCAGTTAGCGAAACATTTGACGAACGCCAAACGTCGAACACATCTATATTTACGCTTATACTCGATACTCCCCAAATAATTTACGGAAAAAAAGGATCGAAGATAAAACCTAAGGCAAAAGTCCGCGCGAGAGAGAAAGACTAACGCAGACGAGAACAAACTCAAACAGCCGACAGACACAGACAGACGCGTGCGCGCGCGCGCGCGTTCACGTACGTATGAGTGATCGACCAGCGAGTACAGGCAAACGCTGTTTGCCTTCGCGAGGGCTAATAGATGAAGCGCGACAAAACCGACACACTCCCCGCCCCTTACCCCATACACACACGCACGAAAACACCACGAATGAACTTAACGAGGGCTAATGTATGCGCGCCTGTGTACACACGCGTCGAACTTTTTTTGCTCCATCGTGCTCGGCGAATCGCGAGTGGTCGCAATAAATGGAAGGGGTTGATTATAAGCCTGGAATGACAATTGGCGATCAAGTTATCACGCGGCTGGTGTGAGTTGCGTAAGGTTTCCTTTCTCTTACAAATGATACTTTATTCGTTGTATTTTGTGCCTTTTAGTAAACAGTGGTCAAGCTAGTCACACTTGCAACGGTACAAACTTAATTCTTAAAACGACAAGCTAAAACGAACGTGTAGAAAAACATTCTTCGGGATTTATCAAACTTACTTGTTCGATTGCGGTCAGCTCCTATTGTCAAAACGTGACTTGTATCATCGCAAGATTTTCGTTGAAAATGTCAAAGTGAGAAAAGTATTTCTTAGTTGTTCACGCAGTTATTGCACATACGATTACGATTAGAGGTTCAATCTTTTGTTATACGAAAATAGGAGTACGTTGTATAGTAACGAGAAAATAGATAGAAAATTGTTTTGTGCAACAATTCAAAATGCTCGGAAAAAGGGCCACCAAAGGGTTTACAAAAGTATTAAAAAGATACTCGATTGTTGTTTTGTTTCGTATAAGTTCACTGGTCTCATTGTTAGGACAACAATCAAGATATACCTCGACAGTAAATTTCGCGATCGGGACCATCGCAATGTAAGGTGGAGTCCAGGGTCCGATGACAGATTTTGCACTTGAAGCATTGTTTATGGTAGCCCTATTCATAAGAAGCAGCAATGACTACGTGGCTGCTCGATCTTTACTTTCTATTTTAAGTATTTGTATTGTTTGTCACTCGCTCTAACTCATTCTTTGTCTATATTGGATTTCTTGCTTTCGTTACCCTCATGGTCAATCGTTTTATTTGTCATAATTCATCCTAATTATCAAACGTGTTCTTTCGATAGAGAAACATTCTTGAAAACAAAAATAAATAAACGAACGAAAAAGGGGTCACCCGCACGAACGCGTATACGCTTGCGAAGTATTCGGAAACTCCATGACGAAATTTCAGTATTGGCATAGCGCCTCGCGACCCCCATCGCTGACTTAATTTTAGAGAACCGTGTGTACACGTGACATCAGTTTTTGGTACGCTCCTCTTTTTTCGCAGCCGCTTTCGAAATTCGAGGGAAAAAATGAAACGACAAGCGCTGGTTATAAATATACGAGCGTGCAAGATTTCACTATACGCAGTCTAAATTTTTGTTTGAACGCTTATTTTCAGGGCGTTTGGGGCGAGGCATTCGGCTTGGCGATTTTTTTCTTCGTCGAGCTATCGAAAATTCGTTTGTATAACGATAAATGACAGATTTTTAGGAATAACGAATAAAAAGATAAAATGTTAAGACTGTTATTGATCACGAGTATCAAGGTATCGAGTATCGGCTTTCTCAATTTTTAACAGCATTAATACTTTTCGTTAGTTAGATTCAACGATTGTATTACGACAGACGTAACGAAATTGCGAAAGATATTCAAATTACCAATAAATGGCTTTGGAAACCGAGGTTTCTTTTCAAAGTACGTTATCTATTCTGAATAGATTAAAATGCACGTTACCAATGACTTTTGTTGAATGTAACAGGATTACAATTGTATAAACACGGTCCGTTGTTTAGAAATGTATCTTAGCAGAACGGCAATAGAGGCAATCTCACGATAAACGCTTTATCGATACATGTCAAGAATATAAAAATCAAATCAAAACTAATATTTAATTTCGCTCGCAATATGTTCAGATTTTTTTACGTACGAATATAAAACGGCTTACTCGATGGGACGTATTAAACTCGATCTTTTGCCATTGCATAAATAAAAAGGTAAGCAGTCGCTGCGATAATTAAATTAAAATGAAAGCTTCTCGCCCGACTGTATTAAAATGCATACCATTTGTTCGTTTACGCGCAAATGAAATTCGCTACCCTCCTCTTTCCCTCCCAGTATCGAATTTACATCTGACCGGAAAATTAAGTTTGGCGAAAATCGAATTGTCCACGACAATAATGCTAATTTTACACGAGCAGCGTCTAGTCTCTCGATACACGTTCGACGATACGAGTCTAACTTTTCGAGTTACATCGTTACCACCCAGATGTTTGTACGCCAAAAAACTGGCAGATGCCAAGAGAGTTTTATCGTTGGAATTTTTTTTTCGCGCGCTTGCACTTTCTCGTTCAAGGCGCTGCCAGGAGCGCAAAGTTAAAAGACGTATTTTCAGAGCGAAACAATTATACCGAAAACTCGAGAGAGGGGGAAAGTTACGACGGATACGTGCTTTTTTCGGCGAACGCAATATCGCGCCCCTGCACGAATGTACAAAAAAATGTTTTGTTGTTTTGTTCGAAAGAAGAGGAACGAGACAATTGCTAACGACTGAGCCGAGTTGTTGCGCGCAAGTTTGAGTTCAGAATGTACGTATCTTTTGAACAATTTTGTTGACTGTCCGAAAACTTGATTTTTGCGCTAGTGCTCTATACTTAGCTGATACGAATAAAAGCTATTAATAAAATAACGTATAGATATGTTGTATGTTTTTGGAATTGCACCATGACGAAAATAAGAAGAGCAAGAAATTCGATCCGTTTCGCAGACGGACCCAAGATTTTTAAATGTTTATACTAATCGTACCCTTCGAGCAGGTATACATATATATATATATATTCTTTTTTTCTGATATTATGTTACGTTAAATCAAAACTTTGAACATATATACTCCGTTATCTTGTCCCGCTCGTACAATGTGGACACGAGTGTATTTTGGTAAGAGTTGCGAAGGTACGTGGTTCGTTGCAAAACAGGTTACTTTAATAGTATTAACGCCGACATTATTCTGACGTATAATCATAAATTCGTTATTTTCTCTGATCACAGAACAGAATATCACGGTCTATATTTTTTAACAATGGCAAACTTGATTGCTTTCCTTACTTTTTCTCGTGGTAATAATTCTTGCGTTCGCGTGAATTTGTTTACCGATGAGCGTCAACGATTCATTCGAATGAAATTGTAACATCACAAAAAATAACGAGTAATCTATTTGCAAACGGAGGTTAACCGTGAAAGGGAAAAAGGAGGGAGGGGTGGGGTCATCGTCCTCATCTGCGTCCTTCATCGACTCATCTTACCTTTCCTCTGGCGAGCATCTGCTCGGCAGCGTAAACGTAACCACCGCAACGAGGGCATCCCTCACCCTCGGGTGCCTTGGCGATGGCGCGGGGCTCCATCATTGCATTCGTACCTCTGTACTCCCTACAAAATTGTTTCGATTAATATTCCATGAATCACATGTTTGTCTTTTTTATAGTTGGTGTTGTTTGATGTTTGTGTAGCTGAAGTGAATTGTATGAAAATACGCGATGAAAGTAGTAGGGTATTCATCGCTTATTTTTTCGTAGAGCCAGTCACGACGGAGACTTGATTTTGTTGACGTGTCTAGATATGTTGAATCAAATTCTTTGGTATTCGATAGTATTCGTTGTACGAAATATTATCTCTTTTCTCTCAATTGCTCGAGAGAAGTCGAAAGAATTCGATGGAGTAAAGTGTGTATCAAAAATTGAACAACCGAGTTTCGCTCAAGCGCGATGCCTGCTCGACGAACGATATCGTCAACTTTGTTTATATTCATTGCCAAATTATAAACTTTTATTTAAATCGATCGTCGACAAAGATAGTCTTGGTATCCTTGGCTTTTGGGAAACTCGATCGTCCGTATACTAAGTTAGGGAAACAATCTGCAAAAGAAACTAAATCACTTGTACATAGCACATCTAGTTGAAAAAATACATAGGCGCTCACAACAAAACCTACGGAGAGGAACAGACGTTGAAACGATCGATACATCGTTCGTTAGTTACATGGTTTATTTGTTGTGTAACAAAGTCATGGGTACATTGTAATTACAAAAGGATACCTTATAGGCCATTGAAATTGACATGTTTGAGTGACACAAATATCAAATGTGCGTACGCTTTGCGCGCGTGTTCCTCGTCCGTGGGTAGTTAACTTTGTTGTACTTGAATTGTTAGGCACATGTTAGTAAAAGTTAGTGTTCCCCAACCACGCGACGTGGCATCCGCCGAGCCCCGAGAGGAGAGCCGAGAAGCAGATGTTGGTGCGTACCAAAGATAACGACAACAACAACAACAAAATAAAGATTGAAAAAAATTGTCTAGTCTCTTTTAAATTGTATTTACAGAAAGAGCGACATTGAAAAAAAAGAATAACTATTCACAGCGAGAGACAAGATAAAGTCAAAGAAAGAGAGAGAGAGATAGAGAGAGAGAGAGAGAGAGAGAGCAAGAGGAAAAAAAAGAAAAAAATAGAAAAAGAAAGTGTGCGAAGAAGAGCGGAGCGCAAGATTTTCGTACTGCGAAAGTGTGTATGAGGGTTAAGGGTTAGCAAGGGTTAGAGGGTTAGAGTCGAAGAGAAGGCCGTGCAGGACATTCGGCGCGGGAAGCGACAGCTGATCAATTGAATAAATGAAATAATTAATATAGTCACGCCCTGGCCAAAAAAACGTGAAAAAGAGAAAAACAAATTTGGACTCGGTGCTCACCATCATCAGTAATTCAGTTTTAGCGCGGGACTCGATTGTGTACTTTTTTATATTTCTAGTCTTTTTTATCTTTTTTTTATTGTCGGGGCCTGTTGCGAGATCATCCCGTGGCGGCTCGAACTCGGCGGGGCTGGCGGGGATTTTGGGGATAGGATTTCACTTTGGCACTCATTCGGCGAACGCTTGCACGCGAATTTTTCATGTTTTTTCGTGGCACGACAAACGACAAGCGTCCCTCGAGTAGAGACCTTGTGAATATGAAAGCTCAAGTCCTTCCAAGTTTTTTTATACAGTGTTATTTATTAATTAAGATACTTTCTTTTTTTAATGTAACACTTATTACAGATGGTACAAATATTCCTATATCTAAAAAGAGAGAAAGAAAAAAATTCGTATGTGCTTGTTTTAGTGATTTATGTCTGAGTGTCTGTATATATATTTTTTTTCTTTTAGATAAAGATCAGTATGATAGCGTATAAGTGTGTGTACATTATTTTCCATTCGTAATATACGTGTTGGTGTGTTTAGCACTCCATAATAAAATCGTTTTGTTTTGTTGTTTTTTCCTTGCACAATAATATCAAATATAATAAGTTTTTTTTTTGAGTGTATATATCTCCATACAATGCATTATAGAATCCATACCCAACCCGCGTATCCACGAGAGTTCTCGCGGAAAACTTTCGGGGATCACGGAGCTTCGACTATACATTGTTATATAATCACTTCATTGCCGCTCGACTCGTAAGGAAAAAAAATGGTACTCGATCTTTGGAAAAGACACACACATTAAGGAAAAACCAGATCAAAAAACAACAGCAGCGGCACTTTTCGTTGTCAACACTACATGGATAATGATGACGTTGCTTCAAAGAAGAAATCCAGGTGCTCGCCGACGTCATCGACTGGCAGAGTTGGATAAATTTGGATTTTGGCTTTTTTTGTTTTTTTTTGTCTTTTTTTGGAATAGAAGATGACAAACCCCAAATAAAAACAGGTTCAAGGAAAGAAAAAGTGCGATCTAATTAAACAATACTTTGAGGGACACATGCTCGATTAGTCGCCCTCGAGAGAGACGATTTTTTTCCTTTTAACGCGAGAAGAAACAAAGGGGCTAAAGGAGGAGAGAAAAGAAAAAAGGACGACGAGGGAAGGTAAAGGGCGAGGGAACGAGGAAAAAACATGGAGGGTTGGGTGATACAGAGACAGGAGGGCTGATGGCACTCACTGGTGAGCCAAGTGGTCTCCCTGGTCCATGGAGAGGCAACCAGCACCACCACCGAATCCGTAACCCTTGGGTCCGAACTTGCGTCCATGGCAGGTTCTGCAGTAGAGCTCACCCTCGTGCTCGCTGCAATTTGTCGAATCGAGCAGCTTGCCGCAAAGGCCTGTAACATGTCAAGACCAATTGTCACTCTTCGAGCGTAACACTGACGGTTTGCCTTTTGAACAATGCACTTGGTTTGCCAACGTCTGACGGTAATCGAACAATTCTACTTGATGCTATAAAAAACACAGACAGTTGCGCGATTCGCTTTAATTTGAGCAAGGGAATCGGTTGCGATTCAAATTTCCTCACGATCGAAGCTTTCTTAATCAGGATTACAGTCCGATAATAACGAAGATTAGGTTTGTCCGACGTAACGAGCCTGTTATCACTGTTCGTGTTAACTAAATACGATATCTCTTTTGAACGACCAAAGGATGATAACCCATCGTCGCTCTCTTGATTATAGTACACAGTTATGAAATCCATTGAATTTTAAGCTACAACCTCGTTGTAATCTACTCACCGCATTTGAAGCACATCTTGTGCCATTTAAGTCCACCGGCTACGCGCTCCTCGGCAGCGTAGACCGACTTTCCGCATTTCGGGCATTTCACTTGTTCGATTGGCTTGTAAGGCATTTTGTCTGCAAAGTCAAATCAATTTTTCGTGATTATTCCGGGTAAAGCCCTTGTCGAAGCGGCATTTGATTTTCCCGGACTCAGACGACACCTCACTTATCATAGGTCTATTTGAAAGTGATATAGATATTGGTTAAGCAGTTTATTAGGAAAATCGCATTTACGTTGATTGGGAGTAGCTTGTCGAAGAGGCGATTGCTGCGTTATACGTATCGAGGGAGGTCGATATGCGCGTGTTTTTTTCCTCTCGGTGTGCTCTACGTCAGTTTGCGCGTATATTTATCGTCGATGAACGTTTTATTCCAATTTAGATTCGAATCCAAGAATTAGAGAGCCTCGGAAAAGTTTGGTTGGATGGCTATCTTTAAAATAATTTTATATAACAAAGTAGGCTAGTTTGCTCGAGTGCTGAGAGTTCTGGCAGACGGCCAAATTGCCAAACATCACTACTACAAATTATCAGGTTTACAAGAAAAACCATTTTTCTATTTCTTCTTTGCTTTTGTTTCTGTGTTTTTTTAACAAATAGAACGGTAACTTGGCTACCTGCACAGCTGGCTGCATTGACATCAACAAGATCTCGAGCAAATGATTATTTCCACTCGGTAATACGTAACAGGTGCATCGCTGGGTTACTGCGAGAAAACTAGGAGCCTCGCGTACGAATAGCGCAATCGAATACATTGATATTCGAAAATTCCAGTCCCCGTGAAAGCTGTCCAACAGCGCGCTTTCACAAGAATAAATGGAACGACGTAAACAATATTCGTCGACGCGGACCGCGTCTATTTCCGTGATCCCCGTATACAAGTGCGCGTGTTCTATATTGGTGAGTACGCGGACGTATAGGCCGCACACCGTCCGTATTTGGGGAGGCACGCAGCGTGATTTAGAATCGTCCGTTTCTTTCCGTTGTCTCTTCGAGTCCGCAGAATCGAGTTGGTTTTACGGCGATCTTTGAAATCCGACGCCTTTTCAATAAGCCGAGGCTTTTCCCGTTTTCTCGTTGCGCAATGATTCGTTTGTGTCTCTTCTTCGACAAACGATCGCCTTCGAGCCACTCTACACTTTTGCACGATCCTAATGATCGATTTTATAATTGCATTTGGCGTCCCCACGAAGATAGACACAACGAATCCTCTGGCATAAATTTTTCACGGGAAATCCAATTTACGGCGAATCGAATGATGCCGTGAGCAATTCATAACCCTTTGAAAATCTTTTAATAAGCTTTTAATCGAATCGCAGGATCGATCGGTCACCTCTTCTCCAATTGACTCACACACGCGCGCGTAAGAGCTCATCGCGTTCCATTAGCTCTCATCAAGAATCCCCTCAACAAGAGACGAAGAAAAAGGAGAGAAAAAAACAAACGTTGGCCTCGTAAATCTAACCCTCGGGAAAGATGTAGCACGTACAATCAAACTCTCTTCCATCTTTTAATCGTGTCTTCTCGCTCTTTCCATCTCTCGCTGTCTCTTTCTCTCTCCTCTCCTGGATATCCTCGCGATCCTTTTCTCCTCCCACGCTCCCACCGCTTCGACCGCCCCACCACTACTGAGCGTTTACCTCCCTCCAGCCTCCCCCCCTCCCTTCGCCCGCTGTATAACTTACGATCCGCCCATTTTAGTTTAACCCCCCACCCCGGCGCTCTCCTTTTTTGCTCTACCTCGCCAACACGTACACGCACGAGATAGAGTTTGTCTTTATTTGCACGCTATCAGGATTAAAAAATGCTTTATTTAGATTTGCACGAGTGTAAATTGAAAATGCCGTTTACTTAGGCGCCTTTTACTTTGCGCCTTTCCGTCGCTAGTCGGATTGATGTATACGCGAGCTAAAATTTACGAGCTATCGTTGCCCTGGCGGTGCCCTGGCGGTGCCCTGGCGTGCACGCACTTGTACCGTTGACGAGGAAATAGGTGCGATCGGATACCTTTTGCCCACCGCCTCGATCGTTTGCCCGTGCGCGACCCTCTAATATTTCCGTCGAATCAAACGATAATAATTAGCCCGATACATTATTTACGTATAATTAACGATCCACGAGTCCACGCTTACGCAATTATCCAACTAGCAATTGGGAAAACATTTATCGATACGTCAAAACGTCGTTTGGAGATAATTCGTTGCTGTTGATTAAACAAACGAACAAAAAATAGTACGCAATCGCAAACCAATCAATAGGAAGCTGTCGACGATGTTTCAACAATGCGTAATTGCCAATCGATCGGCCAACTTGGTCATCGGTATCGCGTTACGCTCTCGCCGTCGCGAGTTCGTTGTAATCGTTCGCTCGCGCGCTCGCGACAATCTATAAATAAAAAAGGCCACTTGCGCGTAAGCGTTACTTCGCCTACTTTTCTCGTAAGCCGTTTGTTCGTTCCATACGCTTGGATCGTGGCAAAGTGGCGAGATGTAATTTTGGACGTTTGCGCTTATGCAATATTTACAACGAAGCACGAGCGAACGATTGTGAATTAGCCGTTAAATTACGCCGCGTGGCAAAGACGAGCGTTCGCGTACACGCGTACAGCGAGCAATAACGTACAGGTCGTTTGCGAGACCGATCGAGAGAGAAAGAGAACAGCGAGACGATTCAGTCCGTGCAAACTGATGTCTAACAATAGATTCTCGAAGCCTTGCCAAGCTTGTCCAGATTGAACATCGTTTCCTCGCGGGCTTTTCACTCTGTTTTATTTAAAAGCCTCACACTTGGATCTCGCGCACACTTGGATCTTTCTGTACAGCCCGTAAATAAACAGCGCGTTATTCCTCTCTTCGTATCGCGCAACGAGCACGCCCTTGTTACGCTCACAGCGGTTAACGCGAGACCAAGACACAGAGACTCGAAATACGCCGTTCAGCACTCGCACACTTTGTTCCGCGTGATGCAAATGCCGTTTAATCGATATCATACTCACCGCTCGCGAGCGCGAGAAAATTGCAAAAATAGGTCGCAGGAGAGCAATAGAGGCAATAATGTGGCAAACTCACTAAGGTGTCGTCTCAATGATAATTGTTAATCGTTTGCTTTTTCGCTCGTGAAAATGATAATGATTGTAAGTCCTTGCCTGTTGTGTTTGTTCGTATATCTCTCGCGCACTCGCTTATTTTTTGTTTAATTCAATCTTCTCTCTCGGGACAACACCGCACACTAATACTGGATATCGAATGGCGCCGCTCGCCTCGGTCACGGCCTAGTCATACAGAGCTTTGCACACGGCACGTATGCACCAAAGTGTAAAAGAGTGAGAGAGGTTGGTTCAAAAAGCAAGCACGGCACCACAGCGTCATTGCCGAGGCCAAACCCGAAAGACACACCTCTTGGCTATATCGCCCTCTTCTTCTCCCTTCATGCTCGTACTGCACCCGTAGACAGAGACGACGAGTAGGCTAGTGAGTAGGAGTTGGGAGGATCTCTCTTCCTCTCCAAATGTAAATGCGTGTGGTTTGTGCTTCGCGCTCGCTTTCCTCTTTTCAAAGGGATTTCTTTTTTTCTTTTTTTCTTTTTTCCTTTTTTTTATTCCGACAGCACTACGACGTACGCGTTCTTTCGAACCTTCTTTTCGCCCGTTTTTCTCAGTAATTGCAAAGGAGGGAAACTCGCAATTGTACCATGTAATAGGTACGAGGCGCGAGTTCCGATCGTTCGTCATCCGGTGGGACCAATGGGGTTGCGAAACGCCGTGTCGATAGCGCTCGTATTCGCGGGGAGGCCTTCCAATTTTTTTCCGGATGATTTTCAACGCGAAAGTTTTATTCTGGGATTGGCGGTATCGTGATTTTGGCGAATTATTAATTCAACGTCTACAATTGCGTTGTTAACGAAACTCGTTAATATTTACAATATTCAGCGTAAGGATAGCGGCTTAACGAGCACTGAGCGCATATAGTTGCGGGCTAATTTCCATCGTCGCGCAACCGAGGAGTCGAAATACGGAAAAAGGGACGCACGTGTGCAAGTGACCATAAGCGTGGGCGACGACGACGACGACGACGACGACGACGACGACGACGGAGACAGAAAACGAGCACTATGGCGAAAGCGAAAGGGGAGAGGCGGCCGAGGAGGAAGAAAGCGAATAACCGGCAGGCGTGAATAGTGATAAAGGCCGAGAATAAGTCGCGTCGGAAATAGCCGAGATGAGACAATCTAATATTGCGTAACGTCGTTTAAAGGGCCCCTGATACTTCAACGTGAGATTACATCGATTTTTATCTTGTTTAGCGCTGTGTACGCGCGCGAGCGCGTACGGTTTCTTCTCATTTTTATTTGCGGATCCACCGAGAATAGTGAACTAAATATAAGGTTGCAAGCCTCGTTCATGTATTAATTGGTTTGTAGCTTGCGTCGCTCTGCTGTTTATCAAAGCACCGGTAATTAACGTTTCGCTCCTCCTCCATTGTATAGTCCATATTGTTTCTACAAACACTCGCGACTAATGAAAATATTTGTTTACTTCGATGTGTTCTTGAAAGCATATTAATAGTAAAAGGTAGCTAGCGGTACCCACTTTCAGTAGAAATAGCGGGTTGTTGCCAGACAACGAAATATGTATATTTTTTCTTTTAACGTTTTAAATATTGTCCTTGTCGTTCGATTACGCAAAGACCTTTTATTATGTTTGTATTATAATTCATCCGCGTAAACGTTCTGTTCTAATTTTTTAACAATTTTCCGTGATTCGTGGTCGAATGCATTTTTATCGGCATTCTTCTAGCTGGACGTCGATGCGATCAAGCTTACATACATGCACAGTTGCACTTCAACTGTGTTTCACTACAATCGTGTAATTTTAAACTAATGACAAATATGTAAAAAGCTTTTGCCAAATTTCGTGACTAATACGAACTTGAAATAAACATCGAAATGACAAACAGCTATCCGAGACACATATGCTTAACAACTTGTATTCGACAATTTCCGAGATTATTCTTGCATTGCACGATACTATTTCAATTGATATTTCAGGATATTCGAACATTAAAAAGCCTTTCGAAATTTAACGAGCAAACTTGTCGTAGCTTGATCAATAACAGAATTGTAGACAACGATTTACATTTCTCAGCGATCCCAACAACAACGTGTCGTCTTTTCCAACGGCAAATAGAAAATAAGAATCGCGTATATTTATAAATTTTCGTATAATCCTGAAATAAGTTTATTGATACGAGACGTTTCGCATACTCGACCCACGACGTTATTAATAGCAACGTTTTATAGTTTGATAAAACAATCAGAGTCGAGATAATTATTTAAAAAAACATTCGACGAAAGGGTCATCAAACTCGCGGGGGAAAGGTTCAGTGGTCTTCCGCGAAATTTTTATCCAATGATTAATACTGCGACGTAACGGGTGTTTTAACGTCTTTCGTTCTCATTTTTAGTTGGATTAATTTTGTGCACAGAGTTGTTGATTTCTCATTTCGCAACAATGTTATAACTTATGAATCGCGACTCTTTATTAGAGGCACTCGCATTAAATATAATATTCCATGGAACATAAACGTCGATGAACCAAGAATACTTGGAACACAACTAGACAAAGTTAGATTCACGGAGAAAGACTTCAAAGTAGTTCAAACGTGGGTGGCCAATAATATTCGCTGGAAAAATGTGCATTAATCGAAAAATTGGTCGACGCATACGTCGCGTTACGTTATCAGGGTCAATAGACATCCGAGCACACAAGCCAAGTGATTGATTAGTCAACCGTAAGCTATTAATTAAAGTCCCCTTGTTGCCTCGTAAAAATAAGAGACACAGCACGGTGATTAGTCGATCTTCAAAGGAAATTGTCATTTCTGACGTTGCAAGATAAAAATCAAGTTCCAGCGCCTACAGAACAGAGGGAGGAAGGGGAAGGATGAGAAATTATGAGGAGCGAGTACACTCATCCACTATTAATAGGGCCTCGGCTCGAACGACTATTTTCAGGCTGCGCCACTGGCGTTTATACAGGCACGCGCGCGCCACCGTATATAAACGCTGCGAAGCAACGAGTATTGCGAAGCAACGAACGTTGCAAAGCTCCTCGACTTGACCGTTTATGGTCTCTTTCTCTCTCGGATACTGCAACATTTCTTATTTTCCGTGACAACTGATGTAACAAACGTGTAACTTATGGAGGGATTTGAAGCTTTTTTTCAAATATTGACGCAGTATTTTGTATTTTTGACAAAAATTATGTTCGCAATACTAAAGTGATTGGAGCACGCAAAGTCTTCGTATCCTTTTGAAGTGGATGCAAGTCTATTATACTGATTATATGGAACTTTGACATCATATGTATAGCTCGACGTGAAAACTGCTGTCACGTTTCAGGATGCAGATATCAATCAGGCAATTTTATGAACGATATTAATGATTATTTTGTGATATTGTAAAATCTAATGTATTGCTACTTTGGAATTAATTCAAAGTGAAAACTTGACTAAACTATACGGATATTCTACTTCATCTTCATTCGTATTCCCTTACAAGGATTCCTTTGTTTAGAAGCATATTTTTCGTACGAATCGATTAAAGATAGTATCGCGTGTAACGTACAAACATCTGAATATGCAAGCGATCGTATCTTAAAAAATTGAAGATTGAAGCGCTTGAATACGTTAATACTTTATTGCTAGAATAGTCAATGTAAACGATCTTTAGATCAAATTTCAGACGGAATTATTGGAAAACGTAATAACGATCAACGTATACGTATATCTTTACGAGTAAAAGTCATCGGCGTATACGTATCACACTCACGTACTTAATAGAAGAAGAAAAAAGTATCCCTCGACTGATTGCCTTTTGGCACATATCTCATCGGAAGTCGCGTACGGAAAAAGGCTTAGAAATCTCAGCTCACGGTTGTTAAGTTAACGAGATTCAACTGGAATAGACGTTATAGGACGGCTTGTAGCCGCAGGCTGGCAGGCAGGCAGGGAAGAGCACAGCGGTAACTGACCCGCAAACGTAATGGGCCGAAAGGGACGTTTCCGGCGCGGTAAACTTCCTCATCAATTTTGTACGCGTGCACCATTAGAAGGAGGGCACTCGCGCGCGCACAAGCCGTGCAGTATTTTCAGGCGAGAAAGCTATTCTCTTGTGGTGAAATCGAGTTTCTCTCTCTCTCTCTCTCTCTTTCCCTCTTTACCAATGATCAGCTCTCTTTTCCTTAAAGTATATAGCTTTCGTAAACTACGAATAGAACAGTGAAATGCTTGACAGAGTCCGAGAGAGAGAGAGAGAGAGAGAGAGAAAGAGATTATTTCGTTAATTCGATTATGTATACAACAAGCAAAGTGGTCTATAGCGCCGCTGCTAATTATCTCTTTTTTATGAATAGGCGGAATTTGATTTTACGAGAGATGCTTGACACGTACTTTATTATGCTACAACTGCGTTTCCGGCTACACCGCATTTGTAGCTTTCGAGTTGTGCCATTTTTGTTTGAAGCGGTTATTCGATTAATACCAAGGAAGTCATTAGGTAGATTATTTCGTAGTGACAAACAGTTTTGTTGCTAAGAATGGTCATCCAATAGCTGGATCGAAAAAAACAACATTAACAACAATGGAAATACTGCTATACTCGCAAATAAATTAAACATAGTCATTTTAAGAAAACTCTAAAGTGAAAAATAAAACAAAGGTAAAATACTTTGTTACGTGCATTATACGATTCGTCTTTAAGAAAGTAAATGCCGAATCGAATGTTTCGGCAAAGCAGTCCAAAAGTCAGAAACGCGCGTCGAGGAAAAGGTATTAGTCGTCGTCGTCGTCAGAAATACAAACGTGAATGATCAATCAAGCGGGTGCAATGAGCGAGCATCGTGTAAAAGATACAGCGGGCAGTATAGAGTATACAGTGGGTTAGGTTTGGCACGACAGGTCGGTCCGTCACATTGACCCCACATTTCTTCATCTTGCCTTACAGGTTGTATGTACATCTCTCTCTCTCTCTCTCTCTCTCTCTCTCTATATATATATATATATATATATATATATATATATATACCTGTATACTAGAAGCTTCATTTGCGATGTCCTATTCTCAGACGAGAGAGCGAGAGAGAGAAATGCGTTACTCGCACACACAGTATTTTGACCCAGTCGACGCGCAGATGATTGTTCGATAGCGATTTATTAGGAATACACCCACATGCATATATCGAACGTGTTTTACGGCTCGATAAGTTGAGCGTAAATATTATAATAGCTTTGGTGATATGTTTTATACACATATATATATATGCGATTGCAGATTTACCGCGTACAATATTTGACGAGATCCCCGATTTTTATTCTACTGTTAAATTTACAATCTCTCTGTACACTACTGTTTTGTTTGCACATAATGTAATTGTCAATTAAAAGTAAAATATCGTGACATTTCATCAAATGTCTATTATTCTCCATTACCAATACGTTGTTAAAGAGGTTTTTCATTGGAAATATTTCTATTCGATACAGAGCGATTCGACGAAAATATTATTCTACCGAAAGTCAAGGAGAGGGAGATAACGAAAAGTAAAAATGCTCACGAATAATATTTTCAGTCTCATGGTAAAAAAAACATCCGAAAAAATTCTGGGAATTCACTTAAGTAATACGCGCGTGTACACGTCTGATGATATTTATATTATACGAAGAGTGATATTATAAAAAAATGGACTAGCGATAACACATAAGCGCAAAGTGTAGTGACGTGCTTGATATGCGAGGAGTTTTCTACCGATGAATAGAGTCGCCTGCACACGCTTTAAGCAATTTCTCAATTAACAAGTTTTCGCGTTAAGCTTGCGAGGCTCATCGATCTCCGTCGTATAGCTTGAGAAATAGATAAATAAAGTAGTAGCAACATAGAGAAATGGAGGGGCGGGGGAGAAAAAGCGAGAGAGAGAGAGAGAGAATGGCCTAGTTGTCGGTCGCTCGCATCCCGAAAATATTAGAATATCCCACGCGCGTAATACAATCCCGATGCTGGGGTAACCAAATTTAGCGACCGACTGGCAGACATGCGAGAGACACACACACACACACACACACACACTCCCCTCTTTTATGACTCATTCAATCACTGATCTCTTGCTTATATTTTATTATTTTTTATTCTTCTTCTTATTCTTCTTCTTTTGCTTCTTCACCTGCGAGTAAATAGATATTCTACGAGGGCCAGGGAAATCAGTTTTATTAGGTCAAGTTTTCTTTTTTTTCACGATGGATTTATTGGAACGATATCGGACAAACATTTTAGTGGTGAGTTTCATAAATTTCGTTGAGTAAAGCATTGGCTCGTCTCTTTCTCGCTAGTTGCCGCTGCCTGCTTTATACTTAGAAAATAATCGAGTAATATAACTTTTGGCAGTGTTTATTTTGATTCATGCCAAGTGTATTAGTGCTTGCAAAATGCATTTATTATTTCGGAAGTTCGGCCCGCGAATGTTGCTATTAATTCATTATGTAACCGGCCGCGTGCTTTTTACTCGCGGTACGCGCAAGTTTAAATTTTGTTGATGCATACTTAAAAATAGATTTCAAACGTTGCTCGTATGTACAATGGTGCGTTGATCAGTTTGATCTGGATATCGATCCATAATGAATTCATCGATCGTTGTAAATGGCGTTTATTGATTATCTCTTGACTAAATTTGACGACGCATTTTCTTCAATAAAGATAGACAGACTTCTGTGTAATGGATATTGAGCAAATATACAATTCGACTAAAATTAGTGAATAGTTGATGTTTAAAGACTGCGAGGTACAATATACGATAAATTTCTTGTTAATAATTTCTAATCCCGCTATATTTACGAGGCCCGTCGTCTATTTATAAGTCAAGTGTAAGAGAAGGTGTGCATGGTCAGCCGTGAGTCCAAAAGCAAGGAAAATTCCGAAAATACGTCGTGTCCAAAAATAAGAATGACTGAACGTTGCGCGCGCCGTAGATTATTTCCTAGCTGAAAGTCGGATGAAAATTCACATGTATTACTCAATTTCTCCAGCCTCAGGCGGCAACGCACACAATAAATTTTTGGCCGACGTGATCGTCCTTGATACATTTAGATCAAAACTTTGAACGCCTTGTTGTAACGTTTTGCTTGCGCGCGCGTCCTTGCGACTCTTTCCTTTTTTTCTTTTCACGTGCTGTAATATCTAATAATTTTTCGTAAAAACGAACACTCTGGCGTACTTTTTCCATGCAAAATTCAAACGACTCTTGGGATGCACGTGCGGGCCGATCTATTTGAAGCAACGATGTTAACCTAGAGGGGTGATTCAACGCTCGCGGCTGGTCGAGCTAAGGTTTCAAAATTTTGATGCATACGTATTTTTATATACATACATACTTGAATCGCAAGCGAGAAATAACGTTTGCCGCTCAAATAGCGCAATTGGTCTTGCGTTATAAATAATTTTCGGCAATATTTTATTTGTGTAAAGTTAAGCGGGTGTCTGAGAAACAACATTCGTCTCGTATCGTACTGCTTTGTTGCGATTATCGAAACGAGGCAACGAATTTTGAGATACAATCTTTGAATCTTGTTTGGAATATATAAGCACCGGAGCATTCGAGGAACACGCATCGGTAAAAGCAGTTGCTCTTACTGAAAATCGGTAAACAGAGCGAAAACGATAAAGCGGTCAGAACGCATCAACATATTCAGCAGGCTCATTCGTATAATTTTTGAGAAACTTCGGTAAGATCGCTGTTCTTGTGCCAGCATTAACGCCTACCGAATATCTTGATTAATGTTCCGTTCAGTTTTCCAACTTTAATACCTTGAAGACCACGTTTACTTGGTCTAATTTTTGTTTAATCGTTTCAATGTTGCTGCTGCTGTACAATAAATAAATTAAGCATCGTCCCAGAGCTAATTTTAGCCAACAAGTCTAGAATGCAATATTGTAAAATCAAGTTTTTCCATACAATGAAAATGATTTTCCAATAACGAGTACAGCTCCGGTAACGAAAAGACCATTGTTACGTGGTCAAATTTATTTTGGATTCCATATCTCATTTGACTATTTGAATGATTTCTTCATCTTTTTCTTTTTCTCTGCTGCTCGTCACTCCCATTTTTATTTACGAAAGTTGAACGTTCTTTCGCAATTTTACTTTTCTTCTAAAATTACTTCGTCGGTATACAACAGCTGATTTTGTAAATCAGTTTAATCGAGAGGTTTGCGAGGCTCGTGTATCGTATTATCTGTACATCCTCGTAAATTCGCTCACACTCCTACTCCAGCTGTCGTTCAACCAATCGTTGCTCGAATTAATACGAAAGTACGTACGATACTCAAAATATATCTCCTCGTAACGACGAAAGTTAACGAGGCCGTTGACGATCGACTACTCGGCATGGCGAAGAAAAAAACGACGTTTAAACGAAAATAGCTGGCTGCTGGAATAAATGCAAATAATTATTCAGAAGGAAGCAGCGCCAGCAGCAGTGCGACAGACACCCACGCGCGATCGGTAAGCTACGAGAGAGGGCTGACAACGATGATCGTACAAAGCGGCAGGTTTATTTTGGAGCGTGGCAGATCGTTACCGAACACCAAGTACCGCCGCGTTCACGAACCCGTGAAATTTACACTGTCAAAGAACGCGGACAAATTTTCATTTTTTTCGTCTTACAATCGCGAGGGCAAGAGATTTCTATTGTGGAGATTTATTTAGTGGAAAATCTTATTCGTTTATTCGCGTTTTCCATTTTTTTCACTCCGATCTGATTTATTTTTAAAATTTGGCATAGTTACGAAAGCCTATTTCAAGATTTTAGTGAAATCTTGGAAATAAATTACGATTTTTATGGGTTTCTTTTATACGTGTCATGCGTTAGATAATGGATTGCAATTAGATCTACCACAAGTGTTGATGTTGGGTTGTAAGAGCAAGTGATGTAGCGAGTGAAATTTTCATCGAAAAAGAGTTGCCAATTAGCTAATAGGACATTTGTTATCTTACATCATTCTATTACCGGTTATATTACCAATCTAATTGTCCATGACTTAAAAATAGTCAAAAAAATAATATTCGAAACAAAAACTTGGGAACTTAGCGATTATAAATTGTAATTTTTTGTTCACTCGCCATCGCTATGATTATTTACATAGATATGTTATTAGTGCTTAGGCACGTTGTACTGGGAAAAACGTGAAATTTCTCGATGCCATCTAAAATTAGTTGATAAATCGTCGTTGTTCGAATCGCATCTCGAAGACCTCGGCAGTTTTAAACGGTGTTTGGAGTCACATGTGTAAGCATTTTTCTATCCTTTCACTCCATGTAGAGTTGCATTCGTTCTCAATGGTTGTAATTCGAGAAACGTTGCAACGAAAGCTCCACGCAGAGAGTGAGAGAGAGAGAGAGAGAGGGCGCGCGCGAGAGAGGGATTTCTTGCGGTTATATTTTTAGTGCAAAATCATGTATACGACTGCAATCTTAAAGTCTTATCGGTTAATTTTAGGTGAGCTTTTTATATGTCATTCCAATAATGCACACGTGGTCTTCGAAATTTAATCATGTTCATGGACAGGGTACGTCAGGCATTTTTTTATTTAAAATTTATTTTTTTGGGATATCTTTATTGATTTATCCGATAATCGTTTCCTTGAACTTTCGATAAAGTCGATACAAACGTAGCTAATTGACCAATTAGCTTGCCAAAATTTAAAGCAAATCTTAACGAACAATACGGCGAAACACAATGTTTACGACTCACGATATTCAGCAGTCATCAGACCTGCTCTCGACCGTAAGATTGCAGAATCGTTGAAAGCTCTATTATATGTATATACGCGCCAGCCTGAAAAACTGTCAGAAAACGACGAACAAACGACACATTTTTCAACCAGCTAATTCGATGCCAAAAAAAGCAACAATGTTCCTTAACTGTCAATGACGTACGAGTTATTTGGAATTGTTTCGAGAATATAGATTGGAAAACATGGATTATCGTTAGGAATTAAACAAAAATGAGCCAGCGGCCGATGTAAATTGCGAAAATGTCGTTAAGCTTCAGTTGGCCTTCGGCCATCGGTAATATCATTAACGCGCTAAAATTGGACGCGAGGAAAGCAATAAACAAACATTTTTTTAGCAGAGATCAATCATTATTGTTTTTTTTGTAAGTTCTAAAAGGAGGCTGCGAAAAAAAAACAAATTTGCTGTGTGAATTAACATAATTCTCTTCGTTATACAGATTACTAGAATGATGAAAGTAAGATAAATATGGTTGTGTCGCGTGAATCAACTAACCGAAAAATTGTTATCATAAATTTGCTCAATCCCATTTGTAATCATTGCAACGTATATTACATACAGATTTAAAAGATTTACGTGAAAATTGCAATTGTTAACAGCGTCGAATAAAAAAATTCGAGCTTCTTTTATCAACTACTAAAACTCTTGTTGAAAATTTCATTGATCAAATTATAAGAGCATACAAGAAGGATTCGATACGTCTACAGATAATACGATAACTACAAAGTCTGTACAGATGGTAGGTCCACACGATACAGACTTAGATACAGACTTTTAGATTTCTGTAGGATTTAGTCTATGCAACATTACTGTACATTCCGATAAACTGAAGTCTGAGCAAGCATTCAATTGACATGCTTGCGTACACTTTTTTATTCAGACTTCGTAGTCTGTGCGGATACATGCGCCGACTATAGATCTGTCTCGTGTGGACCTACCTTAATATTATAATACCAAGATTTATTTATTTTTGACCGACGTAACTTGTCTTTTGGCGTTTTTGAAACAATTTGATAAAACCATTCCTATCGTTATAAGGTCGCGCAAAAGTTATTTTCAGAGAGTAAGAGTTTTCCAGTTGTGAAAATAAAAGTTGCGTACAAATAAAACATTGTCAATCCACGAGTAATATAAGCGAATAAAGAATGAAAAATGTGAAGTTTATATCGGAAAACTTGGCGATGCAAGTGGCCACGTACACCGCATATCCAAAAATATCGTGCCATTATACACGTCACACGTATACACGCACGTATACACGCACATAGAGTACCGCTTGCGATTCACCTAATAATCGCGGACAACCTGCTAATAGCCAGGCCGCTTAGGCAGCGAGCCCACTGGACACGATGACGAAGGTAACATTAAAAGTAAGCCAAAATATTCGTTAAAGCTCAAACACGCGAGCCAGTTTCGAATTTTCACGTTTGTACTTTTTATTTATTTGCACAATAATAATTTTTCCGATTAAATGAATAATTGACAATCAAGAGGAAACTATCTCGAGCAATAGCCTTTTTATAGAAGTTAAAATTAAATCGATCGAAGAATAAGGTTTCTTGCTAGTGTGAAATTTAATGCCGTTGAACGTCGAATGTTGAATGATTGTCTATTGGAAGAGAGTTTCTTCCCTAATTCTCGCGTAAGAAATGTCTACAAGATCAAAATAAAGTGCTGTCTTTGCTCTGTGGTTCAAAAATTTCATCTATGAATTTTTTACGGTCGCGTTGAAATAACGTTGTTCTAAAAGAGCTTTCCTTCTTCCCCGCATTTCCTATACTCGTGAAATCAATAAAGAATTACAAAGCGTGTAAAAATGTACGATGCATCTAAGCAATAATCCCTCTTCCTCTCTCTCTCTCTCTCTCCCTCTCTCTTTCTTTCGAAAGCGCGTAAACGGCATAAACATAGAAATAAATCAACAGCGTCGGCGGTGGCTGGCAGTTAGTAATATACGTTGGCGACTGGCGCTGTTATCTGGTGAGTCAGCGCGCAGAAAACGGCCAACAGAAAGTAGAAGAGAGCGTATATAGCGAAGGATATCGCCATCAGGCAGAGCACACTATACTAGCTGTTAGCCCGCCGAGGAGCGAACGTTTCAAGGACGTAGCTTCACCAAAGCCGGTAATCCGATATTCCGAGGCGAGATGCTTTAGCAGCCCCACTATACTTACACGCAATTTGATCGAGCAACGGTTATTTTTATTTTCCACGGAAACAAAGAATTTAACGGTGTACGAGCGTTTTGTTTTACGTCTACTAATAACATCAAAGCTAATTTGTGCGTCGACTTCTGGACAATTTTTTATGATTTCAAATCGACGATTTTTAACGGAGACTTTGGCGCCACGTATCAAGCACTAGATTGTTCGATACTACGCGTTGCATGATTTTGCACGTAGATTATGGCAGAATGCAGAATATTTTAAGAGTGTAAGCAGTGAAAAACTAATTAAAAAGTTTTAGGAAAAAAGAACGAAAACTCGAAAGTTATGCAAACT
Organism: Chouioia cunea; assembly: GCA_030064505.1. NCBI lineage: Eukaryota > Metazoa > Arthropoda > Insecta > Hymenoptera > Eulophidae > Chouioia > Chouioia cunea. The sequence continues at coordinate 22,212,478 of JAOPFQ010000004.1, forward strand.
AGAGAGAAGCTTGAAGATTTATGGCTATTGTGTAACTATGAAGCGAGCTTTTTTTTAAGTCTCATAAATACGTTCGCTTAAATTTACAACATTGACGGAGACTCTGTCAAATTTGTTTTCACGTTTCGTTACCAAATTATGTTCATCGATGTTAACGCCGTGGTCTAGTTTGCTTCTAATGGATAAATAATATTTTTATTCGAGACGATGTAGATTTTAGCATTACCGATAGAAGTTTACGGCATTAGTGAAGCTCGGTACGAAAAGCTCGCAGTTGGCGTGAACGCTCGATATGGAAGCTCTACCAGCTCTCTACGTTAACGACTCCAAAGAGAGTTGTATCGTATAGCTACGATATACCTACAATAATAATTATTATTTTACATAATTTACATCAAGGACAATACGTTCCGTAAGGGATTGTAATTATAATAAAATACGAATGTTACACGCGTCAAGTTTAAATACGTCAACGCCCAACTTTCACGAATTCTCGTCAAAGTCGTAAAAGCGGCAAAACGTATGGTTGGCGATGATAGCCAAAAACTTCCATAAATACACCAATGCTAAAGACATATCGTAATATTTCGTAAATTATTTGTGTGGCTTTTGTCGACAACCACGTGTCTGCATCGGATACGAAACGTAGATGAATGGTAAAACTTATTACAGTAGAAGATACCTGTAAAATTTGATAGAAGCTAATAAGTAATAAGTATAAATAAGTCAAAGGCGGATTTTAATCAAAACAAGGTATCTCTGAAACATTGAAGTGCTTTTCGAAGAAAATATAATTTTATAAAAAAACGTATAAATTATTATTGACTACGTAAGCGTACTTGAAACGTGAACGTTAGATATAATCTAAACGATATGTTGTTATTGCTAATTTTCAGTTTCGGTTTGCGCGTGAGCAAGTATTTATTTTTCACTGTGTTCGAATGTTCCTAAAGAACATGACTAATTCAGAAACACCAAATCACTCGACAATACTCACGTCTCACGAATTTGTTAAAAATACTAAACTTGGTCTTGTTACTCATCGGGACCACCTCGCCAGATTGCTGGACAATGTCTAATTAAAATATTGATTCGAATTTTTCAATCTCTAACTCGTAATTGAATATTTTTCCAGCTAAAGAAACAAAATTGCCATAAAGTAACTATTTACTTGAATTTCATTTACCAAGATAAACATCTATATGAATGTTAACTTGTCATATATATATATATATATTAAATTGCAAATCGGTTTAGCCCTTCCTTGCGAGCTAAACTAACTAATTATTAGTATTTTGCCCAAGTGTTAAATCATACTCAGAAAGTATGTTACTATTATAAGAAATAGTACGTGTAGCTGTTCCGAACGCATACTAAACGTTGTGGAGGGGTATTGCTTTGATTGACGGTTGCGCTTAAGATTTGACGAGCATAAACGACCCACTTGAAAACTTGGAAACATGATTTCCTTAACGAGAGCTCTATCGAATATTTCATCAGGAAGTGCAATATATTTTCAACAAATTTGAATAATTGATCGCAATCATAGCAAAATTTTACTTCTTTTACATTTTTACAGTTTCGTTTTGTGCCGCAGTAAATGAATACGTCAAGGTATCAATAAAATTGCAGATGAACTAAAATTGATAGGTAATTGTAAAATTATTCATTTATAGACAAGTAAGTCGTGAAATTAACGAGCTCCTGAAACTTATCAAGAGCAGTATTGATAACCAAAATATTTCAAGATATGTTCAATGCTGTTCGAACGAGGATACACATTTGTTTAAATTATAACATCTACAATGGGTACAACTTGTTAAAATGAACATTACTATTATACCGTTAAAAATGTTTAACGGTTACCAAGTTAGTTTTATTTAAACTTGCCAATGCTAGACTTTATAAATTATACCAAAAAAATCGTAAGGTTCACTTCAAATGCAATTTAACGATGGACAGCTCTCATTCGAGCAACAGCTCTTGATGAAAACAGAGGACAAGACGAGAATGAAATGTCATCTGTCGATCAATAGTTATCAGCATCGAATTTAAATCACTTTTAAATTGCACTAGTTTGTATTGTTTTATTTCAAAAAACCTAAAGTAGACGTTTTCAATGTATTCAACGCGAGTACGGAATCAGTGTGCAACGCATCTAGAGATATTGCCAAACGAGTTTCCAAACGTCAAAGAGACCACTTGCGGATCATTAGAGCACGGATGAAATATACTTGCAATAGCATTCGACAGCGTAACTACACACTCGAAATAGAGAGCGTGTCGGCGCGCCGTTTGGAACTGTGCCAAGTCTGACGTTTGTATACGAATAAAACAATAATTATTGTTCTGCTTCCTATGTCTGTCGCACGGCAAACATCCGTCTTTCGAGTTCACGTACTCTTGGCACAATCACCGAGCGAATTTAATGAAGCGGCGCCCGACCACAACTTGACTTGTTCCACTTACGTGACGACTCTTGCCGATCGAGGAGAAAATCGAATTCACACCATCGCCGACTGACGCACTGCCAAGTGCCAACTACACCTACGTTTCAATGTCTATGTGTACGACATCGATATTTTAATCACGCATACGACTTATTTACAGTGACCGTATTTTAAATTCCGTGCGGAAATATTGTATATCGATCGCGTAGAAGATCATCAAAATAATTTCTCGGGAAAAGAAGATAAATTGTACGAGATCAAGAGATAATCGTTCTTTTAAGAATGCGCGTCAGTTCATTTTTCCGAGCGTAACACCTTCATTAACGACACGCTTATTTTTAAGTGTCTATTACAACTGGAATCACGAATTTCCAATCCACGCACTCTCTATTTCGATGATAAACAAAACGACTTTTATTCCAAATATAAATTATATTTCATAACATTTTCTTTAAAAACATTATAGCTGGACATTTGAAAAAATAGATGCCGCAATCGATACACCTCTCGCAAGTTTGTGTCAATTTCTCGTATTAATACGTTGAGTCACTCGAGTGGTATCGTTCCAATGACGAGATGGAAAAAAGCTCTTTCTTACCCAGCCTATTTTAGTCGGTTCTCTTTTACGTTGTTGTGCGCGCTAAAATTATCTATGTTCTTGATATCCTGGAGCTGATGACGCTTGAAAATATACAAAAAAGGCGTGAACAGTGCCAAGGTAAACGAAAATTTGACCAGGGCGAGAAATTAAGTTTTTGGAAAAACACACGAGAATGGTTCATTTGTACTCAGCATTTCTATACTGTATATTACGTATTCCCTTAACGATCAAGTGACATTTTTATGTTATTATTTTCCGTTATATTCACAGCTCGTGATTTAAAAACGGCAAGGTTTAAATTTGGTTGTAAAAATTTAATTTCTTTTCAACATTTACACACAATTCATCTTGAAATGCCATCTGCCAATATTTTCCTCAATTCTTCTCAAAACTTCGCAACGTTTAAAAATCGCATTATTTCTTTTTCGATTCACGTTCATCTACGCTAACTTGCAATTTTTCTAGAAAATACATATTCACTCGAAAATGAAAACTGACATTTATAAGTGTCACTAAATAATGCTGTTGTCCGCGCATGAATATTATACATCGCGAAAGATATCGACGACTTAAAAATCGAGGATCAATCCCAAGTGCTACCTAATTTAAACCAATGTTGAATATTATGATCGATCGTTAGTTGATTCAAGAAAAACTATTTCGAATTCGCGCAAATTTTTCGAAGCGTAACCGTTGCATGACTCATTTCCGAAAATATATCGATTCCAAACAGTCCTCTTCTTCTTCAAATGTACGTGCCACTCTATCTCGAAATAGATCTCTTATTTTCGAGTCGACTATTCATTTCAAACATCATTTTAGTCATCAAAGAATCCGAAGGATGAATAGAAATAAACGATCACTTGTACGCGATTGCAAGTGAACATAAGCGATGAAAAAATAAAACAACGAAATATCAATAGAAAAAAAGGAGGATTGAAATAATAAGTTTGATGATAACGTAGCACGCTAAATTTATGTGTAATTAATATAATATAATGCGTAATATATATATATATGTACATACAAAATAAAAAGTCATGTAATATCAAAGATCGAGCTTTGGCTGTTAACGCAAAGCCCCATAGATGAAGGAATAATCAATGGAAAATCGAACGATGGCGGTTTACTTTCCGAGGAGGATTTTGCGGGAAGCGCCAATGTTCTGGCCAGCCTGCGTAGCTCCCTTGTTAGAACCAGCCTGGAGTCCAATTACCGTCTGACCAGCTTTCAGTTGTTCCTCTGTGAAATCACGTTTGCATTCATCGGCGGGTTTAGGACCTAAGTGAGCTCCTTTGTACTCAGGGTGTCTGTAAGTCTGTCGAATAAAACGTCACAAGTTGATAATTTTTTCGAAAAGTGAAAAAATCACTCTGTGCAATCGCGTTAGCAACTGAATGTAAGTAATCGAGTTCAATAATAATGTTGGATAGTGCCGTGATATTATATGACGTATACCATAAATATTTTGGTGGTTCGTGTTTCTATTTCAATCGTTGGCTGTTTTAATTAAAAATAGATTAACAAAAGCTTGCGACAACGGTAATTTATAACGATTGATCTAAAGCCCGACACACATTGCTCAGCACGGATTCTTTTATTAAAAAAGAAAATCATAAAAATTTAACGAACTTGTAACAACGCGATAGACCGGGCGTCTATCCGCTAATTAAGAGAGGAGATAAAATCAATTAGACACTACCAAACGGAAACTATGTCGCCGAGCGTTCACTGTTGGAAAAACAAAATTGTCCGGTGGTGACAAATTTGAAATTGATTGCACACCTCTTCGAAATCCATCAAGCTAATGACGGAAAAAAGAAAACGAAAAGAAGGGCGAGACAAAAATAGTTAAAGTAAGACTGTACGTGTGATCCAACGAATTGGGAACGCTGTCATAATATATAAAAGCACTCGTCGCGTGCTTTAGGAAATCGAAATGCTTGCGAAATAAGTAGACGACGAGACAACTCACCTCGCGACCAAGAGCAAAGAGGGTCGTGACGACTTGCGCAATGTCCTTCTTCTCCCACAAGTCGACGGTCTGGAACACGTCAACGTCGCTACAACCGTAATCCTTGGCTGCTTTCTGGAACCTGTTTTTTTTTTCACACAAACCACATTTCACTCTACTCTAGATTTACGAAATTCCAATGAACTTTTACCCGGTCGCGTTTTCACGATACACGTACTAAAAACGGAAATTATGACACTTTTTCCATGTGTAAATTCGCGATAGAACGCGTTTTGTAAGTATCACGCTATTCGCTTATTCGTTCAACGGTTACCAAGTTAGACGGAATTTCAATAAAAGCTCGTTCTATTAATTAATTCTTCGAAACGGGGCTCATTGATGACTCGAATCGTCATAAATGTCCACTCGATTGATGTTGTTCTTGATGAATCTAGAATTTAATCGTTAACCTCATGAATCTGATTCTACGGCTTCCGTTCGAATGTTACGCGAGCTTTCGAAACGACGCCAGAGTTTATTAATAGAAATATTTGTTTTGAGAAATGAGAGAGACCAAGTTTGCTTTTGAAATTCAATGTCGCGATTTCTCCAACTTGCCAATGCTAGACCTTATAAATTACGTTTCCACCGATTCGTTGAAGATGTTAATATTGATCATTATAAATGTTCTGATACACCAATTTTGATATTGCACGGGAGATGCCTGATTAGAAGCTCGATTAACCGAGTTAATTCTCTTTTAAGAACCTCGTCGTAGCTTATTTATAGTCTTGCCATCCCAAAAGTGTAAATAACAAATGCTATAATAAAAGATTCGAGATACTACTTCTTTTCACAGTTCGTCTTTCAGATAAAATAATTATTTTACTAAAAAAAAGTAATATCGCTGATACGAAAAGGAATTAGTCTTTGTTAAAGGTGACGGATAAACGCTCTCAAATCTTTGCTAAAATTCAGAAGCACCTTGTATTGTGGGTAAGTTATACTTTAGACGAACGAACAACGTCTATGCCGGGCATTTCGAAACTAACACAATAACGATCCAACTTTATAAAGTATGCTGTAAAGGAACGATCGACTTACTTGTTGATGTTCTCCATCATCTTGAAGTCGCCACCGGAGGTGTTGATCTTGGCAATGGCACCAGCTTGGATCACGTTCATCAACTCGCAAAGGACAACACCGTCTCTAATGTGGTCTTCGAAGGCAACTCCAGCTGGGAATTTTTTGCCGATGACGGTTTCAATCCATTCCTGAGCTTCGGCTTCCCGTTGGGGATCACGCTTGGCCATAATCTGCAAGTCAGATGTTTCGTTAGTCGGTTATAGCACTTTACATCGCGGTATGTCTTATCGTAGAAGCACGATGAAATACGATATTTCTATGTCACACAAAGTTAATCTTTTCAAGTTGATATTCACGTTGGTACAGCACAATAACAAACCAGTGCACAAACGCGAAAACCATATGATATACCTTGGCGTGTACTTGACGTTGAAGAGACATTGTGAAAATGTAGCTTGTCCTTGCTCAGCGACCAACAAGTCGAGATGAGGGCTACGGGCAAAGTGTGTCTGGATGAGGTTGGAGTAGCTGGCTTTATAGCATTTGGCTCTTGGTGGGTACAGCGGAGCAACAGGTCTCGCGGCTTTTTAACTTCCCACACGCGCGATCTTAGCCTTGGATCGTCTCGAAGCAGAGGGAAAATTTGGACCGTGGGCATTCTAATATTGGCTAAAAGTCCAAGCGATGATTCGACTTTCGGGGAACGCAACGCATATGTGTATTCGAAGCTTCGAGATAAAGAGCGTGTGTATATGTGTCGGAATGAGCTTTTCGTTACGAATATGGCAATCGCGAGGAGATGCTGCACGACTGGGGCCGTTGTTCTGTGAATTTCGAGGTCTCGTTGTTTATACGTTGATGCTATGCGCTCGTAACGCTTAACTCGAGTTATTTTTGAGCGTGATCTACAGTTACGATTATCGCAAATGCAGATTTTCATTTGAATTTAACGCTCTATTGGTTATCTGTTCGTTCTCGTAATTGTTTTTCATAGATGCAAATACTGAATTGGATAGATATTACTCGTCTTGCGAGTACTCCTTCCAGAGAAACATGTTCCAATACGTTTTTCGTAAGCAAATGAAATAGTACGCTTGCAATCCCTACTTTTATCGCAGCGTACTTTTACCACGGACTCGTGAGTTCCAGAACGAAGAAATAACCTCCGGGTTATTTCAGTTACAAATGCACGCGTCACTATGTGCTCAAAGATTTCTCAAACTTACGGTGTTCTCAAAAGTAACATAAGCATTATTTACGAAGCTTACATATTAAATTTAGCATGATCATGCTACCAAATTGAGGACTGCGTACAAGATTGTGTCAACATTTTTCGAACGACGTTATAGGGATAAGTAAGCTTCCTTTCGATGCATTTTTTCTATTATTTATCTTGTTTTTACCAATTGGGAATTCACAGTGAACTAAACGTATAAATCGTACAATGTAGAATTGGTTGATGATTTCTGGAGTAGCAGTAATGCCGAAGTTGGGGTTTTCCAGCATGAAAATGAAATCGTAAACAAATCAAACTTTTTTTACAGCAACGAATTAGTATTTTAACAATAACGCGTTCGCATTGCTCCTTTCAAACAGTTTCGGTAATCGTCAAAAACTGTCAATTTTTATATTAATATACTACTTGTTTACATCGATAGCTCTTTTTTTTACTTTATTAGCCGTATAATCCGTATCAATAACGTTAACGATCATCGCTAAGCATTGCGCATTTACGTGATATTGGGTTATAGAAGCTATTGCGTTGACAAAATCATTTTAAAATAAGACACAAGACGTTTCCATGAGCTGCAAAATTAACCGATTCTACAATTTAAAACGATGGTCAAATTACTGGACATTTGCTCGTTGTTTCACCCTAACCGTCGCTCACCGTGCAAAAAGTTTCAAAATTTAAATATAATGTTATTACAGCACTAATCTCACGTGGTGTTGTGCTTCTTGCTAATAAAAGTAGCATCGGTCGTTTGGAACGCTGTGGGAAATCGTACCAAGGTATATAACACCTGATTAAAGAAACGAAACGTTACGACGTTTGACAATAGGCAAATGCAATATTGAAAAACTGTACTCGAACCAATAGTTGTACACTTAGGCGCTGTGTTTAAACATTTTTTGACCCGCCCAAGGCACATAGAATAAACGAACAATTATAGATCTCGTAGTCATGGCGTATTTTAATAATTTCAGTGATTCGTTTGCTCGCGCGATAGTCTACAAAATTCAGATGAACATTCAAAGTGAATTAGAATTTTACATTTGTGTCAAGGTGACAAGATATACTTCGTTAACTTGAACTCCTAAGAAGCTTATAATAAGCACATTCAAGAATATTTTCAATGTCCAGGAAATTGATAACGTAACCTCTATTAATTCGGCAAATCTGATATGAAATATACAATCTTGTTATTAGGGAGTAGTTGTCAAAAATATATAATTAGGCGTATTATCGTGCGAGTGTCAAATATATTTGTTTCGTAATACAAGCATAGGACATTAACGTAGAATCCAACATAGTGTTAGATACAAATAAAAAAGCATCATTTAGCGTGCGTTCCAATCCAATTGCGTACTTTACTTCAACATGCCAAGGCTTAATTTTCGGTACAGAGTTCGCTTTAAATAACATGTCTTCATTTATTATCCAGATTTAGATCTTGAGGTACCAGGAAACTATTGAAAAAATGGAACTTGTCTGGAAACCGCACCCGCAATCCTTAAAATAGAACGCGAGAGGTTAATCCGTATGAGACTGTCATCTTTGTCGAAAAATCAAGCAGTTTCAAATCATACTTCGATAAAGCTAAATCTTTTGCGTACAAGAAAGGTTCTAACAAAAACATTCGACATACTTTATACAATGCCAGTGGTAGTGTATACGTTCTTTAATTCTGAATCGCAAGAGTTCGTCTTGTACACAAGTTGTAGGATGAACGTTTTTTGTCTTTTTATCCTTAATATTTCCAATTGTAAAACTAAGGAAAAATGATTCATTAAGAGTCGAAAAATACTATAGCGACTTATTAACGATCTAGATTAATTTAAATTATGTATACGTATCGGTCCCATTTTACAATAGGTATGTTATATATATATATATACATTGAACTTAACGTATTGACAGCTACTCGTTTAAAATAATTAATACTTCATATTTCACGTATAAATAAAAGTGTCAAAAGGTATCAAGCACATTTAAATTAAATTATTTTAGCGAGGAGATAACACGCAACGTTTACTCACCTGTCGCGAAAATACCGCAAGAATGCTGGATGACCGCAATAAAGTAGAAATCAAACGTAAGTACCGAAAATATCACGAAGCAAGCAGCTTGCAAGTTGTGTAAGTAGCTAATATCAACAAAGTACTGAACTTCGAGCACAGTCTTTACTGGACGAGATTCGTTTAATGGAAACGCGAAATGAAAAGGGAATCAATGGCTCAATGCGGAAAACTGACACGAAGAACAATATTCAAACATTCGCGTTAACGCTTTCATATTTGATTTCAGCGCAAAATTCCCGATGCGTTTCGGAAAATACTAGTTATACTATCTAAGTTCATTATTAACAGCGCACTTATCGAAATGCTGTATTTGGTCAAATAAAAAATAAGTTCTACTTAAAATTGGCGCCATAATTTGTTTGAATCCCAATGTTTTATGATTCTTTCAATCAGATAAACGTTAGATTTTCGACGTATATATTATTGGGGATGTAAAAAAATCAATCGGTCGCTACTGTAAGTATTGGTTAATATACCGAATGAAATAAATTTGCAACAGAAAAAAACAAATATACCAAAATTCTTTTTACAACGTCTGGAATAACCACACTGAAGCTACCAAAGCATATTGAAGACACGATGGTCACTTGCTCCCATAACACTAAAGTGTCGTTCTATTTATTCGATAAAGTTGATCGTTAAGAATATTGTGAATTACTATTTGATCCATTCCGATCATGCTGCAAGAATACAAACATTTCTTGCGGTTAATCACTCGCTATAATAGGAATATACGTTTTATAGACTGAGCGAATGAAAACATGTGCGGTATTGATTTTTATGCACTGATAAATGCTATTATTATTTAAATCACAGGCGATACGGATAGAAGATAGACTTTCGATTGACTATTCATAGTGCAGATATTTTTTTAACGATGCACCCGTTTGAAATGCTTTCCTATGTACGTGATACGTCGAGCAGTGTAAAGGCACGATAACCAAATTAATAGCTGGTATTCAAATAACGATTCGTGAAATGTTAATACTTAACCAAAGATAATACTTGGATATACGTGTCATAATTCGTATTATTTATTTGAAAGAAGAATTGTATCGAATATTTATTGACTTTGAGAAATACATTAAACGATGCGACTTATTATTACGTATTACGTTATTTTTTCACGACCAAGATACGTAAATGTACCGACTATTGTCACATATTACAAGACGCATGAATATTATCGAAAAAATCACGTATAGACGTATTCGTACAAGTATAAATCATTTCCGAAATGAGCTTTGTATAAAGAAAAAAGATAATAATGTTAATTCAAAACTACCATCAAACGTGAACAATCTTGAGCCGTCTGATGAAAATAACATTTGTAACAACACGCGCATCGTTTTCAACAAGTGTAGAACGAGCGAAAAATAATTAATACTACGTCGATAAAACATTGTAACACAATCATAAGAGCGATTTATTGTAAATATATAATGTGACAGAATAACATTTCATTGGAAAAGAATTTCACATCGGATAATAATAACTAGTTAATGCATATATAGTTGTGTTTATTTGTTCATATTTTTATTTATGCTCTTTTTTCATTATGTTATCTAACTCACGGCTTTACCACCACTTTGGTCACTTGCACTCAGTCCCAAAGGTCCCTTATACATTTTCGAACCCCTTCTTATGAGCATCGCACTACGATTGGTGTAGGGCTAGTTCGTTCGACTCCCCCTCCACGGAGGCGTCGTCGTTGGCTCTACGATCTATCGCATAGCGGTGCTTTCGTAATGTCTTATTTTGGTAGCAGTGACTTGAGCTTTGACTACTCTGCTCTTTCCGCTCACACGTATGATGCAATTCGGAGGGCATACGTTCCCACGGTTGAAAGTGTCGAAGGGAAGTCGTGGTGCAAGGCAAATCTTTTCTATTTCCTCGCTTACGAATCGGGTGGCCTCTGGTCTCTGGTCACTAGTTTATAGGGATAAGACGAGTGGAGATAATTTGGGATGGCGAAAAATTATTTTCACCAGATTTATTTGATCGTAAGAATAAAAACCGATATTTTACAGAACGAACTTGTGGCTGCAATCGGGGCGTACAAATACGCGTAAGCTCGATTAAGAAAACAACTCACCTAATCGATGTCATAACGAGCAGTGCCGTTGCGAACCGCGACACTGTTTTCCCCTCTCCCTGCCTGTTTCGCTCTCTATAGCGACCGCCGAGATGATTACGTGGACGCTTAGCTTCCAGAGGGACGTTCCAAGGTATACCTCGGAAGCGTTTGAAAGATTGGTTGCTACGGCAACGACACACGCTCGTCCATGTCAATGGGTCGAGCTTAGAACGGCGACAAGCCTCGGCGTACACGATTCAACTTTTGTTAAAGAAATACGGATAAGCTCGGGTTGGCTTGTGCATTCCCTCGATCGCTTCATTTTTCTCCAGCAACTCTTTCGGGACGTTCGTTCCCTCGTTCGTCACATCGCGTCACAGTTCGTACATTCGCGTGTTTTTTACAAAAAGACTTATAAGTATCTCTACGAATTAACTTACGCCTATCGCTTAGTGTTGGCAATTACATTAATTTGCCAGTGCCTTTTTTTAACAGTCGTACATTTAACTTATTTTCTAAATTAGAACTAACGCCTATCTCGACGACGGTCAACTTTGAGAGCAGCTGCATTGTTTTATTTCTACCTTGCAAGGAGTGAGGATTAGAAAATGATCGTGGATTCTTTTCGAGTCGATTTGTTTTTATTTTCTAAAGAACAAAGCATGAAATGGCCACGGAATAGCGTAGCGCGATAACACTTAAATTTAATACTGGCGTACAAAACCCAGTTGATTAAGGGAAAAGCCGTATTTTACAACCTAAGCGCAGACTTATCCAGACACGCTCTCCGAGTAATTGTGGAAAAACGACCTGCCTGTTCCGAGTGGAAATCTTCCGGCGTGCTATCGCTCCACTTCGTACGTCCTTTTTTCCTCTCATTTTCCGATTTCCCAAGGCTCGCTGCCTTCTTTGTACCTTAGCCGCTTGTCGACCTTAACTCGTCGTCCTCGTTGCCCTTTTCCATCTATGAGTGACCCGACAAAACCCGAAAGCTACTCGACGACACGGTGACGATACGCGAGTAAGTTCACCATTGATGGTCGCTGAATCTAAAAAAAGAACCCAAGTCGACATATCGCGTCTCCGCCGCTACTTATTACACGCGATTAATTACGTTCGTGAAAATGTTCCCGGAACACTTGAATTCGCTGTTTTAATTTTAGATTTATTTCGCTCTTCATGTTCGCGTTACAACTGTTATTAATATTATACGCGTTTCGCTTGTAGCAATTAATACAGAGATCTTGAGGCTAGCAGCGATCGACGAGATAACAATGTTGGTAATAAATTTAACCGCGGGGACACGACGAGCGCCGACGTGGTGCATCTGCGGAGCGTGTTGGCCCAAGCGATCGTTTGGGTTTTCCCCGTTTTTTCTTGTTTCGGTAGGCTTGCCCTTTTTTCCTCGCGTTAAACACGCGTGCCTCTTACTTGAGTGGAACACTTATCGACGAATTAAAATCGCAGAACTACTCGCCGAGGATACATCGGAAACAACTCTGTACTTTCTCCGCATACGGCTAGGGGCCTGCCAACGTTACTCGCGGCCACTCGACCTCTCAAATGATTGTATTATCCTGCGAGCGCCCATTTCCCGAGAAGTATCGGATTCGATCGTTCGAGAGACGAAAAATAGAAAGCGCGCGCACTGTTACGTCGTGACGCACTTGTCGATGACACGAATGTCATCGTTGTGAGTGTTGAGCATTCTCAACACCAACATCAAAACCTAGCTGTAATGACTCGAGAGGGGAGCAGGGTAGCGGACGACGCGTCGTTGGAAGGAGGGTTCGGAATGGCTACGCCCTCGGGCCTTTGGACCTCAAGTAGGGGAGGTTGGCAAAAGAGAGAGGCAAGTTCTTGGCTTTCGACTCTCGAATAACTCTTGGTCGACTCTGTATAATTAAATTGTTACAAGTATATTCGTCTTTGATTTTAACTAATACGTATTCGTGTCTCTAACAATTTGTATCTAGTAACTTTCATGCGGCAACAAATATTTAAAATAAACTTCGAGTGAAATCGGATTACCCAAAATTTATTATTCTCACTCTACCTTAACCCGAATGACATAGTTTAGATAAGAATATATTAATTATATATCAATTAGTTATTAATATACGTATCTTCTACACCACCCCACCTCCGTCCCCGTTTAACCTTTCGAAAAAAAACTTATCAGGCGAGTAGACAGCAAACAAATTAATTAATATCTCGAATGACTACTAAGCTGCAAATAAACACGACGAAACTATTTCGTGACCTAGTATCTTTAATTTCTAGTAATGTTAAATCAATTTACTTTGCTTTCAAAAGGAGATTCTATTGAGATCACTAAACGTTAACTTTTCCACTGCCTACTCCTGACAGGTTTTCCTTTTTTTAAAAGATGTATGGAGACGGAAGGTATGTATGTTACAAATAAATTAAATAAAGACATTTATTTATATCGCCTGTTGTGTATATATGTTCGTTCTACGAATTTGTATAAAAATATATACACAAATACGTGTATATGTGTGTGTATTTATAATTTTTTTTCCCTATTTGTAAGTATGAGACAAACGTCACGTATTCGTACGTCAGTAGTTAGCCATTTTGAAAAATGTAAACGTCTGCGCACCTTAGTTTACGACCATTCACGACCTTTACGATCCGACAATTTATTATAATTTACGATTAATCATAAATAAGTTATAAATAATTCGATGTAATTTGCCCATCTCTCTCTCTCTCTCTCTCTCTCTCTCTGTTCTAATTTTAAATTTAAATTTGAACCCGCAGCCCCTATTTATGGCCGAATAACAAAACGTCATCGAAAATAGTTGTTACGATTACTAGTAAACTCATAAGCAAACATGTGTCGCTTGCAGAGGCTAGGAATCAAATCGTAAGTTGAAGAGAGTAAGTTGTCGTGTCGAAGGTTTGTTGGAGTAACTATTTTGTTTATTGTATAATTTGGCGGATCATCTATTTAGCGTCTCGGTCAACTGGAAATAGACCTCCCTCTTTTCCTCATTTTCAGCATCTATAGATGTCGACGAGTTACTATTGGCGGAGGACGTCGGTGACCATAGGAGCAAGATTCCATGGTGACAGTCGCCTTCGGCTTGGTGTCAGTGAGAGACTGCGCCAGACTAGCAAACATGTGGAAAGAGAAAGAGGGAGCGCGTTATTCGTAACGCATCGTAAACTTCGCAAGATTTTTCGGTATTCGTTGAATATTTATATTATTTACGTTACCGTTCCACAATTTTATCTCAGTTAATACATCCAATTGGTACCATTCCTGCTCAGCTGTCCCAAACAGACGTACCAACATACATGCTTACATTTATTCTTTTGAATAGATAAATACATCTCTTTTGTTTTCCCGAAAACAAATATTCGAAATTTCGTTTTCGGTAATACTTAGAGTTGAGGCCTGATTCGAACGACGAATAAACGAACGCGCAAAAGGCGGGAGGAGTCGTAAATTTTTGAAACGTCGCCTTCTCTTTAGAAAAAAATACCGCATAGCTTCTTGAATTTAACGATGATTTTTAGTAATTTTTGAAAGTCGACATTTTGTTTATACAGAAAAATACACCAAATTTTAAGATTTGCTCCAATAGTTTCGTATAAAAAGAGAACAACTAGAACTATAAATAAAAGAAAACAAGTGTGCGATAAAATGTAGTTTTAATGAAGCTTACGCATTTAAATCTTCGGATAAAATGACGAGAATAATTTTCTGAAGCTCGGACTTTTGTCGTAAATCAAGTGATCGTTAACATTTTTTTTGTAATAAATTGGATTCCTTCAATGTATACTAGAAATTATTAGTATTTTCTCAGTTTTTCTTGTATACTTTAATTATTTAATTAAACCAGACTACAGTCATTATTTCAGAAAATGTTATTTGTAAATTAATTTAATGAAATTCGACGTGCGTGTTGGCTTGTTAAGTATTTAGCGGTTTCTATCTTATTTTCTCTTGCAAATATTTGGATTTCGTCGATAAATAATAAATTAAACAACAAGTTGCCGGAAAGATGGACATCGGAAACCAGCAAAGCAGAAGGGTTCACGCCCCCGCAGAAAGTTGACGCTCCGTGCCAATTGGGGATCGATTTTCCAAGGCACCCTAGAACACCTCCGAAGGAATGCGCCTTTCGCTGCAATAAAATTTTCCATCCCTTCCGACGATCATCAGGCCCAACCGACGTGATTATCATCCTTAACGACTATAAAATAGCCCACGCATCTCCTCTCGATGAGCTCACGCTATTCCGTTATTCCTAATTCGAATTTCGGCTTTTGTAAGAGATAGTCCAAATTGTGTCAATTCTTCCGTTAAAAGTGAGGCTAGCACCCATCTGAATAACCCATCTGAAAGTAAAAGTAAGTCTTAATTTTAATAAACTAAACTTGTTCTCTATTTTTCAATCCATTATTTCTCGCCGTTCTCGTTTCCCACTTCCTAATTTCACGCTGCTGAATCTGTCCTTTGATATCAGTTTTAGCTAGTCTTAAGATTTTTAATTTAATTACTTTCCCGCGCAAGTGCTGGGAAAGGAGCGCAGTTATCGTTAATTCAATAGCGATATTTCCACGAGAGAATGCTCGGAGGATTCACCTCGTATAATTGTTACAAGCGCACACGTCCTAGTCGAGAAGACGAAAGTCTTGGGCCAAACAAATGTGCAACTGGAAAGTGCGTGTGCGTTTGGACGTCACACAGGCGATAAATACAGATAGGTCCCAATTCCAATAGCAATAGATCAAGAAGAGCACAGCATTTTCGATCGGTTATTCCTACTGATCACGTTTTATCGATGATTATTCGAAAAAGCCTTTTTGCCAGTCAACGCTGCTAGATCCTGATGATCCTGAGGTCTGGGTTATTGCAAATACATCGTTTGTCCAATTGAATTTTACACATGTGCGAAATTGAAATGGATTCGTAACGTTGTTGAACAATCAACGAAAATCTCATGGTGAAAGCTTTATTAGCGCAAACTCGTACAGGTCTATTTTTTACGCTGCCACGATTGGTTATTTTTGCCGAAGCTGCGGCGTGTGAATTGTAAAATTTACCGGTTATTAGTTTAGTCTAAAAGTTCTGTATCGCTCTTTCGCGCTTTCCTTTTTTTCAGCGTCGGAACAAATGTATACTGCACGTACAAGTATTACACAACGGTCACTTGAACACTCGAGACTTGTATTACATAAGTTCATTTTGCAGAGCTAATAGAACGTACAACTGAAAATGTGTGAAAAAATTGATATATAGCTTGTATGCGTAGAATTAGCATTCTTTTATCCGCGCGACGTGCAGTAATGATTTACACCTAAAAAAGTCAATAATAATATTTCTTATCTTGTCATTTAGCAAAATTATACGCTTGTAACAGTTAGCAAACAATCTGATAGTACGGTTGACAATTATTTCAATTATTGTCGAAAGAAGTAATTTTTGGAGATTTTAAATAAAGCAAAATTGATATTAACATATGCGTTGCTTCATGCTTCACAAAAACAACGTGTACTTCCAGAACTCGTAACTATTGAGTCGATAGAATCATAGTAAAATAAGACATAGACGTTTTCATAAGCTACAAAATAAATATCCGGATATCACAATTAATAGTCTATTTGCGTGCTGTTTTACGTTATGATTTGTTATTCATTGATTACCGTGGCGTAAGTCGCGAAATTCAAGTGTATCATTTTCCCAGCAGTAATATTGCACGGTCTTGAACTTCTCAGCATCATAAGCAGTAATAGATGTTTTGATTTCTGTAAAAAATTGTACCAAGGAACTTTGCATATATAGAATAAAAATCGGCTTAATATTTGTCCAAAAACAAAACAAAACAAGGGGATACGAGCATTCACGGACAAACAATTGTATATTCCAGCACTGTGATCGAGAATATTTTGTCGATTTTTGCCCGGCCGTGAAATGTAGAATAAACGAATAACGACGAATCCTGTAGTCATAGCGTACTTCGTTAAGCCCGCCGGGTCACTCGTGCGAGTTATCGTCTGTAAAAATTAGGCAAACGTCAAATGTTGAACATGACTATGATTTTTCGCAGACATATTTTTACCTACTTGAACTCCAATGAAACTGATAACAACCATGTTTAGAAACATCTGTAATATCCAGGAAACCGTCAATAAGTCCTCAATTAATTCAGCCAAACTAAAAATTGTACATAACATTGTGGTTAAAAAAGTATTTAAATATCTTGAAAAAGCGTAATTAACGTTAAGATTTTTACGGAATAGATGTAAAGGGAAAGATTTATTTTGCGTATAGATACCATATGCAATCCCAGTGATATCTTATGCATTCTAAAATACTTGCTGAGGCGCATTGGTTTTGCTTAGATCCGCGAACCCCATTTTCCAATTCTATTTGTATGCGGCCAATATTTCCAATTTTACAACTGAGATGAATGCTACTTGTAAAAAGAAGCCAACGATTATTGAAATGCGTTAGTATTTCTTATTGCCCTACATTGATATATAACACATACCCAACGGTTGCAAACATACTGCAGGAATATTGAACAACCATGATAAAATAGAAATCAAAGATAAGAACAGTGAAGATCACAAAATACGCAGCTTGTAAGTTGTGCAAGTAAATTGGTATATAAAACTTCCTGATATCCACGTGATATTCCACTTCTAGAATAGTTTTTAGGGGGCGGGATTCGTTCAGCGGAATAATCAAATCCAACGCAAAAGGAAGAAGAGGTTCAATGCAGACTATGACCAGTGTCGTTGATGTGGCGACTGAAACAATATTACGAATAAATAATATTGAAAATAATTAAACGTTTCTATTATCAAACGTAACGTATATTTTACTCAAGTAAATCACGGTCGTAAGTTTGCCTTTTTCCGCGTATCGTTTGAAAGTATCTATTTCCTCCATCTCCTTCAAATTCATCCAATCATCCTTTATTTGAAAAAGTGTCCTTTGCATCTAAAAATTGAGATATTTCATATTTACCGGTACATCTATTGACGTATTTTTGAATATCAGCGTAAGCAGTAGACAACGAAATCATGCGAACCTTGTGGTAATTGACGACACTGTTAAATATCATAACGTATGCTCCGTACGAAGAAATCAGGTTTGCTATGCAATCGATAATTTTATTCGTGTCGTTCTTTCGAATATTTTCTACGAAATATATTACCTTGGACACAAAAAATAATAGGTAAAATCAGCAAAAAACCACATAACTTCAAGTATAGAAGAGTTAACAACTTGAGGCCAGATATGATTACGTTGAAAATATCGCCAAGCGTGCTCGCGATCAAATTAGTTTGTAGAAAAACAAATTACACTACCTCTGGTATCACGACGGTAAAAACACCAAAGCACGCGATAAGCACAATAGCTGTTCGGATGGAGCGACTTTGATAAGGCCAGCGTCCAAATGCTTTCAAAGTAATTTTATTTATTTTATAAAGAGAATCGTCAAAAATTTGAACGTCTGTTTTATCCAACTGTTTCATTTCGAACTACCCAAGTACTTGCAGAGATTTTCAAAAAATATCAACGTACTTTGACCGGTTACCTTTCAATATTTCGCTAAAATATTTCGAAGCTCTTTAGTGATATACATCGCGCTCCTTACCTATTATTGCGCGCATTGCAATCTCGTAACGGTGTTACGTATAGCCAGATGCCTTTAGGGAAATGTAAATGAATATTGATTTTGCTCGATGTTAATATGCACAGGTGCCTTCCAGAAAATGCAAATGCTTATTGATTTGATTATATGAATGATTAAATATCACCGTAGAAAATTATGCGCCTAAAAACTAAAGGTTCTCGCTACAAATTAATTATGAATTCCATCGTTTATTGATAGAGCTAGATGGATATAGATAATTACGCGTTATCTTCTTATCGGGTCATTCAACGTAAAGGTGATCATAGCCACTCGTTCACATTCTAATTTTTCAAACGATTTCGTGTTTTGTTCTATTTGATTCTCGAATATGGGCTTTAATTTTTGTAATGGATACGGACGAAATCTTAGATTATATTTCAAAATATAGATGACTAATGTTTATATTGCAGGGTTAAAGATTCCCAAATTTTACCGAAGAATTTATGGTTTTCCAAATGAAAAAAAAAGAAAATGACACGTGCCCTTTTTAAAATTTTTTCATAGGTAAAAAGGTGTTTCCAATATACCGAACATTTTAATACCGACTGTTTTGTCTTTAAATAATTACAAATATGTTGACTCGATTCCCTTGAAATACAATGTGTTATTTTTCAATAACAGCCCCGATACAAGGAAAGCAATTATTCAAAAGGAAAATTGTTACTAGTTTTATTCTTTATAGCCATGTTTACGAAACTGAGAAGTGCTATAAATGGAAATGCGCTGTTCGATGTAAAAGTATAATTTATTCGCCTAAGAAGCGTTCTACAATATACAAGAGTAATTAGAAATTTTTTTGTTAAACAGGAACGGCATCACTGTTCAAGCATTCGAACGATGAAACGATGTTAGTAATTTCTTTGATCGTTATTTTTCACAACGAAAATGAGTAACTGTATTTATTAGTATTGTAATTGGTAAGGTAGATGTCACTGAATAAATCGTACTGAAAATCGATAATAAAAACGAATACAAATACGAAACGTTTAATATTTACGTTCCAATTTATTACACATGGATAATATTTGGACGTGTTATACGACGATAACTTCACGCTGTCTAGTTTTGACGAGTAATAGATAATGTGAGAAACGATATTACAATGTTAATTATTGAGTGGACAAAATCATAGTAAAATAAGACATCGATGTCTGCATAAGCTGCAAAATAAAATTGTTAGTGAGAAAACTGACGTTTAAACAACCATTTCAAGAATTTGTTTTTTTATTAACCTACCGTACAATAAGTATAAAAATTCAAATATACCATTTTGCCCGCAGTAATATAACATGGTGAGGAACTTCGTAGCAACATAAGTAAGAGTAACTTCTTTGACTTCACGGGATAATTGTACCATGGAATATTATTCCTAAATAAAAGATGATAAAGGATTATATTGGGAACGTTCGTTTCACGTCAAATATTCCCGCAGAGATTACGTACAAGACATAATTAAATTGAGAACTGTGGTCTACTATTTTTTGCCCTGGCCAACAAATATAGAATAAGCGAAATATAATCGACACTGTATCCATGAAAAATTGTAACATGTGTACGGGCTCGTTAGTGCGTGTAATTGTCTGCAAAAGAGAGGCAAATTGAATGTAAATTTGAAAATGTATTATGATTTTGCAATCGATACGTTAAATAAGTATTTACTACACACATTTTGGCTTCTTAAAAGATCGTAAATACAAATTAATACAATTTACCACGTATTTGCGAGTGCACATTAACGTATAACGCATATTGTTTATAAATCGTTGAGAAAATTTTTTTATAAGTTTTCAACGACTGGTTTATTTATAAATAGTCGACGTTTCTAAATTGAAGCCCAAGGAATCATTTTTTTGAGTTAATTTTTCTAAAAAACGACGCTTAGCGGACTTCTTTTCATAAGTTAACATAGCTGTTCGCGCCGTCAAATCACATCGATGCTTGTTTAATACAGAATTAACAAATGTATCACTTACTTGTACACCACAAACACTTATAACGATCATGTTCAGAGATAATTGCAATATCCATGCAATATATAAAGAATCTTCGATCAAATTGACGAACCTAGTAAGATGGAAAATAATTTCATACAAAAAATTATTCACGCAAAACATGTTTGCATATTTACTAACGTTAATCACAAATTCTTGTTTCGTTCTTTTCCATACTGACGTTAATTAACATCCTTTACCGTTGCGATAAGAATCAGATTATTTAGTAAATACAACCGTTCGTTTGTTCGGGACAAGGTTCGTTACTCTGAACAACGACGTGTAAACTACAAATACACTTATTCGAGTCGAAATATAAAAAAATTCAAATGCCTTTTTTCGTGCATCGACTTATGATTTGTTAAGTCGGTGATGAAAATAAGTTCATTTTTTATACGTATAATTTTGTTAAAAAGTCGGTTTGTGTATGTTGATAATGCACTACCAATGATAATAGTAATATTCCACTGATTTCTCGTATCTTCGTGTCTCCCTCTTCGAATATTTAACGGTAACGATCTTGTAAAATTTGCCCATCACAAGAATCTCTATCTCTGAGCGTAAAATAATTTCTATTTAAATGCTACGTCTACATCTGTGAGCATGGTTAGCGAATTTGCGACGAGTAGCCACCTATCCATCGTTGAAACCTTATCAATAAATGGATATAAATAATCTTTTGCGAATTTCGGTAAACAGTCGTAACAGGGGCATCGAGGCTGTTAGGGTGCACTCGAAAACTGTTACAAATTGGTTCATCGATGGGATTTCACCAATGGGTAGGTGTCAACTTGACGCTTCCGTGCTTCTTATAGCTTCAACCAGTCGCAATGCTCAAAGGCGGCTACCAAATCAACGTGTTCATTTTTTAAGATACGAATTTATTATTGATTTAGTTTTGCGATTACCGTGCCAATTTGGAAATTCAAGTATAGGCCAAATACCTAAGGCAATCCCAGTGAAATCGTACACATTCCGAAAGTTTAGCTGATATAAATTGCTCTTGACGGTGGCATGCATTTATCGTGAGACCTTGGGAAGTCTGTCGACTTAAGCTTTCAACTCTACGACTGTAATGAAATAATCAAATTACACATTGTAAGCTTGAGTATTAGTATACGATGTATCCGATGAAAATGTCTTGCTAATATTTCCAGTTACATTATTTATTTTTTGGGTAATATCTAGGCTAAAAATAAACGAACAAAAAAATGCAGGTACAATAATACAAACGGAAAGTGAAACTTATTGACTTTGTCGAGAAACTAATGTTTACCTGAGGACTGAAAACATGCCGCAAGCGTGCTGTACGATCATTATGAAATAGAAATCAAACGTTATAATCGTATAGACCACCGAAATGGCAGCTTGTACGCCGTGCAAATAAATTGGCACGAAATACTTTCTCGTATCTAGGTAATATTGTACTTGAAGTAAGTTATTTACGGGGCGAGATTCGTTTAACGGAATAACAATATCCAGCAGAAACGGAAGGAACGGTATGGAGCAAAAAAAGGAAAACGTGCCTGTTGCAAGAACTGAAACATATATTCGATCAATTGCAACGTAGATATCGATATATTTTGAACATCTTGTATTACTATAAATGTATTTACTCAAGTACGTCAAAATCAAAAGTTTTCCCGTCTTCGCATAATCCGTGTAAATTGCCAATTCGTTACTATCGTCCAAATTGTCCCAGTTGCTCTGCATTTGTTCGACAGTTTGTCTTATCTTGAGTAACAAAGTATTTTTGAATAACTTGGTTTGGCAGCTAGGATTTGATGCTTAATATATAATTATACGATACCTTATGAAATTGGAATATGCTATTCGCAATTATAACGAATGCCCCATATGTTGCAATTAAAGCGGTTAAGCAATCGACAACTTTATTCCAGTTTCTCTCACCGATCATTTCTTTGAAAAATATGACCTTGTATCGAAGACAACGAATCATTAATTTTTATTCAATGTTTAGCTTTTGAAAAAGTACATTTGTCATTAATTATTCATCGAAATAACATTTTCAAAAATAATCGTTTGGATTCAGACAAAATATTGTCCAAAATACACAAACGTACGTTGGAAAGCTCGTATTAATATTCCGTAGACAAATATCATTTTAACGGGTTTTCGTGAATTTTACCTTTGCGTACGTGTAATGCAAAGGTAAAATAAAAAACGAAAATTTGCGTCTGCTGTATGAGAAAATGTTATCGACCGTCACAGAGACAACGTTAGCCAAGCTACCGATAAAAATATGCAACGAATACAAATTTGGACGTAAAATAACGATGAGAACAAAAATATTTTTAATAATCGTTGTAACTTGGATATAAGTTTTAAGTTGGACGTGAAAATCATCTCTACATTTTTATTTTAAAAATAGCGAAAAAATGTACGTACCATTGTAGAGTATTCAAAAGGAACTCAATATTTTTAATTGTTATTAATACGAGCGCTTTTTTATAAAGGTATAAATGCAGCCGCTTCAAATCAGAATCGATAATTGTTACATTGAGTGCGCGAAAAAAAAAGAACGTTTAAACAATGACAACCTCTGGAATAACGACGGTGAAAATGGCAGTCCACATGGTTATTACAATCGATGTCCGAACCTTTAAGCTTTGATAAGGCCAACGACCAAAAGCTTTAAGACAAATTTTATTGATGCGAAAAAGCGGATTGTCAAAAAATACGTCAGTAGACACGTTTTTATATGTATTCGACATATTTTATACTAATTTTCCGAGCGATTGTTACGTATCGTATTTTACGTATCGAGCGTTTCCGCTGACACAAACAAAATAGTACGCATCAAGAGTTACACTGGATATAAGAAATCCAAATAAATAGCAAACGGACTATTCAGTATGACATTATGCACACTTCCGTATTGCTCGCTGCCGCTATAATTATCTATGTATGAACGAGACATACAGGCGTCGGAAAATTGCAGCTTGCGACTGATACGAATGTCAATAGATACGTGAATCATCGTATTTACTTTTCCTGTACGAATTTACATCCTGAATTCTAGTATATTAATTTTGATTGTATCTGTTTCGCACGGCTTACGAATTCCAATTGTAACGCGTGCGTAATCAAGTAATAATAATAAAGTGTTGTTTCGAATCAACATAAAATTGACGTTCAAAACGGAACGTTGCGTAATCAGTGCTGAGAGAAGAGCAACAGTTACAAACGTACGCTTATCGAAAACTTATTTTACCGTCAAAGAAACGCATCTATCGGCATCTTTGATGTACTAAACCACAGGACACAGGGGTGCCCGATCGTCGATCATTTTCACACATCTAAGAGGGAGTTTTGAAAATAATCGAAAATCGCTCACGTGAAATTGCAACTTTTATTTAACATTCAATGTATTACAAAGCTGTATTACCGACTTGAAAGCTGTAACATTTAACGCTTCAATTGATCTACGAATACGATTTTATTTTCATCAACGTTGTTACGTTGGGTGAATAAACTTCGACGTCAACTTGTACGTGAAGACCGGGTAAAGCGTACAATGGTAGTCCTTTTATATCAGGACTAATGTCATCTTTTTCGTATGTTCCCTGTACGATTGACAATTCATCGGGAATTATTTATCTTTGTCAAATTACTTGCAGCTTGTTAAGAAATATATTCTACGATACCGGCGGTGGAGGACAGGCAATTCCGGCTCCGATAATTTTCAATATCTGCTCCAAAGAATATTTTTTTAAAGTGCCATCGCAAATGTTTACGTTGAGAGAAATGCCCGTGGGGACTTTGTATTGTCCAAAAGCGCGACTCAATACTTTCATTTTCATCTGAAAAGCACAAACAGTGTTTTGCAAAGTTATAGGCGAAGCGTCAAAAACATCGAAAAAGAAACACTCACAAATATCATCGGTGGCAATTCACGTATCACGTCAACTCTAATTTTCATAGTATTGTCCGAAGCCGCGTTATAATTGATTGAAATTTCAAAGGTATCGATATCAAAGTAATATTCGTTCACATAATCGATAATTACATCTTCCAGCTTAACCGTATGAACATCCTGCAATGCATCGATATATTTTACTTTTCCACGCGTAATATCGCTCGTAGCAATGCTCTAGCCTCTGTATGTAGATATATCTTACCTCGCAATTTACCTTACAGATGCAATACACCGCTAAAAGTGAGGTGACCGAGTACAACAGTAGGGAGTGGCAAAGCATGTCTTTCTCTGCGATGGACGGTATCGCATCGATATGATAACAGAATTGTCCGAAACGACCACTCAAATGTGTTATTTATATTCAACTTGCCTATTCGTAGATATCACCACAACTAGTTGGCCGTACGCGAAATAATCCTCCTCGATTCTAAAGATGGGCAAATATTGTACAATGCTGCTTAATTGGACCAACTGTTCTTTTTACTGGGCTTTAAAAAAATCGTTAAGTAATCATTTTGACGAGTATGCGTTTCGAACGAATCACTGACAAATGTCGCACAGTTCGCTCTCAAGGACTATTGGCTGACTTATGAAATAGGAATGTACCGTTGTAATATAATTAGGCATTTCTAAGGCTTTTGCGAAATTGGCAGAATTTTCAAGATATCTTTGCTAGGTTCCACGTCGCACCACGAATGTTTCATTATCTACAGTGATTTTTTCGACATCGATGGTAAAAGGGTCTCGAACGTGTTATTATTGCATTGCAACTTTGGGGTATATAGTACAGTAACGAATCTCTTCACAGTTTAGTTTCGTTGTCTCAAAGAAATTGTTAAGCAAAAGTATAAAATCTGCAACCCGTGTTATACGTGCAACCCTATACGTAAATGATTCCTTTTTAAACTATACAATTTCAGCAAAAATGTAATAATTGGCATTGGATCATCATTGAGTCCGACCATAAAACTACCATTAATCGTAATTCGTATTTGATGTTGTAAGTGTACAAAAGAAATTATTGAAGTTATTGGAACCTCCGTAATGATACGTGCAAGCACGTTTTCTTCCACTCCACTCGTTTGATAAAGTGCGACTGTTGCGCGCACTCGGAAAAAATATAACTACGATACATTTTTTCTTTCCTATTCCACTCATTTGGCAAAAATATATAAAAATGTCCAAAGCTAAACGCCAAAGATATATGAATCCGTTGAAACACGTGCGGGGGTCTTGGAGATTCTCGCAAACGGACATTTTCCAGGCTCGGAAACAGGTTGGGAGCGTAAAGAATTCCATGGCTACTGGATGTTCGTGATGCGCGAACAACGGAAAATAGTGGGTAGCCCTGACAAGGACCGATGGCTCCTGCAATAGGCGAAAAGTGCGAGTAACTGCCGCGCGAAAAAGACATTAGGGAGCCAACCGAACTAGCCATACACCAACCATAAGAAGACGATTTTTCCCAAAAAAGTGTATTGGTCGTTGAAAGTGGAAGGAGGCTGTTCAAGAAATTCATCGTATTTTTTTTACGCGCGAAAAAGTTTCGTTTTCCCTAACTAGAATTACCTACAGCGATTATAATAAGTCACGCACGCAGTTCGTGTACAGGCACGAATAAGCAATAATAGGTGTGTGATAAAAAAACCTGTTGAACTTACGCTAGAGCGCTCTGCACTTCTTACTATAGAATTATCTAACTATTCTATTCTTCTTCTACTTGTTAAGTCACAGTTTTGTCGTCGAAAGTAAAGCACCGTTCACGTATAATTAATACCAATAGAATATATTTTCTGTTCCTCTCCATGTATAAATACAGTAGTAGAACAGGTATGCCAAATGAAAATATCATTGTACAAATTTCCAAAGTATATGTAATTCTTTTCATCGTTTCCATTTCGTGTTTACTGGTATTCAATGTTGTATATATTACGTCGAAGAGTTGATGTAAAGATTACTTGGATTATGTTAATTCAAGTCTAAATGCTACTTTAATCAATCTAATTGTACGTTACAGTTTTTATCAAAATTAAATGTTAACGAATACTTGACATTTTCTTGACTGGCTACAAATTTCCGTTCCTGGATATGTAAAAAAGGCATGAAACTTCAGGCAATTTGAAAAATTACAATAAAAAATTAAACAAATTCAACGATAGCAATGTATATTTATTATTAAAGTAGTATATAGTTATATATCACATTTCCTTCACAATTTAATAATATGATGAATGTACAGAATCATTTACATCTGAGTGCTATTGAACAGCAAGGTCAAAAGTTCCGGTTGTTGCATAGCCCTCTTGTACTTTTGTACCATTTCTTGGATTTTCAAGCGTCTCCTCACGTGAGGTGGATGATAACTGTAACGAATATTGCTTCATTAGATGAGATTCCATTTAATATGACTTCCATCGTCATCGTACCTATCATTGTCCAATCGTTTTCTACGGCCAATATTCAAAGCCGTTTGTCGTACCAATGAGCCTAATGCTCTCCTTGACACGATCATACCATCGATCAACGGCGTCGCAAGATTCATTCGCGAAGTTGGTCCCTGTAGCTTCACTCGCATAAGCCCGTTGGCCAAAGCTTGCAGATATATTACGTGCACGTCGCATGCTTGTACTGTCCGCGACTGATCTAACCCTGTGTTCGTGTGTGACAGTAGCCCCGCTACGAAAGACGACGGTTCATAAAAGCGTTATATATATCGATCTAAATATAATAAAAATTGGCCAAAAGCCTATTACCAATAGGAAATTGTGCGCTATCTTCGAGACTCTCGAGCCAAACAACCATAATTTTCGTATCAGTTTGTGCTGGAAACGAGTGCTTGGTAATCCTTCGAGGTCTAATGGGTTCCGATTGCGACGAGGCAGCAAGATTAGCACTTTGCTTTTCAAGATCGAGTGACATCGCGCGAGTTTGACCTGTGACTGGAGAGTTTGAGAAAGCATGAGCACTGCTCGTGCTACATCTGTCGAACCACACTGTTGTAGTAAACAAATTTATACACGCGTGAACCATTGCACTTGAAAAAAATTTAATTAAGCAATGCGTTGAGACAAACCATTGGTAGAATCGCTAAAATTACTATCAACGGAGTTTGATTCGGATGCCACGTTAGCTGAAGAAATGGTTGGCACGACAAAGGCTATTTCCGAACTGACGTCCGCCCAGTAAAGTACGTGTGTTACACCATTGTAAAGTACCCCACCGTGCTCATTTTCCTCAGACGGTGGTGTGGTCGTCGAACCAGCAGCACTGCTAGAGCGCCATGAGGTCTGAACGTGGCCAGTCCAACCAGCATGCGTAGCCACTGATACCGGCCAGCCTAGCGAGTTCAGTAATTCGAGGAAGTTTGGCGAGACGTTGCTTTCGTGCAGCTGAAAGATATACGAAAACATCTTTGCGTTATTTTTTTTCGAACAGTTATAAGGGGCAATATGTCACAACTCTAATGATTGATAATAGATCAATCGATTAACTGTAAAATAACTTTACCGCGTTCGAGAGTATTGCTTCGGAACTGGTTTGGCCAGACTTTACGTAAAATACGTGAACCGTATCGCAAGTTCTCGCGCTAATATGATCAAGGCTTTCAAGATCTGTAGCAAAGCCGGCCATCGTGGGATCTAAAGCTGTTAGACCACCAGCGCCAGTGTTCAATTGATTCTGTGTGTCCGATTCGAGATTCAAGAAGCCGAAATGGCTGAGGAAGAGTCTTGCCGTCTGGAACTCGTGACATATTTTAGGTGGTGAACATTCGTTCATTTTCTGCGAAGAGACACGATTTGCGTTCTCTTCGTTACACTTGGTTTCGCTACCAACTGCGTAGTCGAGCAATTGGTGCAAGATTTGGTGTTCGCTCTTGATCGAGTCATTCTCGTTCATAACGGCTTCTAAACTAGGTATCGACTCATCGCTGTTAAAAAAGAATATAGAAATTTTGAATACCTTATCGATTCTTCAAGAACAAAGTTCAGTTTAACAAAATAGCCTATGTTGCCTCTGATCTAATTTAGATACGTAAATTTTACGAAAATACCGTTCCTTCCGGCAATCATAAGCATTTTTATTGGCAACCTGAAAAACAGACTCACACTTTACAATGCGGAATCTTGTCCACGTTATCCGGGAAAAACCTTGGTTTGTAGTCGACGGATTGATGCGCCTCTTGCAACGGCAGCGGTCGGCCTGGATTGGTGTTCGAGCTCCTAACGACCGAGCGATGTCGAGGAAGGTGTCTCAGTTGCATAGTCCAAGCGTGTCGACCAAACGGTCCACGGATTAGTACCGTAACGGTTGGCTGAGGATCTTGATCGTTACCAAGTGGCTCTTCCAACAGCGCAAGCACAGTCGCATTGTCGGCTACGAAGTAACGGAAACGCTCGACCGCCGTCTGCATTGGAACTTGACCACCTGGCCAGCTATTACAGTGGCGCAAGAGAGAAACTTCGTCGAGGAGCGAAGAGAGAGATTCGGCACCGCATACACTCGGAAAGTATCCAACCTGTGATAAAATTAAACCACATTGCATAAACTACAATCGTTTCGGGTATGCTCGAGTGACGCACTTGCTCTAAAATGACGGTAAGTAATGCATCAGCAGCGTCCCTGACGCGCATCGATGCTGGTTTCAACTCCTTCTCGTCTTTCATCTTAATTGGTTCTCCGGGTTTTCCCACAGACTTCGAACCCGATACCCCTAACTCTACGACTTCCAATACCGTTGCCAGGCATTCCTTATCCTACGAATTTCAAACATAATCGTAAGGCAAGTTTCTCATTGTTCGTATCACAGGACTATTTAGTTTTACCTGTAAAAGTTGTGGATGCGCGATAAGCCAAGTAGTCAAACATGAAAACGCAGCGACAATTGAAGAATGAAGATCTTTGGAATGAGCTGGAGGTGGTCGCCAGCATTGATACGTTATGTAGTCGCATAGCCACTTTACGGCTCGCTTACATTCAAGAGCATCTGAAATAGAATTACCTTTAGAACGAGTGTTACTCAAAGATGAGAACCGATTGAATACAATAAGAACTCGTAAATGTGATGAAAATTACAGAAATAAGCAAACCTGTAAGTTTCCTTGCTGCTTGTCAAGAAATTATTTAAATTTACTTACGCTTTTCATAAACGTATGCCAGCTTCATAACATACCTGTTTCTCGGATGCGCGTTCTCGCTAATCCCGACAGTAATTCGAGGGCTGCCAAGGAAATGTTCAAATCCGTTTTCCAAGACGATATCAAACGATGACATACCAAATACGTCGCTCGCACGAAGAGCGCATGTGCTGAATCTATTAATTATAAAATCACCATTTAGCAAGGAAGAATCAAGTGTGGAATCAAAACGAAAATATTCGATTATTTGAACTGTTATATGTTAATTAAGTTTTATTAATACTGATAGTAAAGTGATTAATTGGAAATTTTTCAAGAAATTTAGTGAGATTTTATCCATTAACTCTTTGTAATCTAGCAAGTGGAATAAGTATCGTAATAACTCGGTCCTTCGAACTATATGTAAGAAGAATAAAGATCGGGGTTGACAACTGTAACAGTGGCAAAGCAATGTAACCTGTATAGTATATCAAATTATTGATCATACAAATAAAAATCGTCAAGGCAAAGGCAATCGTAAGCATGATTACAAACAGTGTAGTTTTTCAAAAGTCAGCGTAAGTCAGCGTGAGAGATGAAAGAAGCGTAGGATTGGTAAAGCTAAATAAAAAAAATAAATTTGCAAAATATTTACCGGGAGAAGCGCTTTCTTCTTGTAGCATAGCAATATCAGATGCATCGCCTAGTGAGCGCAGATCGCTGGATATGCTTATCTGACTGGTCGTGTCGCTGGTGCAGACTACCGAGTAATTGTTTACGTAGACCAATAGCAGAATGGAGATAATGCGCAATATAGGGTATAATAAGAAACAAAACAAAAATCAGACACCAACCCAACGCAACTAGGCACAATGTATACGCATTCCTTTCTTTTTTTTTCTTTTGGTTTTAGTTGCAGATTCTTGATTTTGATCAAGGCACACGACAAACGTATGATTTGTATGGTACACATTAAAAAATAGTTTCAATTCAATTGGACAGATTTTAGACTCTGAATTCAAGTGAAATCCCGAATAACAAAAACTTTGTATGCATTCGTTCCATTCATTAATGGATCTATCTCAAATTTATGTATGTATGCATGTAAGTTTTGTATGTTTGCATTGTAAAAAATAAATCTTTATGCTCAAGCTTAAATATGTAGAATGCACAAAAATATATATGAATGATGCGGCGAAAAGCTTATCGTTCACGATATCGTGAACATTTGAAATAAGCGACTTTAATAAAATGAAATGATTTTAAAATTTAAAAATGCTATTGCTCAAAATTACCGGATGACAGTAAATTAGTGGTGGTTTCATTAGGTAGTGTACTATCGGGTTGAGTCACTTGTTCTGCCTCTTCAGCAGCTGCGGAATCTTGGACGCTCAATAGTAGTCCACCTATTCAGTTTCGTTGATAATTAGAAAACCCTGTGAAATTGTCTTTATCGAGCAACCAATAAAATTGACATACCTAAAAGCATGTGAGTATTTTGAGGGTCGACTTCGACTTGCAGTGCGTTTATTAACAAATTCATCAATTTTGGTTTTAGTTGTGCAAACGTGATAGGTGTCCTTTCTTGATTTACAGAGCTCGCCGTTGGTATTTCTTTAATTTGGAGATTCTAGACACAAAATTTCGATGAAGCTTACAATTACACCGTCGCGTGCAATTACCAAACGGTAGACTTACCTGAAAATGTAGCGGTAAACATAGCATCGATAACAATAAATGAATCGAAGATCTACGTAAATCTACTTTTGAGACAGAATTCGACTTGAGTCTCAAGTCCTTTTCGGGCAATACAAACTCTAGTGCAGCAAGTACTGCCGGAACCAGTACTTGCACGCCATCAAGCTCCAGACGAAATAGATCAGCTGAATTCGATAGAATACTAGCGAGTGTTTCTCCGCATTCTTTTACCTAATGAATAATTCGATATTAATTCGTTCAATGAAAAATGAATAAAGTTACGTCAAGTGCTAATAATGTTTACATCGGAAAATCTATTAATCTTCAAACCCTGATTCATAGCCTGATAAAATCTAGCTAAATAAGCAGGTAAAATATCCTCTCCAGTCTTTTTAGCGCAGAATATTCTGCAAAGAGTACCCATCGCCTCTGCTCGGCCAGATTCATAGCGATCTATGCTTAGCGAAGGCGGCACGTCGCCAAGACCGTCTTGCAGTGAACTTGGACCATCGACGAGTACCGATGATGGGCGTTTTGGAGCATTACTTGGTTCTGTGATACAAAGGTTGTCGTTAAACTATTTATGTGCACACGAAAAATTTGAACTCTAATGCTTTGGACCTTACGTGGCAAGTTTTGCGACCAGCCATCTGTGCCAATAAATGCAGCTTCGTAAAGCCACTCTCCAAACAAGTGAAGAATACTGTTGCACTTTGGTCGAGCCGATGCTAACGGTGGTCTAACATCTTGATTCAACGATATTATAGCTATAGAAGTAATTATATCGTCGTAAATATACGATTCAGAGTGAATCATTAAAAATGAAGAGTGATTTCAGCTTACAAGCTGTACTGGAAGTCGATGAAGGACCTGAATTAGTACTCATCAACGAGCTACTCGTAACTCTGCTAGTCGTCAGTCCAATCAGCGACGCCTTAGGAATACCTAAAAACCAGTCATCATCATTTCATATATTATATTCCATTTGCTGTACTTCCAACCTTCACCTCGGTATAAACACACAAAAACACAAAAATATAACGAACGTCTACTCGATTAATGTGCAGTGGAAAAAGAAGAAACGAAAGAAAGAAAAACGAAAGGTGAAAACAAAGTGTGAGAAAGTAAGCTGTTCATTCGGGTTTTTTTAATTATATTATATATATATTTTTTTTTTGTTTAGTCAGGCTTGTACCCTTAGTGACGGCGGACGGCGTAACGCTGAAACTCTTGGCGAGCCTTCGCTGCGTAGGAGGTGTCGGCGAGGGGTGGTTGGACTGCTGATGATGCTGTTCTTTACGCTCGGCTCCCATGCCAGCGCTACTCGTCACACAGCAATCCTCCCAGCAACATGCTTGTGTGACACCTGCAAATACTCCGCAGATTTTTCACCCCTGCCTACCACCACCGATCTACTCTCGAGTTTTACACATTTACAACAAGATTATTGGACAATCACAATCTAATAATTGCTTTCAACGATATTTGTCAGTTTTTAACAGGGAAAATCAGTACGGGCATTTGCTGTTCTTGAGAAATACAACTTATGCCTTTATGAACTCTACTCATGACAATTTTAAGTAATTTTTGTTATTACTACGAGAAATCTTTTTTCTAAATATAAATTATCATATATACATTAGTTATTGTGTATCGAAATACAATTAGATATATGCACTTGCAATCTGCTCAGTTGTACAAGCATCACGGAAAGCAGAAAGCCGCATGCCCGTGCTCTTTAAAGAGAGTCAAAGATATCACAGTAGATCTATACAGTATACAATGGTGTACAGTTTTAGTGTAACGTGCCACTTACAGCTAGCTTTAACAAATCGTTGTACGTACCTAGAAATGCGTCAACTTGACCAGCAATGCCTTTTATTGCTTTAAGAAATATATAAGGTAGTTGTTGCAAACAGGGATGTTGGCATGGATCGACGACGTTGGGACTGGCGATGGCGTATCTTAGAAAAGCTGGTGTCTGCGATATTACAGCTGGACGGCATAAATCAACGGGATCACCTATTGTGCGTAATAGTCTGTACCACGATTGAGCAACTCCCTCATTTGACATTGTAGAAGGAACTAATTGCGAATCTTCATCACCTACAATCATTTCACACGAGTCACCAATTCGAAATTCTTGTCTAAATTATTTACCTCTTTCTGTTTGTTGAAATTCGTTAATTGTTCACTTACTGATCTTTAGCTCAGGAAACATTGGTCCATACATTATATGCAAAAGACGAGCCGTGAGAGCCAAGCAAACGCGATTCCATTGCTCTATTAAAGATAATCGATGGCGCCATCGAAGACATGATTCTCTTAAAGTTCTCCACAATGGTGGAGATGGAAAATTACGTTCGCACGCTACTAACCAAACCTATTTGAATAAATAATTCAAATAAATTAAATAATTCATAATTGAAAACTTGAAGACATCCTGATAACAAACCTCTAACAATACTCCTAATACTCGTTCGCAAAGCTGCTCTCCTGTATCCTCTCGTATCGCTGGTGGAGCCAGAAGTGCATCATTAATACCAATTAAAAATAAAAGTAAACTCTCCCATGTCTCTCTTTCTAGTGTCACAGAGCTCCTAGCAATTTGCTGCAAAGTTCGTAAGACTCTGTGACATAATACTGCTTGTTTATTTATTGTATCTGCTCCTATAATTTATCAAAAGTAAGCAATCAATCCAATAAAGAACTATACTTATTGTGTTTACTACTTATCGCATGCAAGTAAGTGTTATGTGTTACCCAAATCCTGGTATAAAAATGGCCAGACTATGAAAAAAAGAAGTATTTGTTTTAAACACTGAGGACTCGTTGTAAGGAGTATTTGTATAGTGTGATACCATGAAATGTGAAATAGCAGGCACTATGAGATAACTTAATAAGGAATGCACAATGGAATTACAACCAGTGCCAGTGCAGTGAAGTATCGTGTTTCTACTCATAATACCTGGTATTAGTTATACAGTAACAAGCTAAAACAACATCTAATTACCTTCTCCTTTCCTTGGTACAAAAAGATTGTGTAAATGGCAGATAATCTTTCTCGCATAGTAGTTTGGATCATCTGCTATAGGCTTAGGCACTGATATTTTTGGTGATGTATAAAGGGCGGATAACCACTCGCAGTAAACATTGACGCAGTCTCTAACAGTGTCATGTTCGGTTAACGGCAAGGAAAGTCCAAAGCAAATAACTTCCATACACCACTGTACTTCTTTATCAGTATTTAATGGACTTGGCTCTGCAGCTTGAGCAATTCCAAGGTTTGTTGCCAGTTGACGCACAATGGACAGCGTGACTTCTTTACCAACTCCTGGTGCAAATTTCTCAAGGACGCTTTGGCTGTCCTCTGATCCATGTTGGATCAGTATACTCAGAGACGCCCACTCTGAGTACATATTGTCTCCTAAGTCCTATCAAATAAAAAATCCAGTTTAATAAATATTTCAATTCATCCAATAAGAAACTGCTTCCAAATCAACATTAAACCTTCAATATTTTTATTGTAAAAACATAGAAAATTTACTTTTTTAATTTAATTTCGAACTCTATTCAAAAGATAGTTAACAATTCACTATAGTAATATATAATACAGTATCAAAAACAAAACAACCATAGTTAAATTCGTCATTCGTTATAAAACAAATAAACTGTTAGCGTAGGCGTCAAACTCGTCAGCACGATAACCTCAGCGCATATACAAGTATAAATTGCGAGAGTTTAGTATTCAGTGAGTGTCCAGCAAAACTAATGAATTAATCACCTTGGAATTAACACGATTGAAGACGCCTAAATTCATAGATTAACATCTGCATGTGACAGCTATACTTTTAGAAGCATTATTATTGGAACTTAGAGTTAAAATTCTGTATATAGTTTTGACACTTGACTTGAGTACCAAATGCAACGCCTCTAGCTACATCCTCCCATTCATCGCGCACACACATTCCCATGCGATAGCACGCACAATTGCACACACGCATTCTCTCTCTCGCGCTACTTGTACATACATGCTTCAATGTTGGGAACGTGCAAGCTAGCTGGAAGGCGATATTTTCCTCCCGCCGTAAGTTTCTGCTTTAAAATGCCATCATACTCTTCTCGCTGTCTCGCTCTTACTCGCAAGCACTACTATCCTTTTAATCTATCCTTTACGCGGTTACTGACCCATCATTCTCGATTTATATCTATGATAATTTGATATTGCTCATATCTGCATACTGTATATTTTGCTGTAGCATAGAAAAATAATAATATATCACAATTATATTAGGGAAAAATTGGAAAAATGAAAAAGAATAATTATTAAAATTAAAATGATTTCCGAACCAATAACAATCGCGTATCTATTTTGTAAAATGCAATAAAAAGCACTTAATTACCTGAATATGTTATTCAACAATCGAATTAGATACGGAATGCGCAATAATCAATTCATTTTTCAATCTAAAATGTATGATTTAAAGGACCGGGGCGACAAGTGCGCGCGCATTTAAACACAATTTCTTCGTTCTCACACACGTATGTACTACACATACACTACACAAATACACCATATACCACACTTACAACAATGCAATGCAAGTCGAACAAAAACATGGCGACGACTGAATAACCTATCTCGCGTAATCCTCCGTCGTCGGGTCATTATTTCGAGGAGCGGAGCGTGCAAAAATCTCGCACGTTCGCGAGAACGCGCAATTACATTTGATCTGTTCAAACAGCACAAGAATACCGCATATATTGGGCAAATAAACGCGTTCTTCAGTCAAAACGTTATCTCTTAGCCTGTTGTGGGTGTACCAGAAGGAGTAGTGCGGTCGAATAAGGGAAGGTGGGCGGCCCTATAAAGCTCCCAGACCGTTAGACGTTCGGTCGCAAATTACATCTGTCAAGCTACCAGATCAGGTGTGCAAGTGCTCATTTCGTCTGCCATTCAATTGTTACTCGTATTATTCCACTGTGCCCCGCGCGTGTGAAGTAGCCCGTGATTGTAGATGTGTTGGTATGATGTATGGGATGTAGGATTCGCGTATTATCGATTAACAAACCGTTTTGGCTTTCGATGTTCGTAAATGCTATTTTTGAAGATTTCGATCGTTGTCAATTTCGCGATGCTGATTTGATCGTAAATGTATTGTGTATGCGTTCATTAATTACTGCGCTTATATAGAGCCACTGCCCAAAATCAATAAATGTACCTACGTGTGAAATAGAGAATCTTGAAAGAGGCACAGGTAACCAATGGATTTTACGTCTTCTGGTACCTGCCGTATGAGTCATCATTGTAAAGTTACGACGTGAAATATTCATTAGGCTATCCTCTTACTCAAACGACTATTGATCTCTACCATACAGCCTTAAATCACCATTATTTTTTACAATAAATTGAAGAAAATGTGATATTTCGAAATAACAAATTACACTGATATAACCATGATACATGAAGTACTTTTCTGAAATAGAACTATTATAATTTTTATTTTAGCTAATGCCCATATGCAATATTATTTTCAATAAACTTTATATCAAGAAACTTATTTGAACCTAGAAAGCATGATGGCAGACCGGAAAGCAGAACTCGAAAGAAAGAGGGCTAAACTTCAAGCTATCAGAGAAGAAAACGAAAGGAGAAAGAGAGAAAAGGAACAAAAAGACGTAAGATGCAAAGACTATTGATGTTTAGTATTAATCTAAAAAATGACGCGTACCTGGCAAATGATAATAAAATGTGTGTCGACAGATTGAAGAGGCACAAAAGAGGGCTATACATCAAAAGGAAGACCCCTTAAAAGAAACTGATGCACTACTGTCGTCACTGGGTATTGCACCGGTATCGGGTATGTTAACAAGATGTACGATTAAATTTTTTCATCAGGCAAAACTTTGAAAACTAAGTTATTTTCGCATTGATTTTGTAGAAGTACTGTCAAGTATATCTAGTGTAAACTCTGTAGCTACTCCAGAACAAAGTGTTACGGCGACTCCTGAAACTAGTTTACAACCAAATGGCATTAGTTCTGCTCAGAGGTAAAATAAATTAAAACTACCCGAACGAAGTAACACATAAACGCATTGAACAAAAGACAAATCCATTAGCAAAAAATCAAATTAATCACTTTTATTCAATGTTTTTGTGATCAAAGAAATACAATAGTTAAATGTATTTTAAATGTATTAACATGAATAATCTTGTTATAATTCACCGATACGTCGATCAGTGCGCCAAGAAAGAGGAATCGTGAGCTCACGATCGTTTCGGTAGCGCACACAAACATTCCACCCAAAGAACCAGTTGTTTACACCAAGCAAACTCAAACAGCGGCAGCAGTAGTACATGCTTCCCACGACGGTGAGTACTACTATTTCAGTTTCCCTATGATATTCAATGTAATTGCCACTTTTTACACTTTACATTCACATCTTGACGTTCACGATCAAGAGGAGTACGATATGTCGAGATTACGGTATGACCCATGTATCTAACCTGCCCTTTCAAAATTAATTTTTCTTTAATTGATTGTGACTTTAATTTCAATATAATTGACAATAAAAACATATTAATTGGAACTGTATAAATCTAAATAACTTTGTGTGTTTAACGTATATAAAATTTACAATAATTAATTGTGGCCTAACAAATAATACCCTATTATCAAAATTCATTAAGAGGTCATCAACACGTTTGTCATATTTTCAATCGAATGATTTCGTTGTAATTTTTTGACATTTTTTCTCCTTACCGACCTAAAGAAAAGCACAAAAGCCTTCGTTTACTTTGTCAACTGTTCGATTGATAAAATGATTAGTAATTGAGTTATTTTATAAATATTTAGACATCTTTTGGCGATTGAAAACAACGAAAATTTCGAAAACCCTTTTCAGAATATCCAGATTAATCTTAGTTACTGTTGTCTTGTAAGAAAAATTACAATGCTAATCATTTTGTACATTGTATTTTTACGATTAATTTTAAAATTGTTATAATTTATTGTCGAGGAAACTTACATATTCACACACAGGTAACTCTCGAAACTGCAAACAATTAATGTAGTACAAAAACTGTGTATAATAAACGTAGAAGCGAGTTATATTTAAAAAGAATTTGAGCAAGTGTTTGAAATCACTGCGTTAATTATTTGCAATCATTGACCTCGTAATAATAGCGCATGTTTATAAAGAAACTCATTAACGTTTGACTAAAACGGATCGAGTGTATCCCTAAAATTATTAAAAACTATTCATGGAATTTGCGCGTAGGTCAGCGCTAACGTGACAAATAATCCAATATCCATTCATCCAAAAATAATAACAAGACATCTAATAATACGAAAGTTACCGAAAAACGAAATTTATTGGCTGATCGATAACTCGCTATAAATAAAACATATACTTTCTTCGGTTTCATTAAAAATGTCATTATCACGATACAAGTATAACTTATAGTCGTTATTTATAATTTGCTAAGAAAATGTTCGTAGTGAGATACGCATCGAGTTCACGTGTTTGTTCACTTAAAAGCCTATTTATCTTTGCTAAATTTAGCTGGATTTAGCTTATTTTGCTAGGCCAATTTTTTCCATACGTCTTGTACTTTGGCGTAGTTGAGCGGCAGTTTTTCTCTTGAAACAATCGTACAAATAACAGATTGCTTGTAACTTGGTCAATGCATTGGTCTACTTGTCAAAAGACTGACTTTATTAAAACTAAACAAACGCCTCACTTGGCTATTTGAGAATTATAAATTATACTTGCTATTCGACAATTGCGCACCGTCGACAAATTTGTTTGGCATTATCAATGATTCGTTGCAGTTATTTGATTTTGAGGTAAATGGCAATCATCAGGGTTAACCGATTGACTGAATAAAAATCACGTATAACACGCACGTTTATGATGGTGAGAGTCGGAAAAGGAAATGGCAAAGGGATTAGCACAATATAAAGCCTGAATACACGTTTCACGGCATTTCTATCCGTCAAAATCCCAGAATTGTTACTTGCGATTGAATCAATGTTATCTATCGATGTTTTACAGAACGCTTTCTTTCCACGTTCATTCGGTTGATTCAATCGCAATCAAATAAGTGTTATCCACCTACACGATTTTCTAACAGCTGCATAAACGTATTACTCCTACTAAAACTTGCCGTTGACTCGTCGATAATGCGTTCGTGTAAAATTAACCAAACCAACGAACAAGCGCATCGAGGCTTGTTCTCTTGAACGATCGCCGAGTCAACGGTTACCTGTGGCTATCGGCGTGACAAACCTTCCAATATTAAAACCTGTAATGGTTGGGGCAAAAAGGGAAATCTTTGTCTCTTCGGTTGTGGTGTTATCTTGCAATTATTAAAATGTGTCTACGCGTCTCTTCCCTTGACTTGCGATAACAAATGACGCTCAAAATGCGACTGTGGGTGTTGGACAATAAAAAGGACTGTCCATCTCCTCTTCCACAAACTCCTCCTGTTCAACAACAACACCAACTCATTCTTGCTCCGCAGGCTACTTTGAGACCGACTGGTGGCGTCCCAGGAAAGGTGGGTCTGCACCTAACTACCTATGTATGTTTCGTCTTCTTTTCACTTTGTTATCCTAAGATTTTTAACCGTATCTGTGGTTATAAATGGTAGTAGATATGTATTACTTTTTATTGCATCTTGTTTCGATAGCAGCAGCGCGGTGACCAGAATTTTCTCAGTTATCCGTCGTTTTCGTTGAAAACCTAGCGAAGACCATTCGAGCACGGCGGAAACATTTGTCTATTTTTTAAGAAATGGGAAAATTTTCGTCACTCGCGTCGTCTGTAAAAACGATAACGTAAACAGCTTGCTATTCAGTTTCTAACAACCGAGTATTAGTTTTGTCTGTACTAACGCTTCGCCTGTTTTCGTGGTCGACAACTAACAGACTGTTGCACTGTAAATACTCGTGGCACGTTGCAAGACCGACTATCCAAAGACGAGCATTTTCTCAATGCCCGAATGCCCGATGCAGCAGAGTTAGTCAAGGCTAATGTCTTTGATTTTCAGTCTTGGACTAGTCAACATTTCACGCTGACAAACACAACGGTGCTTTGGTTTTTGGCAAATGCTTTTTTATTTGTACTTACTTTTATTTGTTTGTTTTTTTAATAACGCTTATTTTGTTGACAGACAATCAAATTGGTTTGCGTTCGTTAGTGCTTGAATTTTCATCGGGTTTTCTTTGATCAACAGCGAATTCATTGCTATTGTCACGTACGTTTTAAAACGATGAGCCTGATGGTTGAATGCAACTCAAAACGCATAGTTATCGATGAAAACGTACTCGCCGCTACACGGGCTGCGAAGCCGATTTTCGTAAACGCGTACAACGGTCTTTGTAAAAATGGCACTCGAAAGCTGGAGTAACTTAAGGGGGTGGGTATAAGTGTGACAAGGTATATCCCGTACGTTCTTGTTGTTTCGTAACGATTTCGCAACCGACGAGTCGATTAAACGATGTCAAGTGTCGAAATGGCAAATGGGAAATTACAACTGCGCACGTATGAAGTCGAATCGTTCATACGGTAATCAGCGCTCGAACCAGTAAGACGAGGGCTCGAGTAAATATGATCTCCAGGTTACGCGTGAACCCTCCGAGGAAGTGTGATCTCTCTAA
The DNA here is from genome assembly GCA_030064505.1 of Chouioia cunea. Taxonomy (NCBI): domain Eukaryota; kingdom Metazoa; phylum Arthropoda; class Insecta; order Hymenoptera; family Eulophidae; genus Chouioia; species Chouioia cunea. The sequence continues at coordinate 22,254,039 of JAOPFQ010000004.1, forward strand.
CGTGCAAAAGTTGAAATAGAAACGAGAGAAACTCAAGTTTTGACGCCAATGCATGTGCGATATTTTTGCTGTGATGGTATATAGCATGAAGCTCGAGAAACGGCGTCAAAACAGCTCTGTAACTATAATTTGGCGTCGATAATTGGAATTTCGGAGGAATCATCTATAAGATTGGATTGTCATTTTCTAATAATAACGTAGGAGGCAATTTATTAGGCAATTAAGACATTGAATATGTACGTTTCCTCCGAAGCGCTTATTTTATCCCAGCACAATAAGCAGCAAAGAGAATCTGCACTTTTGTTGTAATAATCTACGTTCAATGTGAATAAACGTACGAGTACATGGACGATTTTTTCATGACGATTACAATGTTGGATGGATAAATATTCTCGATTCGATTCGAACGTGCGTTCCTACGATTGAATCGATAGTTGAATGATGTATTTTAAAAAAGAACAAAGCATTGAATGTAGACATAGTTAATTTAGTAACGTGTCAATAAGAAAATGTCTAATCCAATTCAATTTTTGCTTGTCCCTCTCAGCTCATACATTCGACTATTACGGTAAGTTACATATTTTTCTTGTTTTCTATCAAGTATAATAGTTTTTATTAGATAGATCATCGAATCCTTAGTTTTTATTCGTGGTTCGTTCGAAAAGTCAAACACGTTCGTTATGATTTGAATTATTTAATCGAGTTTCAACGAATTGTCGAGGATATCAATTGTAGTACCGTATAACCGTGTAACGACCAAATACTATCAAGAGCAATAGAACTACAAGCAGAATAGTGTAAACAAGCGAGAGGAAACGTACGGAATATCTATTGTACTATTTCAATAGTAATTTACAATTGAACGAATAGTCGATTTCAGTAGTGAACTCAATTAACGTTCGCATTTATTGACCAATGCAAAACGCGGCATTTGTCATGCACGCAAATCGTTTGATTAAACAGCGGAAATCATACGCTTGAAACATTGGCAGTCCAACCGATAACGTTGATAAAACAGCTGTGGGATTTCGTTGAAACTGTTGAATAAACTCGATGGATGGATACGATCGTGCAAATTTCATAGGAATCGTTGCTATCTAAATGTCAGTAGAGTCGTTACGACAAGGTGCTGTAAATTCGATAAAAACTGCGAAAAAGGTAACCGAACAAATGTAAATTAAGCGTATGATCGTAGGAAATGTTCGTTAAAGTAATTCTTGTCACTACTTAACGCACCTTCCAGAGTACTCAACTTTTTTTATATCAACTTACGTAAAGTCGTTGTTATAGACTGTCGTGTGTGGAAAACTAACCGCCATGGTGAGGATACTTGAACTAACACGTACCAAGGGGCTAACTTATTAGGTGTTGGTCTTTTACTAAAAATTTGGTTCTTAGAGCAATTTGCTGTCTGCAATCGTATCGGCACAATTTTACAAATAGAGACCAAGAATTGTAGGCTTTTCCAAGATTAACGCTAACAAACTACTTCGTGTTCTTGCATTTTCACCCTTCGAACAGAGCTGATACCGATGTACTTTTGACACAGCCATAGATTCCACGTTATCTTGGAAGCTCGAATTTTTGAAACCTCGAATATTTTATTTGACCATTTTCAAGGAAAACTTTTTCGAATGTACAGTACAGTGTGATGTTAATTAACGATACTTTTCACTATAGCCAGCTATTTTTACACGATTGTCCTAAAAATCTCGACTTTTGGTTTACTTCTTCGACTGTACGGGTGATTAATTGGAGAAAAAGAGAAAAACAAAATAAAGAGTGCGAATCCACTGTAGTACGCAATATGCTTTAAACTGTGGGAAATGTTTTGCATGCCAATAAGTGTTCTACAGGTTTAAATCGATCGCTGTATCACGCATCTAAAGTGTAAGCTATATCTACGCGTAATTTTTCAGATTTAACACTAGACATTTAACATTACGACTGTTATTGAGACTTGACAAGAATACAGTACGCGATCTTGTGAAAGGTCCGTATAAAATAGTTTAGACGTTGGTGATACGCACTCGGTTTAAATTTGTCTTGCAACATCCTTAACGATAACTAATCTTCCTATCTTTTCAGCGTAATATCGATGTATATCTTTGCAAGAGCTTGAATTTCTCTTAAAAATATCTTGAGAAACAATACCTGTAACAACCAATTGTAATTGTTGAAATTGACTTTGCTATACGACGAACAACAGCTCGTCTTTGTTGTAAATCAGAGATAAATTAGTAAACTAACGAAGCATCGATAATATTTTGAAATAGATGAGGACTTTTCTTTCGATGAAACATTACGATCTGGAATTGATTGACTTTTTTCTTTTCCTTTCTTCAAGACGAGTACAATCTAAACCCTGGTTTAGAATGGGAGGACGAGTTCACAGGTAGGTGAATCTCCAAGAAACTCGACATATCAATGCTATTTCATTGTATTGTGTATTAATATTAGAAAGTGTTGTTGTATGACTTTATCGTTTGTATAATGACTGAACGTCGAGTTTTCGTGCGTGTTTGATCGTTGAATCTTTGTCGTGCACTTTGTGAATCGGCCGATTGCTGTTCTCTTGCAATTCGTACATAATTTGATCGTAGCCGTGTCGTGTCACGTTCTGAATCTATCCGATCGTTTAACATTGTTTAGTGCATCGTTCTGGTAGTTAAGATTAACAATTACCTCAACTCAGTAACAAAATATCGTTTGCCAATTGCCATTTAATTGCGTAATTTTTCGAACGAATGTGGAGATAACAAGAGACGCTTCATCGGCATTTATTCGTACAGAGAAGAACACCATAAAGACATCTGCAAAACGATCGAGTTTAAAAGTTTGCAAAGAAAAATATCGCAAATAGGCTCGTAAACAGATTCGGAGTCGTGCAGAATTTAATATGAAATGAAAAGTATATATCCGTTTCTCGCTTGTGCTTGCATAGTTTAGATGTTGCTTCCTGAATGTAAGCTTCTTCAACAAATCTCTATCCTTTTCATCGGTTTAAACTATACAACGCATGTTCTTTTGATTTTATTTTGTAATCACTTGTTATCGGAGTAGTTGAACAATTGTTATTTTCTCTGTATTGCTGCAAATACCATCTGAAAGTTGAGTATTTCTTTATCATTTATTCCCAATAATACAAAGTGCTCGTAGTCTAAAACGCGACGCGGGGATACACTCTAGTCCATTTAATTCTTGCATCCCAATAACCTGATAACCCAATGAAATTTCACGTTCGCGCTCCTTTCACAAAATCACCTTTGAAATCTAACGATAATGCGGCCGCGCTCTCTTTCGTTTATTCTATTGATATTGAATCTAATGTAATATACTCGAGTACCTCGAACGCAAATGAAATTTCATACCAACGCCCTCTCGACCAATCGAATGTTCACTTGCCAATATACGACGATATAGGAGCGTCCTACGTTCCAAGCTTCCATATTTCACAATACACACTCGCATACGACACAACTAGTTACAAAGTAGCATGCATTTCCTGCACTCAACAATCCTAGATGTGTGTGTGTGTGTGTGCGTGCGTGCGTGCGTGCGTGCGTGCGTGCGTGCGTGTATGTATACCAAGTAAGTAAAAACAATCCTTGTCGTCAGTCGTGCCACTTCCACTACAAGTCACGAGGCTCGGGAAGCTGCGTTAACATTCCCTGTACATTTCTTTTTCTTATTACTGTCACCTCATGCTTCGTTACTCGGGTTCACCGAGCGATCAAATATTTACGTTTTTATTTGACATTTTTCTTCATTGTTGTCTGTGCTTTTACGAGCTTGTACATTATTCAAAGTAAATATTAATTGAAAGCTCTACGATCGTTGTCGGAGCATGATTAACTGTTCGCTGTTTAGTATGTATATTTCGCGCTAAAATCTGACCAAGCGTCTTGGCAACCCTGCTTTATAACTGCATTTTTTCATGGTCAAGAGTCGATATTACGAATCGTTGAAATGAAGCAACAATAATTGAATCTCAAACGAACGTCACAGGATACGTGTACTAAAAAACCTCTCAAGCTTTAAGAAGTCGATTATTGTTTATGTTTCGATCTTTGCAACATTGCTCGTGTACATTTGATTAAAAACACGCACGTCGCTGTTCCCGTAGCACTTGCGTAATTAACAATAAAAAACAAGAACAAACACCGTTTAAAGCAGATACACTGCATGGTACACAAGGCTGTACCCCTTGTAGACCCTTGTTGTAGCAACGACCAAAGTCGTCGTAGTTTCTTACAATTTAAACCTAGTTTTTTTTAACCTAATGCATCGGTGTCCAACCTACGGATTATCTAAACGAGTTACCGTGTATCAGAGAAAAAACGTAAGAGATTTAGATAGGACTAGGAGTAGGTCGTTAGTTGTGTGTTCTTGTGAGTGTGTTGTGTGCGTGTACGTGTGGGACCGGCTTATTCACCACAGTTTTGACATATGATGATGGCCAAGCCGAGGACGAGGAGAATAGCCTGCCGCACCTCGATGGCTTTCAAAGTAAATTACCACCTGGTATCTTACCCCATGGACTTCCCCAAGTCAAGGAAGTTCTGCCGGCTGTCACTCAAGAGGAAAAAGAGAAGGAAAAGGAACAGCCGAAGGAAGGTTGATACATTTGACGTTTCTCGTTGTCTTGTTTGTTCCTTTGCATTGCGCGGAAATATTTGATTTTGCGATGTTTCATAGTGAGAGAGCTGAGCGAAGAGGAAAAACAGATGATCATCCTGTCGGAGGAGTTCAAGCGTTTCATGGATAAAACCGCCAGGGTCGTGGAGCGTGCTCTTTCGGAAAATGTCGATATATACACGGATTATACCGGAACGATGGATGGGGACGATGGACTGTAAGCGAGGCGTTTGCGGTTTCGGTCAGTGCCCGTGTTCTATTGGTAACGATACTAATCTTCGTTGAATTTGACAGAGACGACAAGAGTCACCAGTGCTTGTGGCTCAACCGTGTGTTCAGCGACGAGCGTTGGTCGCGCAACCGTGTCGTCACCTCGATGGACTGGTCGCCACAATTCCCAGAGTTATTGGTCGCCGCTTACAACAACAACGAGGACACACCGCACGAGCCGGACGGCGTGTGTCTCGTGTGGAATACCAAGTTCAAGAAAACCACCCCCGAATTCATCTTCCATTGTCAGTCGTCCGTTATGTCCACCACATTCGCCAGGTTTCATCCGAATCTCATTCTTGGTGGCACTTACTCGGGTCAAGTGGTTCTGTGGGACAACCGGGTACAGAAGAGGACGCCCATTCAACGTACGCCGCTCTCCGCGACTGCACACACTGTTAGTACACGCTTGTCGTTTAACAAACTCCACGCGAATTCTAGTCTCCGCAAATACATTTGGTTTGCCTTCGTTTCAGCATCCAGTGTATTGCCTAAAAGTGGTAGGCACGCAAAATGCCCACAACTTGATCAGTATATCCACGGATGGGAAATTATGCTCGTGGAGCTTGGATATGCTGTCGCAACCCCAGGAGACCCTAGAATTACAGAATAAGCAGTCAAAACAGATAGCGGTTACTCAGCTCGCTTTCCCAAGCGGAGATGTAAATAATTTTGTAGTTGGTAGCGAAGACGGAGCCATATACTCAGGTAGTTACTTTTCTCTTGAAGGTGCGGCTAAAGCACTGCTCAACGCGCGTCATCGATTTAACTTTGTTCCCCAGCTTGTCGACACGGTACGAGGGCAGGTGTGACGGAAACGTACGAAGGTCACATGGGTCCCATCACGGGTGTGGATACGCATGCAGTGCCTGGTGGCATTGACTTTTCACATTTGTATCTTAGCTCGTCTCTCGACTGGACTATCAAGCTGTGGAGTCTGAAGGAGAACAAACCCCTCTACTCGTTCGAGCACAATAGTGATTACGTGTACGACGTGGCCTGGTCGCCAACTCATCCCGCAGTCTTTGCTGCCGTCGATGATTCCGGCAGGCTTGATCTGTGGAATCTTAATCAGGACACCGAGGTACCTACCGCCAGTGTCGTCGTCGACGGCTGTCCCGCGCTCAATCGTCTCTCGTGGACACCTAGCGGATTGCATCTTACCGTGGGAGATAATAGTGGCAAGATTTGGGTGTACGACGTTGCTGAGGTTTGTATGCTACGCCCGACGGCAATACATTTGATTTTAAGAGGAATTACGTAATAAGACGCTTGACGATTTTCAGCACTTGGCGCACCCAAGAATGGACGAATGGAACAAATTCTTGTATTGTCAGCAAGACTTCAAGAACAGTAAAGCCGACGAGGAATTGGATAAACTCAATCTCAGTTCAGGGCCATCATCGTTATCCTCGATGGCTTCGATGTCTTCGGTTCCGCTTAGATAAATGTCACGCTAGGATTTTCGAAAGCTCGAAAATCGAGACTAAATATTTGTTCATATTATCAAACGTTGTTTTTTTTATTAAACTTTTCTAAATCAGATTATTTCCTTAAAATGCCGTTATTATGGAAGAAAAATTAAGAAAAATCTTGAATAGATGAATATTATTGAAATGTATTGTTAATAGCAACATAGACTATAAAATTATGGACATAATCAATGCTTCGTGAAAAACAAAGAATTTTGCAATGAATTTGATTTTCAATGTGTCAAATTCCATAACCAATATATAATATGTAAAAAGATATATTACAAGCTTTGTATGAGGAGTACAATGATTATAATTTATTTGATTGTAAAAAACTTCGAGAAAACTTGAGGTTTACAGTGATTGTTGGAATGCGTATAACTGACTCATGTAAATTGCTGTATAAGAAGCTTTTTTAAAAACTATTCTTTTTTTTAATATAAATAAAAAATATCTAATAATTTTAATGAGTTTTATTGTACTGCCAAACACTGCCCTCTGATCTAACAGGAAACACTTTTTCAACATATAATATGTTCATTTTTAGAATACACTCTTTCTAATTGAGATATTGTTTATTTCAACAAAACAACAATGTGTCAAGTTTGACTCGATAATAATTCTTGAAAGTGTTTCAAAAATACCACTCGCATCACATGATTATAAACAACTCTTTCAACTATATCATTCTTCCATGTAAATTTGTTCTAAGAATAAATAGAAGTGTTAGTTTATTTCGATACTGTTGTTTCCGCTGCATCGGTATTAAATAAGTTACTTTTTTCTATTTCTTTTTTAACTTTGCCAATGCTGTTTGACACATGCGTGGGTAATTCAGACAAAAACTTGATGCTAATTAATACTCCTTTGTTCCAATATGATGCCGTGCATGTTTTTAAATCCGAGGGATTTGGTACGTGGCGCATCTGCAAATATAAGTCATAACTTTTTTAGTATAATATGTTATCAAATTGTGAAATTCTACAAAATATAAGATCATTACTTCTTCCATTACATCTTTCGGTACATTCTTTTGAATCAATGGGCTAACAGTATTATATATTGTGTTATAAATTTTTCCAGATTCTTCGGGACCAGACCACAGACCTTCTTGCACAGTATAGTAAATCAAACCCCCTGCTATACTGCTTTTAATAGCAAACCTAAAATTGGAACGTATAACAACTGTGTACAAAGTTTCATTCAATTGTGCATACGTATCAATAACTATCAATAACTATCAATAACTATAGTGCTTGATCAGGAATAAAGCATGTATGAAATATATAGTCTCAGCAAAATCAATCATTAATACAAATATTTTCAACACCGGTCGTTGTGCGACAGATTATCCAAAACTTACATGTATTCTTTAAAGAATCCAGTAAATAGGCTACTAACCTTAAAAAACCCATTTTTCTTACGTCAAAATGATTTACGTTGTATAGATTGAAGATAAATGACAATACTTAAATCGATGTAATTCGTTTTAAAAAACTTGTTATTTTTCCTTTAATATGTTTTTCAATACATGATTGTACAACTATGAGAAACTAAATTTCGGAGCAATTTGCTCAAGGCGTCCGCACACACACTCACTCGTACGTTTATCGCTTTACATAATCAGTATCATTCATCTATGTTTACAGCACTTGCCAAATGTGTGACGCATGCGCAAGCGATACACGATATTTTCAAACGTCAGTTTGATAAATTTATTCCAAGTCACGACGTGGTCTTGTCTTTCGTGTAATTAACACTATAATAAACAATTTAATTGACAATTTGCGTGATTATAATAAAAATCTACACGTGAGGGTGGGTGTATATATGTGTATATATATATATATCAAAACCCAAGTGTGTTGAACATAAAACAATCTTTGTTTGTTTCCAAAAATAAGTTTAGGCATAAATAAAAAATTAACACATAATTTTTTATTACAATATTTTGCACAATATAAATGCTATTCCTAAGTATATCGTCAAAATTTGTTTTGTAGATCAAACCGTCGATTAATCTGATCGACGAGATGATTTTCTGGAGCGAGAAGACGATTCGTGTGGTGAATGTCTACGATGTTTTCTATGATAATCATCACGACTAGGTGATTTATGATAGCGACTATGCTTAGAATGGTATCTGGTTCTCGTACTATTGTCACGCTCGGATGATCGTCGATCTCTTCTTCGAGAAGATTTGTATTTATCATCTTTGTCGTCGCGCTTGCTTGATTTTGAATTGCTTTGCGACGTTTGGGTTTGATCTTTCTTCAAGGAATTTTCCTTTTCTGACTCCTTTTGATTATTCTCTTTCGCATTTCCATTCTTGTGCGAATCAAGTTCGTTGAATTCACTGCCTATAATCTTTTCCAACCTACCACCATCGTCGTCTTGTTCAGTTTTCGAAAAACTTGGGTACTTGACAATTCTCTTTTGGGCTTGTTTCCAGTGAGGAGGTGTCAAGCTTCTTGAACGACTTCGCGATAACGAGCGGTATCTACAGATCCCCCTACCCTTGAATATTCTACCAGCTGGATCCTTCCTGAAAGTTTGTCGACGTTCTTGATTATATTGCCGTTGATTGGCGTTTGGGGGACCAGCTCTGTACAGAAATTTATTTGCTGGTACTTCGGGTATTTCGTCAGGATCAATTTTAGTCGTGGATACCAGTGGATGTGGTATATCATCGGTTTTTATTTTTTTGCTAGGTTCCAATACTTTATTGTTTTCAGCTTCTGTCCACTTCTTTTTCTTTGATTTCTTCTTTTTACCTTTATCGGAATCACTTTCCGAACTGGACACGCTATTTTTGCGTTTTTCTTTTTTCTTTGCTTTATTTTTGGATTTTAAAACAAGCTCTCCACAATTAACAACTTTGGCATCTTGCAAAGGTCTTGACATTTTATCTACTGGAAGATTCTCGATATGACTTACAATTTCTTGACCAGTTATAACTTCACCAAAAATTACATGTATATTGTCGAGGTGAGGTGCTGGTTGGGTTGTAACAAAGAATTGCGAGCCATTTGTGTCCTTGCCACGATTGGCCATAGACAATAGAAATGGCTTTTCGTGTTTGTAAGTAAAGTTTTCATCTTTGAAAGTACCACCATAAATGGATTCCCCTCCGGTGCCGTTTCCATTAGAAAAATCTCCTCCTTGGATCATAAAATTTTTCACCACCCTATGGAACACTATTCCTTTATAACACAGAGGTTTGTTTGTTGACAAACCAAGGCCCATTTCTCCTGTGCATAATGCTCTAAAATTTTCGGCCGTTTTCGGGCAAACATCGGCGTAGAGCTCAAATACAATTCGTCCTATAGGTAAGCCACCAACTTCAATGTCGAAAAAAACTCTGGGATTGACTTTCATTTTCGCTTATATACTGTAAAAATACTGTCGATGGTACCTCGGTATTTCTGCTATTTTGTACGTACCGCTTACCAAAAGAATCAAAGGTTTATAACCTCCTTAAACGTTACAACTTCAATCAACATAAATTATCGCATTTTCAGCGGCTGAAATCGGTAAAAAAATATACAGCTATTACTTTAATCGATAGCACGAATATTGATTGATAATATGAGATTGATTAAATAAATAGTAAACCAACATTACATACCAGTTGGTTAGTTCAATTGATATTACAATATTATTTTTAAGGGAGACTACGTCAATGACAATAAAGATCTTATTCGCCAGATAATAAATGAAGTCTTCACTCTCATTTGAAACAGTATTTGATCGATAAATTCGGTTACCAAACCCTAAAACTGTTTGGATAACTTTCTGGCACGATGCGGTTCCATCTTTGATATCGTTTCACACTATCGTAGCAAGTATTTTTTATCACCCCGGGTATCCGACCAACAAAAGTCGTGCCAACGTTCTATCGGTTTTGAGTCATCGATAATATTAAAGACCAATATCTTATCGTCAAGCTTGCTCCTCAGTTGTCGGAATTTTATTAGTCAAAGGAACATTCGTGACATATTCGGGCACCGAAACTAACCAAAGCAATCTCCGTCCCTGTTTGGCAAGGATAAACGTGCGCATGCTCAGTGCATTGACGAAAGCACGAGTGAGACAGCAAATGCCAGTCGTCGCCAGCGAGACCTATGAAGATAAGAGCGAGAGAGAAATAGGGAAAAACAGCTGCTGGGCGCGATGTTATGGTGGCACACAGCTCTTGAGAACGACAAAGACGGAGTTAGTTTCGTATCGCCGGGGGAAAAGCATCTTTGCTCTCGCTAGCAGCTCTCTCGAAACAGTACACACACGGGAATGTTTACGTTTCGAAGCTGCTGTTGCTTGGGGCCGTGTTTTCTTTTATCTCGGCGACAATGAGCATCGTTTAACCACGTTTTCTTTTTTTTTTTTCGTCTCAGTATCGCTATTTTTTTTGTGCGGGTGTATCTAATCGTGAAAATGGGTAGCTACACAAGTAGACTGCTGTCAGCATCGAATAGTGCAGTGAACTCGGTGTATCGAGCTAGGAAACGTAAGATTATCGAAGAAGATGATTTCGAGTCCGAGAGCAAGTTCATCGAAAAAACAATGCACACACCCAAAAGGTACATATACAAATTGATATCTAAAAATATGACTTCGTGACCCTGTTTGCCATTGTTGATGCGTGCATGCGCGCTCGCGAAAGAAAGAGAAAAAGAAGGAGAGAGTGCAAGCAATAGATTACATTCGGCAAACGATTCGGAACGTAACTTATTGCTGACGGCATTTGCGGCGATGACATCAACAACCTGAGAATCCTCTTTTCATGATTGTCTTTAGAAATCCTCACTTGCCTGCGCAGTCTGCTGCTATTTTTAAGTCTTATGTGCATGACTCTCTCTGTATTTTATTTTTTCTTCTTTTAGGAGAAAATTATTGTCTACCGCTCAATACATCTACAAAACACTGTTCATCGAAGAAAAAGCCAGCGACATTACGGTACTGATGCTGGGAAAAGCCTGGAGGCTGCACAAAGTTTACATAAGCCAAGTAATTACAGTTGTATAACTATAACTAAACGTCACGATGCTTTTTTTCAGGCAAAGACTTTTTTATTTCGGCAGTACGTTATAATTTGTTTTACATATGAAACATTAATTACTGGCATTAGAAAAATACCATAATTATACAAATTTACTGTACATATAGTTTTATACATAGGATAATTGGTCTGATTCACCAGTGCAAATTGATTTAATGTCTTTGTGCAATAATGACATATGTAGCTCTTTGTTTAGAAATTCTTTACGTTTTAAAAACATTGCACCTTGTTTTAGGGAACGTTTCAAGTTTCTGCAAAATTAGTTTGTTTAGAAAAAAAAAATTTAATTCTAGTGTTATCTGTATTTCTATTGGTAATCAATAAAATAATTTCTTTCAGAGTCCTTATTTTTCATCTATGTTTTCTGGTTCCTGGCGTGAAGCTAATGAAAAGGTTGTGCTTGTAGAGATCAACGACCCTATCATCACGCTTGAATGTAAGTTATCGTAATTTATATTTTGCTAGTTTGTACAATTCCCCTGTTTATCATATGATCAGTGACACATCAAGAATCCCAAAATAAAAAGTGAAAGCTTGCATGGCTTGAGCTCAGCTATCATTGACCTACTTTTCTATATTAGGGATTCTTTGTCCTCTTCCATGGCAATGAATTTTAATGCATTTTGTTGTCTCTAATTTAAATATCTCTAGAAATCTGGAAAGTGTGTCTTGGGATTTCTCTAAATTAGTCTGAGTGTGTGATATGAATTGTTTTAGCCCAAATTTTTATCTTATGCATTGAAATTACAGTAATTTTGAGATATAAATCTTTTTAATTATTTTCTAACTATTGGAATATTTACGTTCAATTTTTTTATTTCAATTACTATTTCGTTGAAGAAGAAGAAAATCAACCGTTTTATGTTTTTTTAGCTCTAACAGTGGTACTTGGTTCCTTTTATCAAGATGAAATTAGTTTTGAGCCAAAGGATGTTGTTTCGATTCTTGCAACTGCAACGTTGTTTCAACTACAAGGTATTATAGATCAGTGCACAGAAACAATGGCTGAAACCACAAATATGAAGACTGTAGTTTCTTATTATAATGCGGCTGTATCTTATGGAGTGCCAAAAGTCAAGAATACTTGTAAAATATGGCTAGAAATAAATTTAATGGATCATGGTTGGCATCATCCAAAATTCTTAAGAGAGATAAATCCACACCTGATGGCAGAACTTATTTCAAGTCCAGACTTGGTAGTTATGCAAACGGAATTTTGCATCTATATGATGCTTCGAGTTTGGTGAGCAAAAATACAAAAAAAGTTACACTTGCTTGTATTGATATCAAAATGTATCAACGATTTAAATTTTGCTCCAGGTTATTTGTACATACACAAAATACAGATGATACAAGTCAAATGGAAGAATTCTTCAAAAATCGCACATGGACTGAAGCTTTTCTCGATACAAAGGAAGGCCAAGAATTTGCGGAACCGTTCAAATCTCTTAGAAAAAAGTACTTGTTAATGAATGTGCAAGATGTTAAAATTTTACAAGAAGATAACCTAATTCCTGAAGACTGGCTGTATCAATCTTACAAAGAACAATGGTTGCATATTTTAAGAATAGATGCAAATAAAGACACAGGGTAAGTAATACAACCTTTAGTTTTGCATGGGAAATCTAACTTCCTCGGTCCATCCTAGATTCCTGAATCAAATTCCAATAGTCCATCTCTTTGTATTAAAACACGCACTTGACCTTAGGTATTTCATAATTTACTTTGCAATGCCAACAAAATGTGTATGAATAATAACGATGTACTTTTACGACGAATTGCAGGCCTATGGAACTGAGCGAAGAGGATTTCGCTAAAGAATGTTTTCGATGTGCAAGGTGTATTGATAGACCTTCCGAACATCAATGGAGATGGACTGCTTTTCACTTTGGACTAGATATTGTAGTTACGCTCGATCTGACATCGTTAAGGTTTAAAAGACACATAGGAATCGATTCAGAGCATATTAAAGCTAATCACAGTAAACACAGTATCATATTAAAGTAAGTTTTTCTGATTCCAAATTCCCTCAAATCTTCTGACTAAGGTTGACTAATGACTCATTCTTTTACATTTTTAGAGTCAATTTGATATCATTAAACGAGCAAAGGCAAATCAAACACATACAAACTTCAGGACAAATGAGATTATCACTTCACAAAAGCGAAGACGTAAGATACTTACTTTTAGTTTCTTGAATTGTGCACGTTTAACATAATGAAAATTGATAATTTTCATTCGTTTTCAGAAACAAGTAATGTCCCTGGATAAAGAATTAACCTATCCTCTCATCGTATCGGTCAATATGCAAGTTGTTACGCCATTTCCACGAAGCGAAATTACCCAAGATACGAACATCACAGTTCTCGCCAACACATAGTCGACGAGCGTGAATTCTCGAAATAAGAAAGCCTCACACGGAAAACTCGAGGCATCCACATTGTTCATAGCACACGACAATTCTTAATAATACTAGTCGAAAAATCGTTTGTTGTGTCTGTAAAATAAGAGTAGTGTTTCACTTAGTGATGACACGCACAAAGGGAAATATCGTTTGGTTGATCAAAACGTCAAACGCGGTGCCAGTTATTGTAACTTAAGGACTCGCAACAAATTTTTATAGCGTGAAAACGATGAATGGACTTTAACTTAAAGACTACTTTTAAATACCAAAATAATTTTGGTAGAATGAAATGATTGTCACCTCGATGAATTTGATAAAAAAAACTCCTTTATTTTTTTTCTAATTAAACAAAAGAAAAATTAAATATTTTTTAGATGTTTCTATATTTTGAGAATACTGTTTTTCATACATAACGTTTATTTTAAGTAAAAAAAGGTTTGTCTAGAAAAAAAATCAAATTACTAACATTCCAATTTTCTATCTCGAATACGTAAATTTGGAAAAGATTTGGAAATTTTTCTTTAAAAAAAATCGGTAGATTTACGACTAATTTGCAAAATATTTCAGCGCTCAACGTGATTACATCTCTATGTAACAGAATAGAGGTTTTCGAATAGACAACGTGTGTTGTGCGGTGCCTTCAAAGTATCGAGCTGCATCAAGGCAGCTATACAGTATTGCGTACCTGTCAGGGAAATCTGTATACATTGCACTATATAATAAAGCTTTTCTACGTAATATACGAAAAATAAATTATATTTAAAAAAAACCTCGCAACAAAGTTGTTTTGATACCTATTTTTCTCCAGTTGTATCTAAAATACAGTAAAACGTGCATTGGTGTTGTGATTTTTGGTAACCATTTAACACTTTATTGATACAATAATATTCTCTATACAATGTGTGTTTGTGTTTACAATATAATATCCTTCGCATAAATACGTAATATGAATTATAAATTAATCAATCGTTAGTTGGGCTAGAACATTCTTTCGATACAATCGAATAACACGATCGATTTCAAGCAAGTAGGAAGCACACTTTGTTTGTGCTGTCGCTTTGTTCAGCATTTACGTGCTTTATCTCAGACTGCATCTTCGTTTTCGATGTGATATGCTCTACGATTTTTTTTATTGTTTCTTTTTTTTGTAGTCCAATGCTTGTATTTTTTATTCTATTCGATATTTCTATTTGGTAGGCCGATACGCATGTAGGCAATGTTTCCAAACTGAAATTCTTATGACAAATGACCGCTGATAAAAGTATTTCGGTGCAAATAGCATTTTGATTGACTGCAAAAAACAAATTGCACAAAATGTGTTTCAAGGAGGTACCAAAGCTTTGCCGTTGCCGTTACACCGTCTTTGCACAAGAATACTTTTACGACAGTACACATTGAACTTACACTCTGATATGTTTCGTTGACATTTAGAATTTTCCGAAAGCCATGGAAAAATAGAGGCGTAGTACACACGTGAACGACACACCACCAACGGATGAAGCGGAATAAATACGACAGTTGAAAACAGTCAACAAAGAGAACGCCCGGGTGAAACGGTTGAAATTTTGGTAAAACGTCTACTTGCACGATCGCTCATGACAAAGTAACAGGTGGTTGATTTTATTATTCGTGTAATCCAAAGAAGCGCCCCTTTCCGACCAAAAGCAAATCGCTGTATCAAAAGAACATGCGAGCCAATCGATCGACAACAACTTAATTCAACGAGAGGGAGAGAGAGAAATATTTATAGACTCGAGAATATATATATAGATAAGTCGATCAAACGCGCTTCTTATTTTCTTCGTTTTAGTTGTAAAACTCGAGGCAACAAATCTGTGTGTACGTATATTGCTATGTATATGCTGTTGTTTAGCTGGCTAGTTATACTTTCACGCGTTGTTTCTTTCGCTTTGCAAGGAGGCGCACGAAAAAAGTACCGCTTACTCGCAGAGCGTAAGAGGTCTTAGGTGGACGACGATATAGAATTCTACCAATAATAATCCATTTTCGCTCCTCGCGTATCGGGCAGAACTTGGTCATCGCGTTTTTGTCAATTTCCTCAAAATCTGAGTGTCGATATACTCGTTTCTAGGGCGGAACCACCAGGACACTCCTATTTTCTTGACGTTGTTCACTTTCTTCGCGAACGCGTGAGCGCATGGCCGCTGCGAGGTAATTCCTTGCGTTTTTGATTCGATCACAGCACACAGCACAAATCTACGACGATAATTCGCTGCGTTTGGTTTGGTAGTTAGTTTTAACGGTTTAGTTGATCGCGAAACCCCCGGTGAGGGCACGAAAAAACTCCTCTAGATCTGTCTGCAACGAAGCAACTCTATGGCTAATTAATACGCACGTCGAGTCCAAAAACGTTCGTTTTCGTCGTAATCCTCGGTGCTGTCGCACGTCAACGTTACGCAATTACCTTATAAACGTCTAATTACAGTAGCAAATCCCGCGCTCGTTTAATCTACGGTTTATTTAGTCGCTCGGTCCTGCTCTTCGTCGCGTTCAAGTCTTGAAACCTATTTATTTGGTAATTTGTATATCGCATAAGTATACGTACGAACTAGGCGCGTGGATACATCGAAATCTCAACTATTTCTCCGTTGTTTGCTGGCAGCTAAAAGCTAGCGGCAGGTGGAGGTGGGTCGCCTTATTTTTGCGTGTCTCTGTTTTTATTCGTTTCACTAGCGTTAAGACTTATGCGTCGCGCGTACAAATATACGTATACTGCCTTTTTTATCGTTGCTCCTCGTTACCGTCGCGGAGCCACGTCGCTATTGCGCCGTCAACTTGTTTTGTCATTTTTACCTACTTTCGAATCGCGTGCAACATCGCGGACAATCGAATAAACGAATCGACTCGCGTCGCGTTTCCCAATAGGGAGGCACGCGAGTACTTTGAACGCTCCGAACGAAAACGTTCGGCGCTCTTAACGCTTTCGCCGATTACGTTACCCATCGATTGCCGAAAATCCGAGAGGTTCGTGGGTTTAATAACGGCGTAACTCCGAGCGTGGCGCTTAATCTTAAAGCTTAGACCGTTAATTAAAATCCTAAAAGACACGAAGCACGAAGACAGTCGATCTCGGCGTCCGTTGTACTCGAAAATAGTCTCGCTCCACAAGAAAAAGCTCTCGCCGTCGTTCCTTCGCACTTGGAATAGTAATTCGATAAATACCCCCCCTTTCCCCTTAAAGCTTATTATACGGGCCGGTGTGTAAAAGGACGTGTCGCGTTTCCGTATTTTTCGTTCTTTTATTCGTTACTTATCGATACAAGAAGCAGCGGTTAGCGCGCAGCCTTTTTAAAAATGGAAGTTGCTCGCACGTTTGCTTCGGGCAGGTCGTACGCGTACGTATTTTAGCTTAATCGGTTGGACGCTGTACGTAGAGAAGAAATCGCAAGGAAAGAAACTCGACAACGTTTTGTTATCGGACTTGGCAGTTTGCGTCGCAAGAAGCCCTTGAATGGAGGTTGCCGTTGTAGTGACGCGATTCCCGAAATCAGTGAAATGGTGCAAAAGAAAACAAAAAGCTCTTTACCGATAAGATTATTCACCCTCCCCGCCCCTACCGTCATTTCTTACGACGAGAGCGACGAAACACCGCTCGGTTGTGTACATCTGCTATTGACTCGTTTTTTCGCCTGTAGCTTCCGATTTCTTACAAATTACTTTTTTTTGCTTCGTCCGCTTGATAACGCGCTCGAGTTTAGCTCGTCTTCGATGCCTCGTTTTCGTCGCATTCACCGTTAAGGTCCAGCGCCGATGGAATCCGATGAGTTGGCGCTGTTGAGCCGTTTTCAATCGTCGGCCAATCCAGCCCTGAGACTTGCAGTACCTGTGAACAATTATGCAATTACCAGATTTGTGACTTGTTTTGCTACTCTTGCGACTAGTCTAGTCGTCAAACGCTGTGGAAAAGAAACTTTTCTCTTTAGACGTCAACGAAGGAAAACGTCGCAACGAACCATCCAAGGCAACGAGGATAAAAGAAGCTATTAGCGATCCGGATTCCTAGGGTGTCCTTATTAATAGCCGTTCGAGCGCGACGACGCCAACGCCAACGACGGTAAGAAGGCCAATGGATATTGGCGTCGTGCTTGCTGGCGTTGAGTTGCAGAGATCCGTGGTACAGGAGCAGTAACGGGCACGTACGTCGTGAGTGCCACTACGCATCAAACAAGCTTTGTTGTCGGCTTTCTCGTCCTCGAGGAAACCGCAGCCACGTACCACGCGATCTTTACCGTACACTGCAATCATATCGTCATTTTGCAATGCACGCACACATACCTACATACGTATTTTTTTTACAATACACTTATATTTAAGCTTCCACGTGAGTGTGTGCTTTTGGCGTACGGCCAAATCACCACGCGGAGGGACACTTTCAACGTATACGTACGTTCATTACTACGTGTAATTGACGTGTAACACTCGAGTACGCCGTCTAACGTAACAACGTTTCGTTCAAGATCGCGGTTTGAACCTTTCTGTTCCCAGAGCTTTGCCTCACGTTTACGATCTTTTCGGATCAAAAGTACATTTTGAGAAAATTAGTTTTCTTTAAATCAAGCGAACGTTCGGTCTGTTGGAATAAGCTCTGTCGGGTCATTTCGTTTGTCGCGATTTGCTCAAAACTGGTCAAGTAATTGACCAAACATTTCTTTGTAACAAACGTTGGTCGTGCTTTCCGAGAAATCCCACGTCAGCCCAAAGAAACTCGGATTCATCGTTCGACTCGACTTCAAACCCAACAGCCCGTTCGGTGATTCCGTAGTAAGCGTTCGTAAGTTGGTGACTATGAATAAATTATTATTCAAGAAAAAAAGGAGGTAACTAATGTATACGCCACTTCGCGTCAACGGTCCAATCGATATTCAGACGCGAGTGAGCCAATCGAAAGAAGCTAGAATGGAATTAAAACGAAACGAGCGTTCGATTCCATGGTAACGAATCTCCGATCCTATAATTAAATGAATACGCAAAGCTGATGATCCCTCGTTGTTTCGATGAGACGATACAATTAGTCGGTGGGATATGCCAAATCGTCCAGGTATATCTTTACTAGCGATAAAAAAGCTATGGTTAGCGAGATATGTGAACGAAGAAATGCTGCATCGTGAATGGATTATGCAGATAAGTTCGATATGCACGTGCATCAAACGAGGAACGGCCCGTGGGCTTCGATCGACCCTGAATGCGAAAACGTTATACAACCAGAATATCCGCAGGGGATGTATCTGTTTTTCCAGTTTTCGAACCCGAATATATTTTCGAATTGTACAAGTGTTGTAGTATTGACAAAATCGCTCAAACCTTCCATGTATTACGGATTACGCGAGACACTTTTCAGTTTTCCTGTAGCCTTTAGTCTATACAACGTTTTGTTGGCCAAATATCAAATGATTGTGCAGTGAAACCATTGATATCGACAGTTTTTATCGCACGTTTACGAAAATTGCTGCAACTCAATCAAGACTGTCCTTCTTTGCAAACACGATCACGTACGTCAGTCGTAAAATTACACAACAAAGGGCATTTTGGTATTGCGCGACGAGTCACTCGAAAGTACCGCAACGACCACTGTTTCTTCTTGCAACAAACAAGCCAAAGATAACTCGCACCAAACTGCAAAATCGAAAAAGAAGTACCGTCCAAATCCCAACGCCGAGCGTCCGAGTTCGATCGAGTTGTCGTTCGAACTTTGACGCAGATTTTTAGCCGACCTTCTTTCTCTTTCGCTTTCTCTCTCGTTTGCACAGTCACGTTTGCAAGAGGGCCGCCCGATCGAGCGCTTTTCGCAGTTGTGAGCGGCAAACGGAAATCGAAGTGGCGCGGGAAGAGCTGCTTACGTAACGTAGCGTAGGACTGTAACGTCGCGTGTCACTGAGGCCGCCGCAATGCAGTGAGCGACCGCCAAAAATGTACTCGCTCTCTATATCTCTCCTTTGCCAAATCCACGTTTTTGGGACACAGTTCGAGCTTGCACGGAACACCGAGGAAAAACAACGTGCTGGGTCGTTTGACTCAATTAACGAATAACGATATTTGTCTTGACGTACGATTTATCGAATTTCATCTATTTCTTAGTCTCGTTTCAGGCGCTACGTCCCGCTAGGTTCCGCTTTGGAAACGAGATTGTTATCGAAAAGTACACGTAAAATTATCCGGGTAAAAGAGCGCGATATTGAAGTTTCAAAAATGCTCAAGACTCCTGCAGTTTTAAAAGTTCGTTTCAACCAAATCCCGTTCGTACGAAGGCCTTAATCAAGACGGTCCGCAAGCTCGTTGGCCGTTGAAAACGAACAGCTTCGTCTCGTTCTCGCCCAATAACCGAAAATTATGCAGTACGTCGTTTACGACAGTCGTTCCGCGAGCATAAGAGATATCCGTGCATCCTTGCGAATCCACGCGAATAAACCTGATTCTTTTAAAAATACGAAATACGTTAGTTGTATAAAACATTTAACGGGACCTTCAAACGCGACCCCTTTCCAGGTTTCCACGTGAACCATACGATTCGTCAGAGTAGTCAACGGCTCAACAAGGGCTAGCGGAAAGAACGAACGTTACAAGATCCGAAAATGTACGTGTATATATATATGCATATAAACGGCGACACGGAATTTTATCCGGCAAACCTACTTTCGTGCACACGCGAAAGGCTCGGTAAACTTGCCACAAATAAACGTCTATTTTTGTTGGATCGAGAGACTACTTATCGATTGCCATTATTTGGAGCATTGATCCTCCCAAAACTTGCGAATAACCAAGAGCTACTTGTACAAAGAGTGAACCAAATCTCATCAGAAATTCAAACAGTCGTAACAAAGCGCGCGCTCGTGTCGTAAGTTAATGAAAAATCAACAAAATCCGCCAAAAGTTAGCATTTCGTTACGGCGAGTTCAATTCCATAGAGAAACGTTTAAATAAACAATGTTATCGAATTAAAGCGTAGCAAACATACACAACATACGCACACACTCACGGAGGGAGGCGGAGAGAAAGAAAGAGAGAGAGAGAGAGAGAGAGAGGAAAGGTAAACTGACCTTTTTGCGAGATTTTCCGACAGAGTACAGGCTCGACGTCGAGGTGCTCGAGACGTGGCTGAAAGCTGCAGTTGACCGTGCCAAGGCTGTAGGGGTCGAATGGGTCGCCGCATCTAGGATCGTACTCGCTGTTGCACTGGTAACACACTACCGCTTCGCCTGGAATACCAAATAATTCGATTATTTCCCTGAGCTTTTTCCGCTTCATCAATTATTCGAGAACCCGTTCTATTTTATCTCGATGATTACGGTCGAGTATTATTATTGATCGACAAATTTGCAAATACTGATAACGCGTTATTTTTAAATAGCCGTTGTGGCATAACGCGAGCTTTTAAGCTTGCCGCTTGTAAAATTCTATTCAACCGTTAATTATTGTACTCGTGTCAAATTTATGCAAAACACCCAGGACTATTCCGACAGCCATTCAACTGTAGCACGTTAACCGATAGCGCTAAAGGATCATTCACTTGAACGTCAGACGGACCGCGAGCTCGTTGAAAACTTGGCTCTATTTGCAGCGGCGCAAGTTACGAATAAAGTTTCACGATAGCAGCAAACATTCGCGGCACGAGTCGTCCGTTAAAGTTTGAAAAACTCTCAACCGCCACGCCGCGTGTGTTTACGAGGGTAAACGAGAGGCCACGCGTAAAGATACCATTCGACAATTTAATTCGTATCTACGACCTTTGTCCCTTCTTATTCCCCTTGTCAAAATTGAACCTTTGAACAACAAGGCTGAAAAAAATCAACAGCAAACTTTTTCCGTTTCGATAGAAGATGCATCGCTGCAAAGTGGGTCAACGTTGCGTGATCGTGTACGTATATATACGTACGGGTGTACATCGATCGCGCGCTCTTTTTCCAAGAGTCATTCTACGAGGGCAAAAACAAGTTAAGAGTTCGCGGCAGCTTCGCCTTTACTACCTTTTTATACGAGGCAAATTGGAAAGCTTTCCCTTGGTAGTTTTGTGGTTGGTTGCTTGTTTGTTTGGAGGCTATCGTAATTGCGGAATCTTTCCACTCGTAATTGTAGATATTTAGACACACGTATACAAGTTTTATTATTATTCGAATCGAATCGACGCATTTCTAAGGAAATTACAACTCTTATCAGCCAGTAGCACGAGGTCAGCCTTTCAACTTGATCCAAAAATCATTCTCAAAAATCATTGAAAACCATCCGAACGCGCTCGTTCCGCAAGCGAGTAAGACCCAACTTTCAATCAATCAACGTTCAATCTTCAATGAAAAAAACCCAACCGATTTAGCAAGCAAGAACAAGCCAAATAAATCAATTGTCTAGGCGTACGCGCAAATGCAGTATATCTTACGAGATGCTTATCTGCACTAATTGGGGCAAAGTAGCCGAAGCTCGAGCTACGAAGCTCCTACGACCTTGACTATAAAGCCGGCGCGCCCCGCCTGACCGTATGCGGACGTTACTACTGGCGCGCGCGCACAGCGTACTCCAAAAGTCTACGTATAACGCATATATAACCGTTACGTAAGCCATTATACGCCAAGTTAACCGTGCACTCGGTCGAAGGGGGAAACGCTTGTACACGTTGCAAGCTTTACATCTCTGGTGACGTTTAAATCAATTCTGCATTGGTTTGTAACGTCGACTGGACGTCGACTGGAGGAGCGGAGATGCCAATTTTGAAACTAACTCGATCGTTGGAATAACTCAAGTTACGTGTTTTCGTCAGTGGCCTTTTGTTGGAAGACGAAGAGGTAAAGTAGAGAGTGTCGAAATCAAAGGCTAAGCTGTGCCCGTGCGGCGACGTCCAACCGAGTCAACTCGAGCGCGAAGAAGCCAAAAGTACCTATATACGTACGCGTGCATATGCTGCAAAAGCCGTTGGATCCAAGGTTGCGAGAGCGATGTGCACACTAGTGCAGCGTGCCGCTCAAATTTATCAGCCAAGATAAGGGCTGTACAGATAACCGCACGTAACGCGCTTGCACTCCCCCCCCTCCCCTCCAGTAAATTACCCGCTCGACGCCCAAGACGATTTTTTTCCGTCCCTTTTACGACTAACGTACCACTCGGAAAAAAACCAACGCGGCCGAGTCGCGTATCGTACGTAAGTTGAAAAGCTTGACGATTCTTCGCGCTAGTCAGTTGATCTAGTATTGTTGGTTTCTAACGCGAGTTTCGCCTACGGAAACGCGACGAATCGATCGCTTTGACCGAATGCGAGGCTCCTTGGCGAAAAACAAAGGAAACTCAATGGAAAAAAGAAAATAAAAAGACCGGAACCGGAGGCAGCGCGCCTACTAATGCGCGCACGAGTACAGTACACGTACGTACGTATACGTTCGCTAGAGTCAAGGTGAAACCTTGAAAAAATCAATGCCAAAAGCTCGCTTGCACGCCAACAAATCCATCCTTTCCAAATTGGCCAAACGAAACTCGCGCAAATTCCAAGCGCTCGAGAGTATGTATAATACAATAATAAGCGAGAAGAACGGCGTATTATTACTGGACGACGCGCTTGTGCTCTCGGAAAATAACTCGGATACCTTTTTTTCCTCTCCTTCTTCTTTCGTTGCTCCGGTTATACGCTGAATTTTAACGACGTAGCTGTACGCTTCACAGCCTAATGCCTCGTTTTTAACGCCGCGAGCCACTCTCGTGAAAATTTTAGCCTTTCATTTGCATCCACCTGAATGTTTTACCTATCGCGGATTGAAATGAAACGTTCGGATCTAACTGGTTTGCATATTTTACGAAAGCGTTCGCCACTGGAACAGAAAAACGCCGACTGGTCTATACTAGGTACGCTACGCATCGAGTCAACGGCTCGATATTAATCGACAACGAACGCTAAAAGTCATCGAACGAATAACAGCGACGATAATAATGAGATCGTACCGCGGAATACGTGCGGTATCAATAGATAATTACGAAAGTTGTCGAGAACGGACGGAGCGTGGAGAAATCGCTTTCATCGCTCGTTATTCCGTGGGATAAAACCATCGGGGCAAAAAGCCAGCACTCGCAGAGCTTCCGTCGGTCGAGTGGTATGCACACTACGCACGCGCGACGGAGCGAAGGAGCTTTTGACGAACTCGAATAGACGCATAGCTTGAGCGAACGTTCGAAAGCGCGGATCGAGAGGAAAGGAGGGAAAACTCCCGTGGAGTCGAGTCTGTAGGAACAAGGTGATCAGCTACGTGTCCACGAGTACGCGTGCTCGTGTGTGTGTATATTCATACACGTCGCATGTATATAGTATCTCAGGAGACTCGACGACGACTGTCTCTTCCGCTTTCCCTTTGTTCTTTCGTTTTCTTTTCTCAAAGGTAAATGTCTTTGAAGATTGTAGTGGGTAATTACACAGCGCAACCAAGGTGTTTTCACTGGGAATTATACGCGCGGCTAAAGTGGAGCATCCACGATATAGCTGATTTTTTGGTCGTCGTTTAGTTCGCGCCTGCGGCTTAACGAACGGCCTTTTTTCAATTAAAATATCAAACGCTCGATCTAACGATCAACTATGGAAAACGTTAAAAATAGGATGGACACGGTACTTGTATCGCGTCAAATTGGCTCTTACACGAAACACCACGCGCCTGCTAAAATACCTTTGCTCGAATCGTCGCAAATATTCCGCAAATATTCATAGAAATTACGAGCTGTCGCGCCGTCAGCGTAACTCACCGTCAACGTGTATTAATTTCTAAAAGTACAGTAGTGTTGTCAACAAAGACAAACGCAATCCCTTTGTCTGGTTGTTTTCGTTTGAAAAACTAGAGGGATTCGCGAGATAAAGGACTTTTCCAGAGGGGCGGAAATGCAAAAGGATATACATGTAGCGTAATTGTGGATGCACCAAGTGCTTGATTTCTTCCGGTAAAAGCATTCGTTTAATTTCTTTGAGTGCATAAGCGTGAGTTTTTACTCTTGAATTGTCGAGATACGCGCGCGTACTCGGAGAAAGAGCTCGTTAATTCGATAAATTAACGATTAATAAACCGCGGTATACGTACGGCAGAACAAAACTCACCCATGGGTGCCCGTGTCAAACGACCAATCGTAGCAAGAAAGGGGATACGCGATCGAAATAAAGAAACGACGGGCATATATTCCAAAATCGCTCTTCTTCAAAACGCAAGTCAAACCTGACAACGTACAACAGGTGTATTACTGCTATTACTAGGACTATCGTATACCGAGGCGTGGGAAAGGCTCGGAAAGGGGTCGGGGGGACGAAAAAAAGAGGCATACGGTAGAAAAGAGCTTTGTCGAACAAAGCCATTGAGCAGAGCGCGCCCTAGGCATCGCTTTTGTAAAGATGCAGCTTCTGTACGTATATACATATGCGTAGTAAATGCAGATTTTGCTCGCGTGCAAGCCGCTCGTGAATTATTAACTCTATCGACTGCTCTACGTTGTTGCCTATTGTCAGTGCAAAGTCAATCGCTAACTACGGATCATTTTCACAAGTCCCAAACTCTTGGAACGTTACAGCGCGATGTTTTTGCCAATTTTTTCACGGACGCTTCGTAACGATTGTACGGCTTGTACTTTCAATACGACATCGGTGTATACCACTTAGAATCATCGAAAATTCGTCGCTCGAATGATTAACGAACGAGCGATTGTTGTAAAATGGTCAGCTCGTTGCCCGACTACAATCGTGACAATCTACTCGAAGATTTTGGTTTTGTCGACAACTTTCCGACGCTCCTGCTCGAGGCGTACAAAGCACTCTAACGAGATCTGGCGTCATCCTGGCGTTATTTCACAGCGTCCATACACAGTGATCGTTAGTTGTCGGCATTTAATTATTGCGCAACCAGAACCAAGTATTTTCTATTCAATACAGATCGCCCGCATTGCAAGTGAATATATCGCGATATCGTTCTCGCGTGCCAACCTCCTACCGTCGATAAAAGTTACTCGACCAAATGCATATTTCTCCGAGTTCTCTAGGAAAGTAGTTAAGACTTTTTCTGGAATATTCACAAGAATCCGTTATTTTTGCGAGATACAAATTGTAATTGTAAATTCGAAAGTAAGCAGAGCTGCACTTACGAGGTTGATAATAACAAAAAAACGTTTCGAGAAATTGATAGTCGGACGAGTATAAGGGCAACGCGTTTGAAAGTGAATGGGAATAAAAATGTGTGGATTGGATATTCATGAGTTTCAACGAAGAGCAAGTGCCTCGCGGCAGAATGTAAAACGACAAAAGAAAAAGAAAGAGAGAGAGAGAGAGAGAGAACAGTGAACACAACTGACGTTTGTCATTTGTACTTGTGAGATTGACTACGAGAAGTTGGCAAGAGACTCTAGTGAATATCTACTCGTGCAACTTTGTAGTACGTTCGTTATTACCCAAGTGCACGCGGGGAAGCTTTTGACTAGTGACGTGGATCACTATACTTCACCACGATCGACAGCTGCTGAATATATAAATAATTCGAATTCCAATAACTCGTTTGCTCCCATGTCGCGCGTTATTCAAAGTTTATTTTAAGGATGATAGCGATGTCGCATAAATAATTGCTTGCCAATAGCAAAGAACTGACAAGTACGTCTTGATTAGTTCTGCGTTATCTCGGAACAATAAACAAACTGGACAAATCCGTATGTTTTATCTTTTCTTTCGAATACATACGTGGACAAATATATAATCGAACTTGATTAAATAAAGAAAGTCAAACATCGGTAAAACTTGTTCGAACTTTACGGGGCTTCCATTAGTCACGGTCCGCACTCACCGTTAGATTAATCAAATGAAGACGTCAATAAAGCCAATTCACATCAATAGAAGAAAACTGTAAAACAGATATATTACGTAAAAATCGCTCGATTTATTATTTATTATTTTGTTGTTTATGAAATCAGTAAATAAACGATGAAGTGGAAAGTGAATTGACCGGCACGTAGCACGAGCTGACGAGCGAGCGCGAGAGGCTTCTCTCTATCTCTCTCTCTCTCTCTCTCTCTCCCTCTTTTACGCGGGTGACTGAGAGGGAAAGTGGGTCGCTCGATATGGCCCCTGCACTCTCTCGCATAACACTTGCCCCCCCCCCCCCCTCTCCCCACGCCGCGTACTGGCACATCCCGCTATGGAATTCGCGGGATAGCTCGGTTCTCTAATTTTTTTGTCACTTTCAAGCAGACGACCCTGCACGGGATAGGGTTTAGGCAGTTGGTTTATTTAACGGATCGTTTTGAATATACGAGTAGAGTGTTTTGAAAACGAGACAATGAGAAATTGTACATTTTTTACCAAAGTTCACCAAGGATGCGTAAGTCGATGAATCGCGTCATAATTAACGGTTAACGCGCAGATTTCACAAATGATTTGTTGTCGAGAGGTATTTTCAAATATTTCCGCGTAAATGACGGTAGCGGACTCGGAATTCATTCTACATGTACGCATGATATCTCGACATTTATATCTTTGAAAATAAGCGTAATAGGTATTGACTTTCCGTTGTCGAGTAATTTAACTAGATTTGTCGCGCAAGAGACGTTGTCGACAACTAATTGAAATTGAATTGATACTTAATACGCGAGCAAGCATAGATACGTCTTGAAAGTTATCGTCAACGGAAACCGCGTCGAGCAATCTCATACGATTAATTGTAGCTCCAAACATTTGGTCGTTGAATCATCGCGAGAATTACGATGGGATCGTTCGCTGTTGTGCTATAGCGCGGTAAAATATGATATTTTACTAACTGTAATGTTTGAACGAACGTTTACGAAATTCGCTCCGATAATTGAAGATTGACCCCAAAACTTTACTCGATATAAACTCGATCTTGAAAAATTAACGATCGAGATTGCCGCCCTCGCGATATAAATTGGATCGAGGCTCAACCATCGCGTCAGTGTCAACGTTTTGGACTAACGAGATTTGTAAATGGAGCGAAAACAGCAGTCGCTAAATTACAAATAACTATGTAAAATACTTCATTATCGCGCACCTGCATCGACGATTATTTGTTCTTCGGGCGGAACGGATACGACGCGTGGAAATATTGGCCTATGTCCTCGTATCCGCTTTGGTTGGGCACTAACGAGTTCGCGTACTCGTCGTCGCGAGAGGATATCAAATTTGCGTGCCTCCTTTTTCGCGCGCGCGTACGCGCGTGTGTATAGGTGTGGCTTTTATAGTAATTTCCGCGAATAAAATACGCCGTCCAAGATACTATGATGTTTCTATCGAGGTTCCAAGATTGCGAAGAAATAAATTGTGCTACGTAGAGATTATAAAAAGAAACGCTAGACCGAAAGCATTGTCAAAGTACGAAAATAATTTTTAATTATGTAACTATTGATTCGCTCAAATTTCACGAGTGAATTTAAGATGAACGGAATGATTGTGGTTTAGCGACGAGAGTTATCCCGCGGACATAATTTCACGTATATTACAAAATTATCATTCCATATTTCTCACAGGCACGAGTTGCGCTAAAAATGTTTTCGCTCTTTCAACAATTCGTTAGAGCTCAACACTGGAAATTACGGCGTTTTCTAAAAAAAATACAGGAGTGGCAAATCTCTCTATTGAAGTCGCTCTAATTGGATCTCTGCCTTTTACCATATCTTCGCTTAAAAAAAATAGCTTTCGCCTTTTTTCGAACTTTTGCAAACAAGCAACCAGAGGAAAAGAGAACACAAGACTTTAAAAACGCGTCTGCAGAATAATAAAACGAACAAAGGAGTCGCGAAATATAAATTCCCAATCGGCAGAGAGCGCGAACAATGGACAAATAAAAGACGGAGAAAAGAAAAATCTGTTCGGCTTCTTAACGAGAAGTAGCCGTGGAAATAAAGAGGAAAGCATTTACAGAGGTGGCAAAACAACGAGAGAGGGAGAGAGAATTATCTCGTGGAGAAGACCCGATATTGCAAAGTGTCGCGACTGGGGGCTTCTCCCGTACGATACATCTGGGTTAGTCCATTTCTTTTTCTTTCTTCGTGCCAACCTTTCTCTGCCGTTACTTGCTAATTAGTTGGCTGATAGGTATGAGCTCTATTGAAAGTGGGTTGAAAGTTAAGAAGGAATATCGATTCTCCTACGAGTACTCTTAACTCGACGATTTTGTTCTTTTGTCAAAAGATTATCTCGCGGAAGGTAATTTAACTTTTCTGCTTCGTTTTGTCCAATCGCTGGATATTCGTAGAACGCGACCAAAGGAATCGAACGTATCGGAGGTGGGGGTGAGTTGAAATCAAGCACTCTGGATATAAACTGTAAGTGCCCTCTTATATCTCCGAAAAGGACGAGTGGAAATATTTCATATTTATGTTCGACAAAGCGAATTCCGATCTCCGCGGATCCTAAGACAAAAGTATCACCGAGCTTTTGACAGTTGTCGTATTCGTCGTACGATAAAAGCGCCTAAAACCTTTGGATCTTTCGTACGGGTGGTTTTTCGGTCTCGCGTCAAGGTCCTTGGAAAAAAAGGACAACGCGCTTTTCCCAAGAACGTTCAACGCCAAGTCGTTTTTGGCGTACCGCTTGGATCCTGTCGATTACGCGTATATTTTGCAAGATCCGAGTCGTACGCGAAATACGAGGAATCCTTAAACTCGCGACGAAACACGGAACGGCGCTGGTACTGCTTCTGAATCGCCTTTGCGAATTATTGATTATTGCGTGTTTTTGTCGTCGTCGAGACGTGCGAAAGGCGGATTATTTCGGAAAATGTTCAAAGTGACGCGCTACTTAGTTTTGCGTGCTGTCGCCTGAAAAAGCACATCCCCGCATATTTACGGCAAAAGGCAAGTTGCCGTGAAATAAATAGCTACGGTGAGGTGACTGGAGGTCTGAAAAAATCAAGTCATGTGTACACGCGTATATTTGGCGTATTACTAGTGTAGCGTATTTCTGGAGCAATTGAACGCTATTTTTACCGTGCCGAGCACGTAGCCCGCCAATAAGGAAAGCGAACTATATTTCTTCTTTTTTATTATCGTTTATTCTCGTGTTTCGCACGGTTAATTTATATCCAATCGCGGCTAGCACAATGCCTTCTCGAACGAGCTCATCAGCAAACGAATCTCGATTGTCATCGTTAATTCTCTTCGTCTATTGTTCGTTTTTCCTTCGCGTAAACTCGCTCGCAGTTGAAGCTGATAAATCGAGGCGCGAGTAATAAGTTGACGTTTGACGGAATTTCGAGTGCATTGGTGTACGAACTGACAAATCGCACGCGTATAATCAACAAATTTTCAGTCGCAGGTGTTCCCGCTAGTTCTTTCAAACTACCACTACTGCTACTGGCGCTGCAATTACGACGCGCAAGCTTAAAATTAATTTAAACAGCTGTCGTGCAATTAAATTTGTTGTAATTAATTAGAGGACGAGACAAAGAAAATTCTTAAGCCGATTACCACTAGTTCTCTAACGAACTATCCGCAATTACGCATATGCGTATATACGAGCAACGCTTTGCGGAGGCGTTCGATAGAGAGAGAGAAGCTGCAAATGCACGATACATACGATACGTAAGAGTTCAAAGTCGCTCGAGAATCGATAGCAAGTAAAGCGAGGCTACACGACGAGGGCATCGATTTTGGCAGAAAGTACACATCCTACGTCGGAGAAGAACTGTTTTGCGCGCGAGCGTACACTACGTGCACCGATATCGTCTTTGGCGCTTTGCGTCGTTTTGCGTGCGACTCGAAATCGATCCACATTTGCAATGCGCGTCGTGTGCAATTTCGCATTGATACAAATTGCGAGAATGAGAAGATACAACGAGGACAAACATACGATACACTTTTGCCACGTTGCATCGGCAGCGAAGGAAACGATTCGTTTCCTCGCTTTTGTCAACGCATCGTAGCGTTGTCGGATCATCCAACAACGAGTGCGATGTACGTAATCGTCGAGTCGAACGAGTAAATGCATTTTATCGATCGACTGAGTGTATTAGTGGTTGTACGACACACTTGACATATTTCAATAATAAACTACGTGGTCGCCCCCTGCCATAAACCCTACAATATTCACGATCGACAATCGAACGTTGTACGAGGAAAATCACTCGAATTTGCAGACGTTTCTCGGGTAAACTCAATTGGCTAAACATCCGAAACGGTAAATAAGTCGTCGGTCTCGCGCTGTAATCAATTTACATAGGTCGGTTAACGTTGTCGGTACTTGAAAACGTTCGCAGCGTTTCCGACAACATCCACTTGAGCATATACGTTCTGCAATTACACGTGCTGATGTACGAGTAGCAAACCGTAAGAGAAAGTCAAATTACGCGAGTTAAACGTCGTAAGCAAGATAAACAAAAAGAAACGAGGCACGCTCCGCGTCTAAGAGTAATAGGAAGTCCTCCAAGGGCCCGCAGGTGCACTTGTAGCACTTCGCAAAACTATAGCTGCGTTCTCGATTTTCTAATGGAATCCGATTTCTCGCGGCCCTATACCGTTTGCTATCCAACCGTTTCTTATGTCTTCTCTTCGTTGCGCTCTCTCTCTCTTTTATTGGCGATTGAGCGAACGAAGAGAAAACATTTACACGCGACCACCGGCTTTTTGAACTTCATGGGTAATAAATAATATACGTCTACGTAACAAAGTCCCATCGACCTTTCGTTATTTAAGTATAATCATCGAGACCCGAGTTTGAAATATTTTCGGGAATTCGAATAACGCGATTACGTTGAAAACTCAAATTTTAGTTCCAACTCAACTTTCCGACGATATTAACGCAACGTTGAAGCGCATAAATCACGCACGTTTGCCTTCACGTGCGACTTTTTTCATCGGTCAAATAGCTTAATTATACCGATGATGTAGCGTTAAGCTCGGTCGACTCTCGCGCACGACAATGCAAACACTGCAAATGCATAAATACCAGAGGCAACGTTGCTTCGCTGTGTATAGTTGTATACGTACGTAGAAGTAGCTCTAGCCATGCATCTAATTGTACACACGAGTGTATTATCGCGTGATCTTCAGCTGTTGGCATTGCGCTCGACTAAACATTGTTTCACCAAGGTAAAACAAAAAAAAAATTCCGATGGGCTTTTGGAACGACCTATTATCAAAGCTTTTCCAGAAGCGCGCAACGAGAAGCAGCATCGGTACGAGTCGTTTCTTTACGCAAACATTGCAATTTTTATCACAACGCGTCATCGTATTTATTATTTGTTCTAATCCAAGAAATAACGTCGCTCGCGTAAAAACACTCTTACGCTACTTTTCACGTATACCCCCCGGGAAAAACCATTTGAAAAGCTCTTTTACATCGTCTTCGAAACAAATGCGACAACAAATGTAAGTTAACGCGAGCGACGATACATCGATAAAACGCCAAATGGACGATTCGTTTACGTAATCGATGCGATACGACTAGTTTCCGGGTTCTCTCTATCTGTCGGTGCGCGCACGAACAATACCTACGGCCTAGTACGTTACTTTGTATACAGAGCTGGGTGTAGCAGCAGCGTCCCCATTGAGGCGCGGTCCATTCATGCAGTGCCAGTCCTGTTTGCTGTACACTTCATTAAAGCCACTCGAGCCGTCGAGACACGCGTATAAGCCGACCGATATAACTGCTTCTTTTTCTTTTTTTTTTTTTTTTTTTCAATTTTAGACTCAGGAGAGCTGGCTCAAATAATGGACGATTGAGTTGTCCTTTTGTTGCTTTTATTTTAAATCGATTTTGAAACTAGAACGTATTAGTTCTGAATTGTTTGATGTACCGTGAACGTTTTTCATAAGAACATTTTAAAAGATACATCAGGTTTCG
Source organism: Chouioia cunea (assembly GCA_030064505.1). NCBI lineage: Eukaryota > Metazoa > Arthropoda > Insecta > Hymenoptera > Eulophidae > Chouioia > Chouioia cunea. The sequence continues at coordinate 22,286,681 of JAOPFQ010000004.1, forward strand.
CAGTATTGTCAATTGACTTTGCTGCGCTAATTTGACGAATTGCAACGACGTTTGATAAACATCATTTTGCGCGAGCTTTATTCGTTTATCGCTTGGTAGCCCAGTGAAATTAAATCGTAAATTATTCAATCTCCATCGGCGATTTTTCCATACGCAAATATAGCGAACGGCTGTACGAGGATGCTTTATCGCGTACTTCGGGAATGATCGTTTTGTAACAATTATTTAAACGTCAGCCGCAAATAAGGATAATTGTAACGATTTGCGTTGGGAATTGTTTAATGGGTGCGTAGCTCTTGAGCGCCAGTGTGCATACATATACAATACAACTAACGAAACGCGTTATAATCATAGTCCATTGTTCGTTGATATACGTACAATTGAATACGATTGTCCGTGACAATTGGTTATGCCGATACAAATAATCGACGAGTGCAGAGGTGCTTCGATCGACATTTTTCGCGACCACGGTCGCGGAGAAACGATCTGCCTCCGTAGTACGGCATACCGCGCGCGACGCGTTCTCAGAGACCTAAGTCAACCCAAGTCGTGTACGTGCAGGGCAACAATCGCGTTGGAAAAGCCCGTGCCTCACCGGGTTGAATTCGCACGGGTGTCGTACGCCCGAAGGATTGTTGCGCGCGTCAAACTTTCGAGACAAGTTACGTCACTTGAGATGCGAGTATTATTGACTTGCCTTTATCGTACACGCGCGCGTAATGTTTGCACGCCACTTTCAAAGGAAAGCCAAATTTTTATCGTCGTGATACGCGAGAAGCTCGAGTCACGACGCTTACTTTGACGAGCTATTGAAAAAGAAAAGACTCGATATTTGAAAATGATTCCTTTATCCGTGCTCGATAACTTTTTAAAACACCGCGTAAAAGTGACCGGGTCACCGCCAAACCAATCGTTTTCCTCCTCCGTGGTCTCGCTGAGTCTCCGCTCGATGCGGTGTAATTAACGGGCAAACTGTCTTATCGAAGCACCGCAAATGCCGCGTTCGCGATATTGGTAGTTTTTTTTCAAATTTCTTAAGGTGCACGCGAAAACTACGTTGCAACGAGAGCGTCGTATTTTATTTGTATTTTCGGCCCACCAGAGTATTTTTATCGAGACGTGGAAACGCGCGCGGTACGGCCAGGCTGAAAAATTGATCGCTTTCTTTTTCAACAATTCACGTCGATAAAGCTCGCGAGCGGTGGATTACGTAATCCTGCAGGGTCAATATTGTACATGCGTCGGTTGTTTAAACATACGCCGAGGCGTTTTACTGGCATCGCGAGAGGCAAAAATGGGAATAGCTGAGGGAATTCGTGGAAAAACAAAACACAGGACCGAAAAAAGCGCAGGATTGAACATGGAATCGTATCGTAAGACTGGTCGACTAATCAACCGTTGCCTCGATAGTTGAAATCGAACGAACGACTTTCAAGAGACTCGAAAGTTATCGGCAAGTAGACGAGACAGGATTTCTCGCGGCATCGCCAACGGGCGTTCAGACGATCGACGATTGTCGCAAATGATCAATCTTGAATGATCGAAGGAGCAGCCGCCACGATTGGCACGGCCGACGAATAAAAGGACGCAACGCCGACGACTGTACGTTGATTTGGATTACTTGGTAGTGGCTGATACAAACAAGTCGCAAGATGAAGCTGGATGTAAGATCGATTGTAAATCCTGTAAGTAACCACGTACCTAGTCGCAAGGTCGTCACGAGGACAAGTAGCAACGGCACGATACAGCAGCAACGGTGCATCTTGCGATCTCGCACACTCGGATCACTTTTTGAAAAGAGAAGAGCCGGACGAGGAACTTTTGTACGGTTAAAAAAATATAAAAAACACGCGTATACGAGCAATCACCGGCTGCACATCTGCGATATCGCAGAGGGACACTCGTTCCGTTTCGCGAGCGAGTCTTTGCCTTGCGTCTCTCCGATTGTTACGTTTGCAACGTGTCCGTCGTCGAGGGAAGCCGTAGCTCGACTGGAACGAAAAGGTCCGCGTGCGCGCGAGAATAACCGTTCGCGCTCTGTGTGTTAAAGTCACCCCCTCCTCCCCCTCCTCTGCTGCACAGCCAGTCCGATGCGCGGTTTTCGCGGCTCTTTTGCCCTCTGCGCTCGTCTCGGATGCAGTTGCTTGAAATATTTTTCCTGCCCAGTGAAGAAGCTTTTACCAACGGAGCTTTTACCTTTGTGTTTTTTCCTTTGGTCAGAGCTGCTTTTGGACGGACTTGATTATTCCGGCGTTTAATTAAAACTACTTTTACCTACGGCTCGAGCCGCAACTACGATAGCTTGCTCGCTGACCATTCGTTATTTAAACATTTGCTAGTCGATTGCAAAAGCGCGAAAGCAAGAATACGAGAGCGAACGCACGCATGGGCAAAGCACCTTAAAAAGTTACATCGAGATCGCGAAGAATAAAATAAAGCATTTTGTCAACGACTCTATAAAGTTAGCTCCGTGAAAAATGTACAGCTTCGACGTAAAGGGGATATACGTGTAAGAGAGATGCGTTGCGCGCGGTCGCGTATAACGTACGTGTATGCGCCACACGAGTGACGATCTATCTTACTGTACGTGTATAATGGAGAAAAACACACACACGATCGCATCGCGTACACGAGCAACCGAGCCGTAAAAGCCTGCCTCGTAATAGTAAGTCCACGCCGTCTCGTTCCCTCGACGAAACGCGTATACGCGTATACGTTACGCTGACGGATAACGCTATACGTATACGTATCAACGCGTACGTATTTATTCCCGTGGGGGTGAAAAGAAGACGTTTCAGCTCGGCGATGCTGCGTCGAGCAACGAACGGAAAACACGAACGGACGTTTATAGTTGCGAATTCGCGTTGCTTTTGTCATTGAGCGAATCCCTCGACAACGTGCTTCCAATCTTCGTTTAATTGCTCGCGATCAACGTCGCGACCGAAGAGTTGTCCGATCGCTTTTCGGTCTCGTTCTCGTCGTCGTCAATGGACGCAACCCCGTCGGGCAGAAAACGACGAGTGCGTTCGTGCCCCCCCCCCCCAATCCCTCTCGCTCTCTCGCCGTCCGTGGGTCCGTGGCTTACCGTCTCGGCGACTTCTGCCTCGTTCCTGCGGACGGCCAAACAACGCCGTTCGCGCACCATCGACCTTTGGTGGTCCCATTATTAGCTGGTTTTCCTGCGAGGATCGATGACGCGACGCAGGGATACGCCTCTGCAGGGACGCCGATGCGCCATCGGTATGCTCTTATTCGTCTTGGGCATTTCGCGTAGGGCAGATTGGGCCTGCGAGGTTTTCGTTGAATTTCGCGTGAAAATCCGTGCGATACGCGATCGATCGTCCACCGCCACTCCGCCGCCACTCCGCCGTTGTCGACTATCTTTGCTACTCTTTTGCCGCCTTTCTTTCTTCGAATATTCGTAGGCAGAGTGGCGCGCGTCATTGGCTGAGTGAAGATGAAACGAGAGAAAGGACTGAGCGGCGGGCAATAAAGCGTGCGCGGCGTCTGACGTAGGGCGCATGCGTACGAACGTTGGATGATTGAGACGACGACGCGGCAATCGGTCGGTCTATAGTTTTATCTAGTTAGGCCAGCTGCAAGCGTGTCCTGCGACCGTGCGGCGTATGTCGACCTCGTCGTTATCCCGGAAGATCGTCTGCGAGGCGAAATTACATTGCTACTCTGTGAAAACATGCGATTGACGAGTACTCGTGGCTAAAGTTACATAGGATTTGTTAGGTGAGCTAGTGAAAAGTCAACAATTTGCTTGGTAAACGATGAACCGCCAAAACCTCTTGGCCAACCGACGCCATCTTGATCGTTTTTGTTGACAACATTCGCCTTACGTGTACTCGTTTCTGTTTTTTCGACCGATTTTTGTGTCAAAAGTTGGCGCTTTCGTTCTAGAATCTTTATAACTTTGACGAATAGTGCTTCTGCTTTCGTCGTTGGTCCAATTTTAACCTTTATTCGCGCAGTGCTCCCTCCATAATAACATGGGCATATAGATTGTAAATTGTCCTTACAAGAAGTCATTATGAGAGTGATATTTGAATGAAAAAATTTATTTTTTAGGTGACACTAGAAAGTCAAACTAGTTCAACATGTTTTACGCACACTTTGTATTATCCAAAAAGGGCCCTTTGGCTCGTATTTGGTTGGCAGCTCACTGGGACAAAAAGTTAACTAAAGCTCATGTATTTGAGACCAACATTGAAAAATCCGTAGATGGTATTCTGCAGCCTAAGGTAATAATCTTGTATTTTTATTTATAATCGATGTATCTATGCCAGTTTGAAATGTTTGTTTTGACAGTCGATAAACTGCCTTCCTTTTGTGACAATTGTATTACAAAGATCGACAAATGTTGCCGGTGATTAAGTTATTTAAAATTATTTATCGTCTCTTGTAGGTTAAAATGGCTCTGAGAACATCTGGTCACTTGTTGCTGGGAGTTGTACGTATCTATTCTCGCAAGGCAAAATATTTGCTAGCAGATTGTAATGAAGCCTTTGTCAAAATCAAAATGGCCTTTAGGCCAGGAATGGTAGATCTGCCAGAAGAGCATAGAGAGGCAGAAGTAAATGCTATTACGTTGCCTGAGGTGTTCCATGATTTTGATTCGGCTATGCCTGAATTGAAGTAAGCCGTTAATTTATTTGTCCTTACCAGTTCTACGTTGACTTCCGCAGACTACTTACCATTAGTATGACATATTTTCAGAGACATAGATATCGAAGCGCAATTCAGTTTGAACCAATCAAGAGCAGAGGAAATCACTATGAGGGAAGACTACGGCAGTTTATCGTTAGTAACTCACGACCAAGGATTTGGTGACATGAGTTTTGACGTGGAGCCGCCAGAATTACTTAGACACGCTTCCAATATTGATACCCCTCTGGATCAAAGGCACATGTTATTTACCGACGACGGTGCTGGCATTGAAGCTGCTTTAGAGCACGATAAAGAGGCAGTTGCTGGAACATCTTCGGGAGTGCAGCCTATGGACATAGATACTCCGATCAGAGACGATGGCTTTGGTGGGCATCTAGGTCAAGACATGATCTGTAAGTGCTATTAATAAAGACAGCTATACGTTGCAAATTATCGAATTATTAATCAAATTTGATCGATTAATTTTTAGCTGGCGGGCTCTTTGAGGGTGGTCTTTTCGATGAGACACCAATGGGAGACGTACCCGTGCCAGACGTTAGTTCGATGGGCGTACATCAAGATCCCAACGCAGCCGCTGTTGGAACTGCACACGATGACTCGGATGAAGACATGGGTGATCATTTTGGTGGTCCAGCCTCTCCGATGGGTGGTATGAGCAGCGACGGTTCAAGACCCACGTCTCCCAGTGGTCTAGATGCTGCTGGTGGTCGAATGAGTGTTGCAAGTCGACGTTTTGCCACTCCAGCTCCACCAGCCGCAACAGATGACCACATGATGGATTGTAACGACGAGCAGAACACTCCTCAAGATCAAACGACTTCGGTACACGACGAAGAAGAGAGTTTCGCTTTGGCGCCGGTAGACGCTTCAGCCCTCAAAGGATTTACCAAAGCTAAACGAAAGAGGAAGCTTATCGTCGACGAAGTGAAGAACATTTCCGGAGAGGAGATGAAAGCACAATTATCGGACACGAGCGATATCGTGACCACGCTAGACCTTGCACCACCTACCAAGAGGCTAATGCATTGGAAGGAAACTGGCGGAGTAGAGAAGCTGTTCGCTTTACCCGCCAGGCCCATCCCGGCCAGAATATTATTCAAGAATTACCAACGACATTTGACCAGTAAGACCTACGACCACGACGATTTTGGAAGACTGGGTGGCGGTGACGACGATATGCCTCTTGAGCAAATGAGGGATGAGCACAGGGAACCCGAAGCTGTTTTTGAGCAGAGCGGTATTCAGACCAGGCGTTCGTCGCGCAAGCGTAAGGCACCTGCCGATGAAGAGGTACAATTTCTTATATTAAGATTGACTCGGTTGACTCGATTAATGCTCGAGTGTTGTATAATAATAACCATTGTTCGTTGTTCAATTCGTAGCCATCGTCACCAATGCAGCCGGACATGACGCATCCGTCGACGATATCGGAACAAGTGGAGCATAGCGTAAGCGCGCAACTCCCTGCAACAACGTCACCAGTCCAGATGCAAGGCCAGGAACCTGCTGTTCCTGACATTAGCAGCATCATGTCGGCTGTCGATCAGTCGGCGATGATGAATACTGGAGCTGTGCCCTCGGAGAATCCCCTTCTCAGTATGGAGATGCCCCAGATACCTCCCAACGAGGTCAGCTCGTTATTGGGCACAGATCACAACGAACCTTTGCCACCTACCGACGGTATGCCACAGATGGAAAACATGGGTTACGATCAGGTATTGCATTTGATTTAGACGACTGCCCCTTTGTTCGTTCAAAAATGCGACGTTCGATTAACTTTATTCTTATATTTTTTTTTAGAATGCACCTCCTTACATTGGTTACGACGATCAACATCCGCAAGCTCACACACCGGGTGGTATTTCGGACAGGGGAGGTCCTCACACGCCGTGGAATCAGGAAGATTACGAATTCCCACCATCCGTTGGTCCGGTGAGTCATGCTTCCAAATTGAATGCCACAATAGTTGTTTATTTTCGTGAGTACTTATCCAATGGCACATTTTACAGCAAGAAGAACAACAGGTGGACGAGACTTATGAACAATTCGAGGAGCGCGTACTCAACAAACGTGCAGCGCATATGTATCACGCTATTAAGAGTAAGCTGGATGCTAGAGAAAATTTGACTCTTTCTGAAATGACTCACAAAAATAGTCGCAAACAGGTATGGAGAAACGTTCGTTTAACACCTCTCGTTGCGATTTACGTTCCATTGTATTAACCGTCGTCTCTTTCCGTTTACAGGCTGCACAGAAATTCTATACACTGTTAGTTTTAAAGAAATTCCAAGTGCTGGAAATCAATCAAGAATATTCGTATGCTGACATATTCGTTACCAAAGGCCCAAAGTTCGAAAACCCAGCGCTTTAAAGTCATTTTTACTTGATTTTCTCCGGCAAACTTGTAACTCAAGACACATAAGTAGTAGGTATATATTGGCATAATTATTTTAAGTTTTCATTTTTACAAATGAGCGCTGATCGTATAATTTATGAGACCACGAGTATTTATTTCTCATTAATGAAGGAACTCGGAAAATATAAATATATTATATAGATATGAAAGACTAAAAGAAATATATTTCTACACAGGCTCTGTTAGGCGCTAATGATACTAAAGTAATCGTTTTCGGTTTTATGTCCAATCATATAAGGCAGAGATATATACTAGATTTTCCAACGCGCGTTAATGTAAAAAACTGACCTTTCTCTGACGTTGATTCACGAATATAGTTTTATTTCTTCCTTTATTGTGTCGCAAATCGAGCTTTGACTTCATCGTTCATGAAAGACTACTCATTTACAATGAATTCGACAAGTACCACATGATTTTATCACTGAAGCTCATGGTGAAACAAAGCGTTCAAGAGGAAAATATAGTGTAAGCACATGGCATATCGAATACATAACGTTTTTTATTTTAGTTCCACTCGGTAGATTTGATATTCTTAGGAAATAATAGACACTTGTATCATCTTAGGTCACGTAAAAACCATCTTTATTTCTAGTATTAACGAGTAATTGTTCTCGTTTTATCAGCTGAATCAAAAATCATAAAAAACTCGCCACTTTTGAACTTCATGCCCACATTTTTATGAGATGAAGTTGAAAATTGTCTTCTTGCAATTTTGATGATTTATGACTTAGCGAAAAATCTGCTGCGATTGCGGTGAGCAATCGTTCTTAAAAATAGGCAGGCTTTAAGTCCATTTCTTCTTGTAATGAATAAAACAACAAGTTTCTTTTAAATTTGCTCTTAGTCTTTTCTTAAATTTAATTTTAACGTTTGAAAGATAAACTATTATTCCAACTCACTATTTTTAACATGTAAATTTTCTAATTAAGATACAATGTGGCGGAAGAGTGAAACTACGTGTATTGCGTTTTTATTAAAAAGTGCGACTTTAAACGACGAATGTTACGTTCTAAGAATTATAGTTTAATTGAGCGATCTATGCCCGTGTTATAGATTGGATTCGGTACAAGCGAATAATGTAAAATATTGCGTTAAAATGTCAACACGGCATTTGCCTCGCAAACTTGCGCGATTTTTAAATTGTGACGAAATCGATGGAGTAAAAAAATATTTAAAATTATATTGCTGCGGCATTACTATATCGCTTCAATTTTTTTATACGTCTAAATCTCCGAACTCGAAATTTCGTTACCTTATGCAAATCCCGTATAAAAATTTAATTATAAGTATATTGTTTGTAGATAAATATAGTGACTAAATAAAGTAATTAAAAACAAAACCCATTATTAATGAAATAAGCTTTATTTAAAATGACCATCCATCAATAGTGCATATGTATTATAGTAAGCATGCTCACTTCGTTGCAACCTGTTTATTGTTTGCCACAAGACGCGTACAAGAATATTTATTCGGTTTTGTTTAATGACTTAAGGAAGTTAACAAGCATACATCAACCATCCAAACTCTTACGATCTTGTAGAAATTAGATCCTGGATTTTGATTGTTATAAAAAGTTGAACATAGAAAACAGTCAGCGGTGTAATAAACTAATCGGCAATCATTTAATACTTTAATTTAATTTCAATCTTCAAGTTCGCCGCACTGCATGGCATCACCGTACGATTTATCTTTCTTCTCTGGGTCGAGCTTGATCATGTCATCGATTCTCAGAATTGTGATTGCAGCTTCAGTTGCAAACTTGAGCGACTTAATTTTCGAGATAGCCGGCTCAAGGACTCCTGCCTTCTTGTTATCTCTGATCGTACCCTCGTACAAATCCAATCCGACCCTACAAATCCGAATATCGTTGTTGAACAATCGAGTCACGTGAACTTTTAAAATACATTTACCATTTGAGGTGAGCATGGTCGACGACTGTTTGGCTCGAGTTGTGGTAAGCTCGCAGCTTAGCGACAAGATCCGTGGCGTCCTGCGCCGCATTCACAGCCAGCGTCTTGGGGATGACCAAGAGCGAGCGTGCGAATTCGGCAATTGCAAGTTGTTCCCGGGAGCTCTTTAAAAGCAAAGAGTTCGTTCAATCTTGTGATCTCTCCTCCAACGCAATTGAATTACTTAAACTACTTACCAACGAAGTTGCAAAGTTCTCGAGGTAGATGGAAAGCGCTGCTTCTACACATCCACCTCCGGCGACGACGTTCTTGCTCTCGAGAACTCGCTTCACAGCGCACAAGGCGTCGTGAACGGAGCGCTCCATTTCATCGCAGTAAAAGTCGTTGGGTCCGCGCAAGATGATGGAACTGGCTGTCCTGGCCTTTGGACTTTAAATATTTCGAGAACGTTAAAAAGGGACAAACAAACAAATACGTAAAACCGTGCTAATTCCTAAAGCTAATTTGACGAGTATCGGTCAGCTAACCCTTTGATAATGATGAGTTCGTCGTCACAAATTTGTTCAGTGGATACCTCGGCAGCTTCTCCGAGATTACTGGGTTCGAAGCTCTCTTCGCCTTCCATATTCGTCAAAGAAGTCATGAAGCTAGCGCCAGTTGCCTTGGCAATACGCTTCAAGTCTGATTTCTTACATCTACGCACGGCCATTGCACCGGCATCAACGAAATACTGGACACAGAATGATTATTCAATATCTGACGTCGAAATAACTTAAAAATGTACTTGTTATTTTGTATATATTCGTACCTTAAGGCACAAGTCATCTATGCCTTCGGTGCAAAGAATCACATTAGCTCCAGTAGCAAGTATTTTCTGTATGCGCTCCTTCGTAATGTCGGATTCACGCTGACGAATAGAGTCGAGCTTCTCGGGATCGGTGATGAGTACTTCAACGCCAAGCTTCATCTTAGTTTTCATCAGTCCGAAATCGAGACAAGCGATCTTGGCATTGGTGATTTTCTTAACCATCAGCTGCGAGGCAACTGTGCAGTTGAGAGCATAACCGGGAACGAGGATTGACTCTCGAACACTTTTACCGTGAGCTTTCAATACATTGACTGCGTTAATAGGATAAAGAAAGCCACCTTTGCCATCGTTGACTTTGATCGCTTGTGCAGCCTCAACTACCATGTTGCCGAAGAAATCGGAGTCACTGTACGTCATATTGTTATAGGAAATATTGGGAAAAACTTTCAATAAAATAGCACGATTGTAAACAATGTCATTATCGCTAAATGTCGATTAATGAGAAAAAGGATACGCATGAATGATTTTGCTAGACATTGAAGTTTTGGCAACCTGAATCAAACAGTCTTTGCCAAGTTCCTCCACACCGACCGTCAAGTGTTCTTGGATATACTTGCAAGCCTCCCTGTAAGTGAAACGAAATTTTGCGATCAAAAAAGCTATTTCTTGATTGATTGTAACCAATTGGATTTTTTCTCACTTGCAGGCCAATCTGTAACCACTGATTACGGAAGTTGGATGGATCTTTTGTTTTACAAGCTCATCTGCATTTTTGAGTAATTCAGCTGCAATGATAACCTATAGAAAACATATAACACAAATATGAGTTAAAAAGTAAGAATTAACGTACTATTGGACGTTAAAAACGTTTATTCAACAACTTACAACTGATGTGGTACCATCTCCAACTTCCTCATCTTGCAATTGTGCAAGCTCCACTAAAACTTTGGCTGCGGGATGCTCAACTTCAAGTAATCTAAGAATAGTCGCTCCATCATTGGTAATGGTCACATCCTGTTTGCAAAAAAATGTACTCGTTACAGTTCCGAACTTTATTGAATAGATTCAAACCATAAAACAAAATACTTACACCAATGTCATCGACAAGCATTTTATCAAGACCAACTGGCCCCAATGAACTTTTGACTATATTGGCAATTGCTGATGCAGCCATCACTATAATTTACAAAAATTATTTGAATTATAGCAGTAGGTGCTATACTCAATTGTCATCAGCCAATATCGAAATAAATTAAAAATATAATTTGTTTTACATATTGTCATTCGGATACTACTCAATTCTCGTAATTTATCGCGAACTTTTTAAATAATGACGAAACGATAAGGAAGCTTGTAAAGCACGGTATTAGCGTAGGTGGATAATTTAACCTTTAGTACATCGAATTAATAGCCTAAAGAAATGGATATAAGTTCACCGTGCATTAAATTTTATGACGGTGTAAAAATCTTACATAGTAAGTTACGTTATTACGAAATATAATAAATAAGGAATAACTTGATCATTAACGTCTAACTCTAGAGAAAGTAATCGCGACTGAGGTTAGACTTACCATTTTGGGTGCGAACCGGAGCACCGGATTGCCGTGTGCCACCGACGGCCAAAGTACTTGCTACCGTCGACATTTCTTTGTAATTTGCACGATAAACCACTCAGGTAAAGAAAATCAAGTGAAAATTACACGAACACGGCGTCGGGAAACTCAACCGCGTGTAACTCGTGCCTTGGGATAAATAACAATGGACGACTTCCTTCGCATATAACGCGCCTGCTGGAATATATTCCGATGGGTGCGCAAGCTCATTGGGAGGCCGCTCAAGATATCAAGTTGCGCATTGGACGTTACAGCCGTATCGCGCAAATGCCGCCATAGGAGAATTTTCTGTACTCTTGATGAAGCATCATATGTCTCTTAATTCATTGTATGAATCAATTTAATGATAAATATTTATCATTATTTAACGAAATTAATGTTTTTCATCGGTTAGTACATCAATTCCTATTTTTGTTTCATTCATTTTTTCTTTTGTTGATCCGTATCAAGGTTTCGCGCATGTAAGCCGAATTTGTGACCTTATATGGTCAAACTTTAGGTACATTTTAAAAATTTAATGTTTGAAGGAAAAGTTATTTTAAAGGTCATGAAGTTAGCTTTAACTAATTTGATTTGTAATAAATACAAAGAAACGTTAAAAAAGTCGATTTTATATCAACAAATCAAGCTATACATTATTGTTATTTACAGACTATGTATTCAAGGTATTATTGTAAACAATATCAATCTTTTATTATTTTCAACTGAGTGTTTTCTTCTTTTCCTCCTCGACTGGCATGGGTTCATATGGTGATTTACGGAAGACTTTATGCAATTTTACCTCCTCTTTTTCATTTGAATCATCCTTTGACCAACGTACTTGTATCCCAGAATTTTGTGAAATTGGTATGGTACTAACAGTTACATCTTGATTAAAATCTTCCTTATGGTTATAGACATTGAATAAGCTATAATGTGAAAGTATATTTTCTGAAAATATAAAATTTCCTTTGTTAGATGAAATATACATTTTATAATTAGTTTTATATAATTATAAATATAATTTTATCATTAATTTATAATAAATATTTTATAATTTCACAGATATAAGATGGTCTTTCCAAATAGTAAAAATTGTTTAGTCGCACAATCTATTCTTAAACAAACACAATTTTTATATTAAAAAATACAAGACTGCAGCAAAAATCATTGGGGAATATTTACTCACCTACAACTTCTTTCTCCAATTTATACTCAGCTGCTATATATTGTACCGTATATTTTTCTGGCTCTTTTTTATTATTTGCTAAAAATTCTAATGCTTGCCGTAAAGATACTCTACCAGATTTAATTTCATTTGGCTCATAAAAACCATACGGCAAAACTTCAGGCATAAATCTATCTTTGGGAAGTGGCCGATCTGGATTTGATCTTTGGTCAATTTCTGAAGTCTGCATATATTATAAATTATTAAAGCAACATTCTTTAGTCTGTAAAATATTAATCTCAACGGGTATAATATACCTCTACTTCATTGGATGTCACGTATACTTTTTTAAGATACTCATCTAGTTGTTGATCTTTCTTTTCAGCTTTTTCTTTATAATCTGGCTCTACTAAATATTAAAACAAACTTGTATGAATTTTACAAATGCACATAGTTGTTTAAAGATGAAAAGGTTAACACTTACATTCATTAACCAAATCTATTTGCTTCTGTGTGGCTTTATACGTTGGAGCAAGCTTTGGTTTATCCTGGGATATGATTTTCTGCGCTCGACTCTCTACATTCCAGTTTTTGAGTGGCCTGGACAATTTTGAGCCTATACCTCCCATAGTCAAAAAAATAGTTTAGTTCTGAAAATACATTTGCACGTGAAATTATTATTTATATAATAATAATTTAGCATCATGCAATCTGAAAATATTAATTATCGCTTAAAACGCTCTATCTCAACGTGACACGTACATTTTTTCACTTGAAAGTAATTGTCACAAGATGACAACCCCTCTTGTCACTTATCTTCTTTTTAACAGTAATTTCCTTTTATAAACTCATATTTTGTAATGCGGCCTAATCATCCACATGATACCTTAGAGCTAAAGCTTTATAGGTTATGAACAAAACGTTCAATTCCCGCTGGGGCAGACGATTATTATATTGACCTTAGGTCGCTTGAGTTGAAAAAGGATAGCTACAAAAACGTGTAGAGGTCTCTTACAAAATAGCGCAAGGAAGGCGCTAAATCCCTTTTTTTGCTATTAAAATTGTGGTTTTCTCCTTAATTCTATATATTCTTTTATTAACGTTTTGACTGATCACGATGAATATTGTGTATTCCGTAAACAGAATATTTCTTGTATACGAGTCTTTCAATCCGCGATGCAAAAAACAGATCTGTAACTTCAAATTGCGTTCAATGTTATATTTACATAATAACACTTCAAGTACGATTAAATGGGCAATGTATCGTTTACAGAACAGATCATTGCAATTTTAAGCAATCTTTGGCAACAATCTGCGTCCCATTTCCTTTTGAATCTAAGCATACGAATACAGAACCTGCATCGTATGCACGAATGTAAGAGCTTCCGAAAAGTCTGCACCCTCAACCCCCAGCCCCTATGAAAACTTGCTTATCTCGTCGCATCAAAATGTCGTGTAAAAAACCTCTCGTTACTCTAGCAAATCTATATTGTGTTTTTAAGGCTGCAAAGTAGCGCTCGTTCTACCCTGCTGCTTGCTTGCTTAGGCTCACAAATTAAAGAAATAATAAATAAAAGAGCGCTCCCTCGCTCTCTGTCTCTCTTTTGCCGCGGGCAACAGAACAGTAGCAACAGCAGCAACAGTAGCAACAGTAGCAACAGCAACAACAGCAACAACAGCAACAACAGCAACAACAGCAACAGCAGCAGCTCTTACATATATGTATGTGCAGGTATGTATAATATATAGTAGAGCGAGCGCGTGCCTTCGTTAAAAGCTACGGCAGCGAGTCAGAGTGAGACAGCTGCAGCTCGCGAGCACCGCATACCATAATCAAACTTGTATGCGTCCATTCACTCACACGCTTGAAGATAAAACGAGGATAGAAGAGTCATGGTGGAGTGTAGGTGAGACTAGTGAGAGAAGGATGAAGATAGGTAAGGCAATGGATGTATAGGCCGTGATACCTATAGGTATACACACGGCGAGCATTGCAGCGCACTGGCGGCGGCCGCGAGTGTCAAGTCGGTCCCCAGGAATGTGGCACTTCAAAATGGCTGCCAGTTACTTTAGTAATTTACGGCCGTGTCTCTCTTTGTTGTCGGCCGTGCAGCCGTAATCGAGCGAGCTGTAGCCTAGGTCGCTCGCCTCCGTCCGAGGAGGAGCCGCGGTCACCACTGCTCCGCTACCGTCTCTCCGCACGTCCATCCCCCGAGAGACATCCCGAGCGTGAGCGCCGAGTTCGCTGATTTGCCGCTGCTGCTGCTGCTACTGCTAGTACTACTACTACTGCTGTTACTGCTGCTGCTGCTGCCCAGGTTCTCGAAGGGAACGACCCGTGTGTTTTGTTATTTCCTCGATTGCACCAGCTTCGTCATCGAGGTCCATGCTACACTCAAAGGCAGGCCAAGTGTTCGACCTCGTCTATGGGATTAGGTAAAGTTGCAGTGTGCCAAATCGGAGAGATAACAAACAGTTTACGGAGATTCGCCGAGGTCTGGTGAAAACGACCTCCTGGTGGTTTCAAGTGTTTAAAGAGCTACCATAAACTAGCTTTAGTGTTGAATACTTGTTGCAAAATGGTCCATATATTCTATTACTCTGCAGTTGACTGGTAGCAGGTACCGAAGATTCCAAAGTGGGATACTAGTGGAGAAAACTGGATCAGATTAAGATCTGTTCTAGCAAAAGCTCGTTTGGCCTTTCATATAGAAGAGAATAACAAGGGATGATTGTTTCCAATGCCCAAGAGATGTTAATTGTATTTAATAATTTGAAGCAGGTTAAGCCAGCTGTCAAGTTTCAATGTGCTTCAACATATTTTCCAAATGCTTTAGAATAAGTTGAAAGACTATTATTTTATTCAACTTTAAGGATGACAATAAATAGTGAGCGGACTGATGGTTTTTACAAAACTGCGCAGAGATACTGTTATCTTACTGGGTACTCCCAGTTTGTTGTGCCTTAAGCTGATAGTTACTTGAACTTTGTGCTCCAAAATATGTTATTAAATGCCTTATGAAAGTGAATCTTACTAAATGCTAGTGATAGTGGATGAATAATAAGTTTCAGTGTATACAATGAGTATTAATATTTGAACGAAGAATTTTTCATGGCAAAGAAAAAGTTGAACCTATTTCACTGACTTAAATGTGCGCATTGCGCCAGTGGTGTATTTATGTTTTTGCCAAATTGAAGCTAGGTCCCACAGGGCCTAGCATGGGCCACTATGAATCCACCTGCAGTCAAGGCAACCACTCGTGCCTCTGGATACCATCAGAAGGCACTAGCCGAGATTCGCAACTCGCTACTTCCATTTGCTAATCAAAGTGGTAAGTTTTCAAATGACATTGTTACCTAGAGTTTATTGTCTGCTAGTTATACAACAAAATTATTACAAGACAATAGCAGCATTGTAATTTATCAAAAAATCATAATAGCAACGTCTAATTGTTGTAACTTTGGTCAATTTGTTAATAAAGCACAGATTTTCTGTAAGCATAAGAAACATAAGTGTATCGTGTGATGACCTAACCAAAGTTCAATTGTGATGATATTGAATAAATTTACAAGTTTAAAAAATGGTGTGATTTAACAGGAAGCCTGGGAGAAGTTGGTTCTAGTGCTGCTAGCACAATATCAACACTTTCTACAACTAGTGGTGTAAGCTCCGCTTCAGGTCTTAGTGGTCTGTCTGGTGCATCTGGCTCATTAGCAGAGAAATCTGAGCAACGCCAAGCAATAGCTCAACTTGTAGGAATGGGTTATACAGAGGTACCCCTTTTATCTGATTTTATAAAATTAATCGAATAATTTAACGATTCAATAGCTTTTTTACAACACAAGACTTTGACAACTCTCCTTAATCTTTGCTAACAAATGTCTCCAGATTTCATCATCTAAGTTAATCTTCCTATAACTATAGAAAGAAAATAACAAATACACGTTGCATTTTAATGTCAAGTAATTTATGATTAGTACAAAGTTGTACAAAGTTTGTACAAAGAGATACACACACGCGCACACACATATACACACACATATCTATATATATATATATATGTGAATCATCTATGATTCATACTACAAGTAAAGTCTTGAGTGACATTAAATAAAGAAAGAAAGTTCATTAACAAATGATCAAATCAAAATTACTCAATGGTTCATTGATCTGACAATAATATTTTATTTAGTTAATATTACGAAAATTATCCATTTCTAGAGTAATTTTCGATCGCCTTATCTACTTATTGGAAAAAAAACTCAAGAACCAATTTATTTGAGCAAATCAAAGAATCATCAGTTCAATGTATAAATTAATAAAATATAAGAATATTAGGGTTGTATTTTGTAAATAATTAGAAAGTGCAGAAAATTACATTGAAAAAATCGTTATTTATAATTGACGACGTTCATTCTCCGATCATTAATTAGATTTCGAATATAACATATTTGAAAATCCGTTATATTTACTAATTTAATTCACGAAGCTTTGCTCGAATATGACTTTTTAAGTTGAACTTTGAAAGAATAAAATAGCTACATCTTACCAAACATGCTGGGGAACGTTTTAGAAAGCATAATCGTGAAGTTTTCGGCTTCTCTGATTGCGTACACAAACACTTTAGTGCTTATTCGTATTATTTTGGTAGTTTTGTCATCCTCGGAACAAATTAAATTAAATATAATGGCGCATTGTAACAAAAAAAAACAAAACAAAACAAATACAAAGACAGTTCTGAAATAGTTTGTCTCAAAGTATCTTTAGAAAATGGGATACGAAAGCTCTGAAATTTCGCTGAATCAAAAATGAATTACCGTCAAGAATATGGTGTCTTCTAGGAGCTGAGCCTACGGGCGTTGAAAATGACAGGTTGGCGACCGGACGCAGCATGCGAATATCTGAAGCAGGCGTCGAGCCACGACGCCGGAGCACCAACGTCGAACATCAATGGTTTAAGCAAGCTCAATACAAAACTCATTCGCAAGCCAAGTCTCGAACGGGAGTTATCGCTGCAACGAGGTTCACCAGCACTTGACAGCGGCGCAGGTAGTTCGCGTTCGGATAGTCCGAGGTTACCGGCCGAGACAGGCCTGAGTCCGCATCACCCGCAACTTAGCCGCCAGTATTCGCCCTCGAGTTTCGTGGAACGTGAACCGCCACCGCCACCTCCGCCCAGGTGCAGCTCGACCCCGCCGCCACCGCCACCACCACACGCACCCTATACGCCGCCAAACGTGCCTACGAAGATGCAGGAAATGCTGAAAAGAATGTCACCTGCACCCGTGGTACCGAGTAGGGCGCCCTTAGCCGCGCCTGGCAGTGGGGGTTCTATTTCGTCGACAGTCAACGGAGTGCAGAGAGGTACGAGTCCCGTGTCGACTAGTAGTGCCAGTTCTGGGGGCAGACAACCAATGATTGTCCAGAATGGGCCACAGGTAAGTGTCCTTGACTGATGTATCGTGCGAGTCGTAGATCGGCGATCGACGACCTTGAAACGCACGAGTGAATCGTCGCTAACTAACCGACAGGTGCAGCAGCAGCTTTCGCAGCAAATGCAAGCTCTGAGCATCTACCAATCGAGCAACTCGTCGTCGAACCAAGTGGAACCTCCGCCGCCGTATCCCATAGTCTCGTCTTCCACGCCGGGTGTAGTGCAGCCGCCTTCGTACAGCGCTTCGATACAGAACCGGCAAAGCCCCACGCAATCTCAGCAGGACTACCGCAAGAGCCCGTCGTCGGGCATTTATTCGGGACCAACGTCGGCAGGTTCGCCGAGTCCCATTACCGTGTCGACCATGTCACCGAGTAATCACAACCAGTCGCAATCGATGGCACGGCCGACACCTCTGCAAGCGTGGGGCGCTCGTCAAGCGAAAACCCAACCGCCCATCATCATGCAGTCGGTGAAGAGTACTCAAGTACAGAAACCAGTGCTGCAGACGGCGATCGCGCCGACTTCGCCGCAACCCATCTCCGCGACAAGCAGTACACCGCCGCCTCCACCGAGTTACGCGTCCTCGATACAGCAGAAGCAACAAGCCCAACAGCAACAACAACAACAGCAACAGGCCCAGCAACAGGCCCAACAAGCCCAGCAGCAAGCCCAGCAACAGCAGCAACAACAGCAGCAACAACAGCAGACGCAACAGCAGGTCCAACAACAGCAACCACCTCCACCGGCTTATCCTCCAGTGGTTGCAAACAGTACCTCCAATTGTGGCGGCACGAGCGCCTCGCCGCTGAACATAGGCGTACCAGTTGGAGTACCCACTACCGAACCTCCGAGTTACGCTACGACGATGCAGGCACTCGCCGCTCAGAGGGGCATGCATCACCCGATACCGCCACCACCGTACGGTTCTACGTCTACGAGCGACGATTCCTGCATTGGCATGGTAAGGGGCTCTCCTTGTCTCGATCAACTTGGTCCGCGTTCCCTTTGGCAGGTCGCTTACGTAGCGCCTGACCTCGAGACCGCGATAAATGTTTACGTGAACGTGCGTGAACGACAGTCCTGCGTAATAACGCGGGCGTTGCCCGGGCAAAAGCCAAGACGAACTCGTTCAAGAACGTCTGCCGCGTTTGAGCGCGAGATTCTCCCGGTACGTTTAAGCGACAAAATCTCGACGATAAGCCGTGTAGCGTTACGCACGAAGGAGTCAAAGAAAAGAGAAAGTGCGCATTGAGCAAAAAGTACGCGAAGCATGCGCGCGAACGATGGCCAAGGCCGTCCTAATATTCCTAAACGAGGAAGACGCGAAAGAACGCGAAAATCCGACTTTGCGTGTTGTTTTCGTTGCACGGAGCCGCGTGACCGTAATAATTTGATAGCCATAGTGGTAATGCGAGTTTACTGACAGATTGGCGTTGATCCCTACCCCCAGGGCTCGTCGATGGAAAGTGGCTCGGCGCCTCGTTCCTCGCCAGTGGCACATCATCCACCGCTACAACGCAAATACTCACCAGCGCCGATGCAGGTGCGAGAAAGCTGCCAGCCGCATCCCTCGGAAACTCCGCCTCTACCTCCAACATCCTCGAGCTCGGTCACGGCAAACGCGCAGCGCAACAACGGTAATCATTCCGCGCTGCCCGATGCCGACAAAAAGACCGCCAGTGGCGCCGGTCAAGGTAATGGCCAGTACAAGATAAAGCACCAGTCACCAATACCCGAGCGCAAGCACATGAGCAAGGAGAAGGAAGAGGAACGAAGAGATTGCAAGGTGCGCAATTATTCGCCACAGGCCTTCAAATTTTTCATGGAGCAACACGTGGAAAACGTGCTCAAGTCGCACAAACAGCGGCTCTACCGGCGTTTCCAGCTTGAAACCGAAATGCAAAAGATCGGTTTGAGCGTCGAGGCACAATCCCAGATGCGCAAGATGCTCTCGCAAAAAGAATCCAACTATATCAGGTTGGTTACGCCGGGTTATCCATGGACCGACGATTGTACGCGTGGAAACGGACCGACTAACGATCGTTGAAATTCCAGGTTGAAACGAGCCAAGATGGACAAGTCGATGTTCACGAAAATTAAGCCTATAGGAGTCGGAGCTTTCGGCGAGGTAACGCTTGTACGGAAGCTCGATACGAATCAGTTCTACGCGATGAAGACGCTGCGGAAAGCGGACGTGCTGAATCGTAATCAAGTGGCACACGTGAAAGCCGAGCGAGATATCCTTGCCGAAGCGGACAACGAGTGGGTCGTCAAGCTCTATTACTCCTTTCAAGACAAAGACAATTTATATTTCGTCATGGATTACATACCCGGAGGCGACCTCATGTCTTTGCTCATCAAATTCGGCATTTTCAAGGAGCCCCTCGCGAGGTTTTACATCGCCGAGTTGACTTGTGCCGTCGAAAGCGTTCACAAAATGGGTTTTATTCATCGAGATATCAAACCGGATAATATACTCATCGATCGGGATGGCCACATCAAGCTAACGGACTTTGGGCTGTGCACGGGTTTCCGCTGGACACATAATTCGAAATATTATCAACAAAACGGTAAATCCACCTTTCTTTTTCAGTCGAATGCTCTTCGAATTTTGAGGATGCTTGTCGAATTGTAATTTGCTCGATTGAATGTAGGTCACAGTAAGCAAGATTCGATGGATCCGTCCGACGACTGGAACAACGAGTGCCGCTGCCTGCAGTTGAAACCGTTGGAACGACGAAGGCACAGAGAACACCAGCGTTGTCTCGCTCACTCACTAGTCGGCACTCCAAACTACATTGCACCAGAAGTCTTACAACGGACTGGCTACACGCAGTTATGCGACTGGTGGAGCGTCGGCGTTATTCTTTACGAGATGCTCGTCGGTTGTCCACCTTTCCTCGCTAATACTCCTGCGGAAACGCAGTACAAGGTAACTTATCGTTTCCTATTCGAGGCGCGTCGTCGCGTCGCGCGCGCGTTCGTAACGTTAGGGATTTATGTTACGATCGACTGTAACTTTATGATTGCAGGTAATAAATTGGGAAACAACGTTGAACATACCGCAACAGGCGAACCTCTCGCCAGAGGGTAAAGACCTGATTTTGAAGCTGTGCGTGGGCGCCGATCGGCGACTGGGCAAGAACGCCAACGAGGTGAAATCGCACCCGTTTTTCGCGAGCATCGACTTTGAAAAGGGTCTACGGCGTCAAACGGCGCCGCACATACCTCGCATACAGTACCCGACAGACACGAGTAACTTTGATCCGGTCGATCCGGACAAACTACGCAATTCCGAATCGTCGGATTCGAGCAAGTCGGACGAACACCTTGACAACGGCAAACCCTTTCATGGTTTCTTCGAATTCACGTTCAGGCGTTTTTTTGATGACGGCGGTGGGCCCGCCTATCCTAGTCGAATCAGCCTGGACGACAACGACAATCAAGGCCCTGTCTACGTATGACATTAGGCCAAGTGACGCGCGTGCCTACGCCTCTACTTATTTTTGTTTCGTCACGCGCGTTCAGGGTACACGTTTTTTTCTCTCCATTTTTATTTTTGCCTAGCTCTTCTCTTCGTAGTTTATTGGCGTCGATCAGCCATACCGGCGCACTTAAGTTTCCGTAAGCTAGTTGCCAAGTGAGACTCGATACTTTGATGACTTCCGAGCGAAGGTTTTGTCAGGTTGTTAAGCGAAATCTTCGGCGAAATCGACAATTGCTGCTTTTTGGAGTTGGATCATTATTATTACTCTTCTTATTTATTACTACTAATTGAACGTCAATAGCACTGTTTGTTCACTGAGCTGATATGCGTAAGGCGTCAGTCAAAGGTTTATTTGACAAAGCGCGAGTGAATCTGCAACTAGAACAAAGCGCCCCTGGGAGAAAATTCACAAGACTTTATCGTACGGTCAGATTCGGGCGTATCGGCCGTGCGCGTTTGCAGCTAACGTTTTTTTGTCCCTCTTATAGATTCTTTTCTTATAGATACTGTAGCTTGCCATTTACTCGGATCAGCTTTCAAGTACGGAGAAAGTACGCGTTCGTTTTTTAAGAGGTTTTAAGAGGTTTCAGCAAATACTGTGATATTGCAGATAATGGCATAATCTGGCTTATAGTTATTTTATTCGGAATAACGCGAACTTTCCATATTGATAGGTTGGCCAACGAGTTTCAAGAATTTACAGACTAAAGTATTCTTTCGGTCGATGCTCAACGCCCCAACCGTTGATGTTCCGTTCAACTACTTTTTACAAGCTTTTCGTCAATTTTATAGAAACTTACAACATTGCCGTGTTTGTGACTTTTACTATCAGATACGCCAAATGCAACCGATGCATCAGCCAAGGGCTATAACTTTCGCAATTTTGTAACAATGTCGTCGTGATTCGTCTTCTCGTAGAATGTAATGTGTTCATTGCATATCGTGTTATGCAGCTTTTCTTTACTTTTAAACGTTCATTTCCTTTCCTCGTAAACGCCTACTTGCTCCGCACTATCCGCCACACACACGGACACACGCTCGCTCACACTCGGACACGCATACCCACACGCACACGTATCTACACGTAGACTTGAAGTGCGATGTCTAGTATAACTTTAATAGGTCTTTTGTTTAAGATGTTATCGAAAGAGCCGGGGGAATCCAACACGAGCAAAAGCGTTCGCTTCCCTTCGGTTAGATTAATAATAAACTATACCGTTGCAATACCTTATTTATTGAAAACAACCATGTAAAAAGTATCGAAACGACGCACGCTAAGTAACGTGGTTGTCGTGCTCTCGGTATCCCGTGCAACAAAGAGCATTTTTTAAAAGCGCGTTAAATGCGAAATGATTCACTTCGAGCTTCTTTGTGGTCAATGGTTCACTCTCTTTAATTGTCAGTTGTTCACGGCGCGTTGTGCGGAGTCGCGTACAACGAGACGTGTCGATTACGCGGCGATGAAAGCGTTGTTTATCGAACGAACGCAGCACGCGTGTGCCTTGCGAGAACGGCGGAAACCCGTTAAAGTGCCTTCAATTCGTCTCGGCCGAACCGTCGCACACCGATTTTAAACGAAATTTAGATTTGTTATCTTTGATAATAATTGGATGTGTTCTTGTGAACAATGAACAAGATGTCGAATTTCTATCGTTTGTATGTACTGTGTACAAAAAATAATGAAATTGAGTACTCTATACAGGATAGTGTGTGTGTGTGTGCGTGCGTATGTGCGTGTGTGTGTGCAATTTCAAGGGGGGAGGGGCGTCGTCGAAAAGTAGGACGATTGTTCAAACGAAAAGCAAACGCATTAAAACGATTAGTCTTCGCCCTGATCAAGGATGAAAGGGGTATTTGAAAGAATAGAAAGGTGCAAAATACTAATTAACCTAGAGTATCGTTAAATTTCGTAGTCCCGACTAATTTATACCTAAATCATAGCCGATTGACGGTCCAGTGAAACAAACAAACAACAACAAAGCAATACCTGTGCGAAGCTAACAGAGGACCTGCATTTACGTTATTCAATCGATTAAGTGCCAAGACTGTATGGCGATTTTTGACGCTCGTTATTTGTGCTACTGTGAGAATATTTGTGATTTTCGGGACTGTTGAAAATGTTGCCTTCAATTATTTAAAATAACGAACAAACACATGGCCTTGCGAGCGAACTGAAATTTCGTAGGTTCATCCGAGACGGCGACGATGACGACGCATACTACGAAATCGAAAGTTCTCATCGCTCTCGAATAACGAATAATCGAAACTATGCAGTGAAACGTGTCGAGTTTTTTTCTGTTAACGAGTGTCATAGTTGAGCGGAGCGAGTATTGTAACTGGAGAGAGAGAGAGAGAGAGAGAACGCCGCTCGATACGTTCGACTGCTTCGTTATTTTTGGAAAGTTTATCAAGAAAAATTCTACGAATGAATAAAAAAAGCGCGCGCGAGTGATAGTCAAAATAGAGTGCGAGTGAGATCTGTTTTACGACACGTATACATGGAGTAAATAAACAATCGTGCGTTGCGATGTCGAGTGTCGATTCTACATGTACATTTTTTAATATCTCCTTCCCAATTGTAATTAATTCAAAGCAAACGGTAGCGAGAGATTAGTAAAAATTAAGCTTAGTTTTCTAAGGCTCTTATAATATATTACCGAACTTGTATAAATATTTTGGATGAGTGTTCTAAATTAAAAGTATGTTCAGTGCTTAAACCCCTTGTCTGTTAATTGATATTCCTCCTACGAATTTATCCTGATCGTCGCCGTTTCGCAGGTACGTGAAAGCGTTACAGTTACGTAACGACGAGCGCATCAACGTTTGAACGTACTAAACCGACCACGTGTGCCTCGTTTATTTATAGCGCACTAATGATATTAAGCAACTGTTTCACGATGCGGAATCAATATAATTGGCGCGTGGCATTTTTATTGGAATATCACGTGCAGACTACGACGTTTCAACGGACAATGAACAATGGCGTCGACAGTTATTGGGAGCTGTTCTGCACGCGTTAACGGATCGTTTGTTGCTTTCTCAGGCGAACCGCGATTCAAGCGATCCCGCTTTGCCTCGAAAAAAAAGACGAGAAAAAAAAGAATCGCGCAGGCGCTGTTTGACCGCATGGCGTGACAGACTGGCAGACGACGCGTTTCTTGGCTACAATAGCAATCTTCGTTATCGTTTGGTAGCTCGACATTTTTTCTACTTTTGCGTGCTGCAGTTCACGCAAGTTGACCGACGAAAAGTCATTAAATTTTTAACTACGAACGACTGAGAACGAACAATTTTCGTAAAGATGAATCGAATAAGAAAAGTACTAGCCAGTAAGGAGACTCGTGACTATTTCATGAGGTAATTCGTGTGACATTTTTCATTTTTTTCAGCGAATACACAAATACAACTCTCAAACTTAATAATTTCTCTGTAAAACCCGTATTCACGTAGCACGCACTTTTGGGGTCCTGCTGCGAATTGGCTGATTCCTATTGCAGCTATTGCTGATATCAAGCGAGATCCGAAATTTATCAGTGGCAAAATGACTTTTGGTATGCTAAATCCTATTAATATGCAACGCTGCTGTTACTTGGTCTCTGCTCGTTTAAATACATTTACATGCTTTATTTTTCAGCTTTATGCCTTTACTCCATGTGCTTCATGAGATTCGCTCTCAAAGTTCAGCCTCGTAACCTCCTGCTCTTTGGTTGCCATTTGACAAACGAGTGCGCGCAACTCACCCAACTCTACAGATTCTTGGACTATACCTATCAGGATAAGGAGCAAGGGAATAAATAAACTCCGCTCTGTAAAGCAAAGTCACGACTACTGCCAAAAAATCTAGGAAGACACACTCGACTGCACCAGCACTACTTCTGCGCATAGTATACCAAGGCTAAAGCTGCAGACAATCTATACGAATACCAAGTGCAGCGTATCGATCTGAATTGTTCCAATTTTTGAGATATAAGGTATATCTGTTTGATCGTTAGTTGACCCATTTCATGGGTTGTTTAGTTAGCGTAAATAATTTAAAGTGTAAATAAAACATAGAAAGCATGAGACTACTTTGAATATCAAATTTACTAAAGTGAAAATCAATTTAGGTTAATTGGTGCTACTGTAATAGGACGTGTTGAATTTGTTCATTAATTTTATCTAGAATTTAAATGAATAATAAAGGTTCGTTTTTAAAAATACTCGCTATTTGTATTTTTTCCCCCATCAACAGTTACAAATGTGTTCACTGTCACGTTAATTCATATTTGACACTGGTGGTGTGGACGCCATTTTTCTTTTTTAAAATCCTCAAGTTCGCTACGTCATTTCAAAATTATTAGTAATTCAAACCACATTGCTATTTATTTATCGATGAATAAGGATTTTTTGCCGACAACATCAACGGCTGTCTCTTTCATAATCGACCTTCAAACGATCGTCGCTGGCGTTACGTTCAGTTGATAAAGTACAAGTCAGTCATGACGTACCACCACCACTGTGTCGAAAAAGCTCTGGAACTAACGAAAATATGCATCAAACCCATTGCTTTTCTGACAAAATGGCTCAACGTGCGCCTTTTCGTCAAGATTTACCTATCAATTTTCGTACTGGTCTACGCTGGGGCCGTGGCAACGCTGCTCTACCTGCAGGAGCGCCTCGAGCGTAACTTCCTCGAGAAAGGATTGACCGGCAACTCGCGTCGATCGTCATGAGCGAAGCCAGCTGCGATCGTGTTTTTTATATTTCCAAGACCAAGACCAGACTCGGCGTTAGTTTTTCGCTGAGGTTGAGCTGCTGCTGTAAAAATGGTGATTTCGACCGAACAAAAAGAAGATCCAGAAACCACGAGCCTCCTTGAGAACGGACTGGCTTCGTACGACGTTTGTAGCGGTGAGTTTTAGAGACGTAGTAGGCGAATTGTTTTTTCTCGACTCAAGGCTCACGTTGTTAGTTGTACTTACGTTTTGAGTGAACCTTCACCGAGCTTTATCGAGAAGGGATAAACGTTTCCATTCATTGTTGCATTCTCTTACAAACTACTATCACAGTCTCAATAGGCAGGAAGGCCGACGAATAATTAACGTAATTCTTGATTTTTTTCAACACTTTTTTTATTTAGCAGTATATAAGTCGCGATGGATATAAAATTTGTAAAATGTAAAAAAAGTCATTGGACGGAATGCACTTTAATGAACTGGACGGAGAGTACATCGCATGGATCGTTGGTCAATAATACTAAAATAACTAATAGAACACAGTCATAAAATTCAAATAAAAACTGCAGTTACGAACGCAAACTTGTAAAGTATCAATTGTCTTTGTCAGTGAGAAACGATTTCCGAGTACGTAAAGGTTTTTTTTTTCACGACATTGCGTGCCACGTTACGATAGACTTACGTAAAAATCCTACGAAACAAACTAAATTGGTACGTTGTTCTAACAACGAGATTGTTTGTGCTTTGGAATCTTGGGCACTTATCGGATAAGGCTTTGAAGATGCAATCACTATCGTACAAAAGTATCAGTAGAGCTTGACATACGGAGTAAAAATGTGTTTAAAAGGCACAGCATCGTTCTAACATTTCAACATTTCAACGGATTTACTTGTCGTATCGAAATATCCGCGCTAAAACGGTAGGCAGTTTGCTTTCTCTTAACGTTAAAACTAAGGGAGGAAAGAAAACCTCGAGCCAACACAACCCGAGATCTTCTCTCTTCGGACGGATCAACGAGTTTAGTAGTATAACTCTGAGATTCATTCGTGTAGGTACTTGGTAGATTGAGCGAGTTTTACCGGCGATTCAACCGGAAAAATAGCGCTATGCTCAGCACGAGTAGTACCCAGCTGGATTGTACCGAGGCAGCTCCAGCCAAACGGCATTTGTAAATGTCGTACCTAGAAATAATCGAATAACGAATGTGGTTAGCGTCGTTTATCGCAATCTTTTCGCAGGCTCTCGTACAATGTAACTAATTGACCTTATCTAATTCGAGTCTCGGCAGAATACTGCGCAATAGTACGTACAAACGCGACTATTCGTCTCGCGATTCTTCCCGTTTCATTCGCAAGGTATCCATCGTTTGTCGAAGCGACGTTTTTTTATCGCATCTTTGACTTCAACTGTCGTTCTATCGACATAAACACCGAGCGATCCCCGAATCTAATACCAAAAATTAAGGGTTGTCTAATTAATGTAGTATTTTGGATGTAGTGCAAATAGTAGTAGAGCCTCAAGGGCGTCACGTATCCAGTTATGCTAATTCGCTCGATGCGTTTCGTTAAGAAAAGGTCCCCTATTCAGTTTCGACAAACTCTGGAAGATTTTGCTTTCTCAAAGTTCAAGTTTTCATCGAACATTTAGCGAACGATCGTCGACTACGATCGTCGACCACGTTGACAAAGCGCGTACTCGAGAGAGCCGACGTTTCATTTCGAAAGATGCAGCAAGAATAGCTAGTGACGCGACGCTGGCAAGTAGCGTTGGTTTACAATCCAACAAATACCCGAAATCCTGCGATGCTTCATAGAATAGCAAACTCACCTAGTAACTTTGTCATCGACGACGTTGGTGAATTCTGCCTCAACGAGTTGTCCATCGAAATACGTTATCAGATCTTCAAGTGGATACTCGTATCCTTGCTTACACTCGCACTTGTAGCCTCCGCTGTCGAATCCACGGCCTAATATCGGCACACACTGCGTAACAAACGGATCAAACGGCGTAAAAAGAAGAACAAGACGAGGGATAACGAAATACGAAGATGAAAAGAACAAATAAACATGAAAAGCCGTTTTCTCGTGTTGGTCGACGAGGACGATTAATGCCATCGCTGAAAGTCTCCATTATGATTCCCGCCATTAATTACGTTGCGTTCGACGACGTTCGAAGGCGGTGGCAGTCAGGCGGGCTCGTACAATTAGAGAGAACGAGAGAGCGAGCGAGAGAGAGAGAGAGAGAGAGAGTGCGACAAAAGTGCAGGAATAGAAGAATGCGCATAAGGCAAAGAAGAGAACTCACGTATGAGGATTTTTTGTCGCACTTGTGCGTCCCCTTGAACGCGTTGGGAACATTGAATTTATCGTCACACTGGTTGATATCCAGCTGTAGCATGTCCATGGTCACAGTAACGACACCCCTGTAAGTGTCTTAATGTTAAATATGATCTTCCTTTAACCTCCCTAAGCGAGCGAGCGAGCGAGCGAGAGAGAGAAAGAAAGAGAGAGAGAGAGAGAGAGAGAGAATCACTGCGCGTTTCATCCTATATAGAACCTCCAAACTATTTCACCCTCTCTCTCTCTCTCTGCTGCTGCTGCTGCTGCTGCTGTTGCTTATTCTTGACGGTGACCCCCAGTAGAGCGTCCCCCGAGAGAACAGGTTCCTCGCTCCAACTATCTCACACTCGTGCCGCCTGGCCTTACGGCCGATACTTACTTGAATTCCAGTTTGTCTTTGAGGCTGTCCCAGCCGAAAAAGGGGGATGCATAGGTAATTAACCATTTCTTCACTTTGCCGTTACAATCGAAGTAAGGGACGGTCCAGTAGCCGTGGTTCAGGTTTGCCGCCCTGGAACATGCACCATACAACAGACACACCAAGTCAGTAGATAGATAAAAAGCGAGAGACAGAGACAACGAACGATGAAGAAGAGGAGGAGACGGACGAGCCGACCCGCCCCATCCGCAAGCGCATTAAAATAAATTACACGTACGGCCAGCGCAGATAACCCCCCGCGAAGTGTTTTTCTTTCTCGCTCGCTCGTTCTGTCCCTCTCACTCGTTGTCGTTGACGCCTCTGTGGCCGAGGCTTCCTCTATTTGCAGAGAGTTATGTGGGAAAGTTCAAGCGCGCCATTGAACTGAAATCCCAAAAGGGAGAGCGAGCGAGCGAGCGAGCGAACAACCGAGAGCTCGGATGTTTTTATTTCGGGCAAAAATTTATTAAAGGGTCGTAAACATGACGAACGAGAGACGCGAACGGGTCGGCTTTCGGCTGGTCTTACTCTCTCTCCCGTACCTGTAGAACGTCGGGAAGTGCTCGTATTTTTTCTGCGATTCCCCGGTCTCGTTGTAGCGCACCATCATTTTGAGGAAGTATTTCTCCAGATCGTCGTGATTCGCCATCCAACGGTTCTTCAGCAGCGTGAACCACTCGTTCTTCGTGTAAATCTCCTCTGCAATAACAATTCGCTAATGAAGGTACGTTTATTCAACGCGCGCGCGCACACACACACGCACACGCACACGCACAACTGTGAGCTATACGTAACGTTTGCGTTCGGCGTTCGGCGTTCGTCAGTTGAGAAGGATTGCGCAACCCCTTAGATTTCGCAAAGAAGCGTTACTTACCCGAAGAGTTCAATCTAGCCAGATCTTCGACCTTTAATTTGAGCGCGTTGCGCTCCTCTTTGTAGGCGTAGGGCGCAAAGTAGGTGCGGTTGGTAAACTTGTTGCGGTCCCAGTAGATGCCAGCCGACCACATCCTCGAGTTGCCAAACAGTAAGGCAACTACCTCGGCCAACATTTGGTCCTCGTTCAATGGCTTATCGGCGATACGCTTGCCGGAGTAGACTTCCTCGGGGTCGGAAACTTGCAGGAACGCGCTGATAAAGTTGGCTAAGCGAACGGCCATTTTCGCCTCGTTCTCGTAGAACTCGTCCGCTCCGAAACCAATGTCACCGGGCAGACGCATTTGTTCCCTCGTGTACCTGAACGACAAATATGATCAGTCGGTAAAAGTCGCGGAAGCATCGCAAGTCGACAAACGCGCTCGACGTACTTGTGACAATTTTTCTCATGAACGTGATTAATGAAGTCCAACACTTGATGAATGTTCATCTTGCTGTCGTGTAACGAGCCGGGTCCAGCCGTAAAGTTCCTGTACTCGAAATACTCCTCGAGATACTTTTCCCTCCTGATGGGCGTCGCCTTTGTCAACTCGACAGGTCTCTTTTGAATCCCTAAAACGCCGAGATAAAATCGTTACATTTCAATCACAATCATAGGATTGGACGAGTGAAGCGAAAAAGTAGCATTTACAGCCAATCCTTGAGCAATCGAATCCGTTATAGTATTGCTCGGGAGACGCTCGCTCGATGATTTCGCCGAGATAGGGTCGTCTGACCGTGTAAGGTAATCGCCAGCCGGGCTTGCATTTGCACATGTAGCCGCCTCTCCTGAATCCCCATCCGTGCAATGGCTCACACTACCGATTTAAAATCTACGTTACAATGGAGCGTTTCAAACAAGCGCGTTTCGTCGATTAATTTCGATTAGACAACTTTTACGTTTGTGCACTTGACAAAGTGGTGCGCTCTACTTATTATTAGATTGCGAACGAACATTTACTCGCGCCTTGTTTCGGCTTGAAAAAGTCGAACGTCGAATGCATTACCTCGGTAGTCTCGCGCTTGCACCTAGCGGTATTAGCGAATTTGTTGGGTCCCATGTTTCCTTCGCCTCGAGGACATTGATTGATATCTATCCTGTCAAAGTCCATTTCCATAACGGACACAGCAGTGTACCTGAAATTGACACAAGACCAATCAATTGTCGCAACGGCAAATTTGTTCACCGTCTTCCGTTAAACGACGTTTCCGTTAGAATTAAAATTGATCTTTGAGAAGGTGCATTTGTACTGCCAAGTTTACGGCGATGGCCAACTTTGAGACCCTACAACTAGATGTTGCAGCACGCCACAAGTCTATGGGAAAGAGACTTTTATCATTAGTAAGAGACCGCACTAGCTTTGTAGAGATCATCTAAAAAGTCTAGATTTTTGAAATTTGACTACAGGCCCTTTTTAATCCCTTAAGTGCTTTAATCCTATCGTCCCATAGTATTTCACACGTGTGAGCAACATGAAAGGACAATCTTGCTCGACCAGTACAGATAGGACACACACCCTCTTTGAGGGACACAAAGGGGGTTGCGAATAAATTATAATAATAATAAGCAGGCAATCGTCCCCTAGCGTCTATCTGTGCATTCTGGGGACAATGCAATTTTTTAAAAATATTGGAACTCAATGCATGCAGACAGTTGCATCGTTGCATCCGCTGCTTTCCCTGGAGAAAAATTACCTGGGAATCTCTATGTGTCTGAATCCCGTGTAACGAGGGTACAAATCTACAATTGGAACAACTGCTGCGAAAAGCCAACGGTTTGAGCGTCCACAGTCAAAATAGGGTCTTATCCACTTCACTGGTCCATCCTCCTCGTGAGCACCTGAAATTCGAGTTTATTATAAAAAAGACAATTTTTCAGTCTTTCCAAGTTTCCAAATTAGCATACCTCTGGGACCGTGGAACGTGTGAGTAATGTTGGTGTTATTCGCATATCTAATTTCTACTTGGTACGTTATCTTGGTGTCGTGTCTCTTTGGATCGTCAGGCAACCATTTCTTGTACCTGAAAAATTGGAAACCGTTAGAAAACCAGTTCTCTCAAATTTTTATCGGTTAGCAAAATTGCACTGTATTAAACTGGACGACAGTTTTGTGCTTCTCTTTGAATTACCATTCGTTTATTCTGTAGTAGTCGGTTGTATAGTCTTTGCTGAGTTGATTAGATGGAAACGCACCCAAATCCTGAACTGAAAAGGTATTTCTGGTAGAAATTCTCTCTAGATGCACAGGATCGTTGAAATCGTCGAGTCTAAATGTCCTAGGAGCAAATCTAGGCATGGTCTTGTTGAAGAACCCTCGATAGGAAGATGTGAAGGACATATTGGGAGCAAAGTAAACAGCAGAGGCGTTGATGTAAGGATTGGCAGATACATCAGCCACAGTGGATAGGAAATAGTACATCATTCCAGGATCGTAAGTGTCATTGATGGGTGGCTTATAGTTCCTCGACTGAAGTATGTAACTCCAGTAAAAGCTCCTGGTCAGGGCCATATTGTGCAAGTGAAGTAAAGCCGTCCTATTGGGAAAGATGGGATTGATGTTGATTTCCTTGATGTCTGGCAGGTGTGAAACGGTATCGGAGTCCAGGTAGAGATCGTCAAGATGCTGAATCTGACAATTGTCCGCGTTAATTTTGTCAAGTTTGTGACGAACATCGTCGAAAGGATCTCGAGCCTGCCAATCTGGAGGTCCATCGTCACTTCTGTATATATCCTCGTTGTAATTCTGGGCCCAGCCTACGCCCAACAGGTAGCAGGCGACGAACACCGCCGCTGCCACGCGCATCATCGCGTTTCTTTTGTCGTTCGCACTAAAAATCACGGACAAACTCTCGTATCAATTCTGCTGCATTATTAGAATTTTCACGAAATTTTTCGTTCCTTTTGTTTTATCAAGTCACCAAACGACCGAATTTCCGTTCATGAGAAAACGCGACGATTTGTTGTGAACGAGGTAACCGCCGCCCAACGTACGATCACGTCGCGCACGTAGTATGTGAGTAAGCGCGAGTGAGAGAGAGAGAGAGAGAGAGCGAGAGAGAGGCAACGAGAGTGGGAGAGAGAGAGAAACAAACACGCCCATGGAGTGGAATTTTAAGTTTGTCACACACTTGCACACACTGTACCTATAACACGCTACACGTCACCGCGGCAATATCGCGCCTGGTGGACTCGATATTAATTTGGTCATTTTCTTGAGCAAGTTCGTTTGGAATTGCCTATTCGATTTGGTTTATTTTCCAAGCGTGTTGTTAACGACATTTTCCAGTACCAAATGACACTTTCATCTTGCTTCGTGGATCGTCATCGAGTTATGGGATTTTTTCCCACACGACGCATTTTCATTTTCTTTCGTTAGAATTTAACGTAACGTCAAGGAAATAGGCAGACGACGATCATTTACATCGCATTGAACACAATTATAAATAAATCATTCAACCGGTACTAGGAAACGTTGATTTTTGTACGAACAAAACGGGGCAATAGATACTGTTACACTATCAAATATATCATGCTAATTCGTTAGAAAATTCGATACAAACGTTTCGTCTTGACAATATACATAAAAATATTTGCGGTAAATTAATTTGAAGAAATAAATGAAAAAACACTGTGCCTAAAATGACGAAACGGGCAACAATGCACAATTGCTTGTCTTCTTTACTTGAAATTATTGGTCTGATGATTGCTATAAATGAGTCAGTTGAGGCGACCCAATAAATTCTATCTCTTGTTTTTAAGTAAATACGAGAGTAGTGAAGGTCGTGTCGGTTGCTATTAAACAGAGACCCTTGCCATTATTTCAAAGTTCTAACCAGTAAAATTAATCGGCCGGCAAGCCTGAACAACCAATCGTCTCGAAAGAATATCAGAAAAGAGCAATGGCCTTGAAATTTGATCGTGTCCGTTGTACGAACGACTAGCCAGTCAAGTACACGCGATGGACGTGCGAAGATGAAAACGAATAATTTTTAGTAAAAAAAGCCCTTTAAGTACGACAAAGCCTCTCTTACGCCGTTTGTTGAGCATCGTGAGCGTTGTGAACGGAGCTTGACGTTCAAAGACAGAGAGAGAGAGAGAGAGAGAGAGAGAGGGCGTCTGGTACTCGGCTTTGGCACCAGTGACGTCACGAGCGAGAAAGAGAGAGAGAGAAAGAAAGAGAGAGAGTGAGCGCTCTTCGCCTCCCGCGCGCGCGTCTACCGCGAGAGAGCGAACGAGCGACAGAGACAGACAGACAAAGGCTGCCGAGGAGAGTTCGCGGCGCGGCGTCGAACGACCAGCCAGCCCATTACATTTCCCTTGGGAGAGCATGGAAATCATCGCAAGCTGTGCATATTAAACTTGTCAACATAGAGCTTCCGTCGATCTAAGTCAATAAACTTCAGCCTTTTTTTTTTCATTTGCCAATTTCTTATCGTGAGTTTTGTGCGGAGAATCGGCTTGCCAACGCGCACACATATATACCTCGCCCCGACCACATTCACCTACGCAAGGACTTTTTTTGCCGATTGCAGTGCTAGCGAGATCGACTTGGGCTTCTCCGGAGCTTTTGCCAGGTATTTCTTTTAGAACTTTGCTCATTTTTCTTATCGTTATTTGCTTCGATTTCAGTGCAATCGACGTGGTGAATCGGCTAAAATATAAGTGGGAGGGGAAATTTCGACGAGGACTACGATTTTGCATCTGCAAAAATGAGGTTAAGTTTCGCGAATGCAGAGAGAAAAAAAGAATGAGAAAGAGACGAACGAACAGAAAGAACGAAAGAGAAAGAGAGAGAGAGAGAGAGAGAGGAGCGCCATCCGGATAGGTTATAATTTCCGCCCGCGGATGTTATCCATTGGCGCGGCCGAGCAAATTTTTGCACGAGCGCACTTTGGTGTGGTGTGCAGGCGCTGCTGTTGCTTTTTTCGCGAACGGAAATCGACGATGCTGCTGCCGCTGCAACGTTGACGATGATTCACTGTTGCACAGTCTGCTGCATTCCCGATGCCGATTTCGCTTTTTTTCCGTTATTTTCTTTAGATCGCTTATCTCCGTTGAACTTAATTTTAACAAAACTATTTTTGAGTGGAATTTGTTTCTGGATAGGACGGGAAGCCACGTGATATTACAATGTTCTTTTTGTTCGGCCTAACCGCGCGTCGTTGAAGCGTTTTTTATTAATGGGTTCGAGTGATTGGGATCGACGTACGTGGACGTTTTGACACGCGCGTTTTGGCGAATTGGTAGTGCCTTAAAGCTAACAGATTACAGGCACGTACCGATAACGATTCCGTAGGAGATATTTCGCTGCGTGCATTGGCAACGTGTTGCAACGATATTTCGCAATACACGTCGAGAGCCACAAGTTGGTTCGGACGGGAAAATGGAAAAGCTCGCGGCAAGTAGTACGGGTCGATCGATTGATTTTCAGTGGAAAAAAGACGTTACACGCCTACACGTGGCCGTAGCCACGGTAGCTTACGTTTGCTCGTTCGATTATCGCAATGCGTCATTCGATTTCCAATCAAACGTCATTCCATATGCCCAATTAACGAACGCTCAGAACCCATCGAGTGGTCCGTTGAGCCTCAATTTTCGGTGGAAAGCAAGCCACGGGTGTGCAAAGATAACCATTGTTGTAAATGTAGTCGCCGGGGATTAGCGTTCGTCAATGCAGTGCGAGAGACGGAGAAAGAGAGAGAAAGCGTTATCGGTCGATGGGCAAAATGACTGCGGTGTGGTGGCAGTCTTGTCGAGTTGTCGAATTTGTCGTTATCTATCCGTCATATTTATAGACCTCGCTTTAGAGAGACACGGAGTCATATTCAATAGCCCTCTCCTTTGCGTCTCGAAATAAACCGTTCGGACTGCATAACCAACCGTTCTCTCTTTAAAGAGAAACAATTTTCGACGGGTTTTTACTCTTTTTTTCTTCTTTCGCTGTCTTTGTTCGTCCCAAACGTCAGATCGCTCGCCGCAGCGCGACTGACACTTATAGAGTAACCGTCGAACGTTTTAGACCAAACAAAGGAGGGGGAGTATGGGAGCTTTCGCGTTTGTTGCTTCCTAAACTCTTTTCGCGAATTCCCACACAGGAGTACACAGTGCACAACTGCAACAAAAAATAATCAAAACAAAACAGTTGTTCCCTGGAAAAAAGTTACGGCAAGAGTCTTGGCGCTGCACACATCCCTTTTTGTTCATCCTTGACCGCAATCTCCTTTAAGGTTCTCTTTTCTTCTTTTTTCTTCTCTCTCGTTTTTTTCTTTTTTTTCGCTCTCCATGCGGCGCGTTTTTACGCGAAACGTGTATGGCTCTCTTTCTCTTACTCGCAGATACATATTCCCATCGTGAGCGTGACTTAATAGGACATAACATCGCGGCCCGGACCCATTATCATGCAAATACGTTGCGCGCGCGCGCGAGAGAGAGAGAGAGAGCGCCCCCTCGACTCGCGCGATGACCCCCCCTGTAGACGACACGACCTCCCTTTATACGTACGTATACGTGTAGAAGCGCCTAGCGAAAGGCCCCGTTTAATCGAGGAAATTAAGGAGAGAGTAAGCAAGCAAGCAAGAGAGTGAAAGAGACGGACCGAGAGAACGAGCGATGCGCTTTTCGACGCGCTTAGAACCCGACGACGATTCGAGTGTCAAAGTAAACCTACTCGCCCCTAATCACGCGTACCTTCCTTTGTTCACTCAAGCCTGCTTGCCGCATAAGCACACGTCGCTTGCTCTTCTTCTTCTGCTTCTACTTAGTTCTACCGGCGTCGTCGTCGTCGTCCTTGTACCAGTAGTAGTGGCGGTAGCGATAGTCGCGGTGATTCGCCCCACTACTGGAATATCGATCGACCAAAGCCGATCATCCCTGTCTCGTTTGCCTCCGATCGAGCTCGTTGTTACACGTCGCACACGCGACGTTATTACGCGTGGTCCTCGTTATAACGTGCTTTTGGATGGATTGTTGCGCAAGACGCGCCATCGGGGGACGCGTGACAAAAATCACCGTTATTTTCCCTTCGCTCGTTTCTTTTTCGTATTCCAGCTTGTAAACTCGTTGGCTTTTTAATCCTCTAGCCGACGACGTACGCTCGGAAAATAATTATCGTTACGAGGAAAGAGGAACCCTCCCGCGGCAAACGGTTTTCTGCACAAAGCAAGTTTTTTAATGGGACACAATCGGACTATTTTCCAAGTACAGTCGTTGAGCGTCAATCCAACGCCGGCCAGCCAGCCAGCCAGCCATTGAACTACGAAGGAGGCTGGTTTTGAAGGGTCGGACGCGTTAATGAATATCTCGATGAAACGTTGGACAAACGTCGGAATTTTCCGGAAAAATGACCGAAAAAATCCGGCTGAAGAGCTAAAAATACACTCGATTACCGTTGCAAGTGATCGCGGCCTAAAGAATACTCGACACTCGTCGACACTCTCGTTGATCGTAACGAGGTATTCTAAATTGGAACACACGGACACAATGACTCAATTCGATGACATGCAACTATTGATTTTATTAATATATAAACATTCGATAAGAGATATCTTCGGTCTTATAGCAAATAAAGATAGCGTGCGCTACACTTTTTCTCTCGACATTAAAGAAAAGTGATGAATTGTCGCCAGGCATAAAATTAAAAATTGATATTGCTCTTCGTACCGCTTGATTTATCTCCGAACGATCATCGTGATTGCAAACGTATCGTTATTTTGCCTTGCTATCCGCGTTGCTGTGCAAAGATAGACCGCTGGATTCGTTATAATACAGACGGAAGAACAAATCACACCATACGGCGTTTATCCACGAAAAGATTCCCAAGGTACATTGAAACAAAAGCAATCGCATTCTCATGGCAAACGTTGAAAGAAAGGAGAGAGGGAGAGAGGGAGAGAGGCGCATGTGCATTCGGATGTATAAACGGTAGCAGGTGCGGCTGACCGCTTGGCCTGAGAGAGCATCGCGCCAACGGAGCAAGCTGCAACGGCTCTTTTTCATGCACTTTCCATCCATGTGTTTGCGCGTGTTTTTATACAGGAAGTAATCTCTCCTTTGTCCTCGCTCTCTCTTTCGATACTCGTTACGGCAATCCTCGAGCCGATAAACATTTCACTGCAATTCTCCAATTTCCTCGCTGGCTTAAAAACAAAAACAAAAAATCCTTCCGACCCTTCTCTCTCGCTCTCTCCCTCCCCCTCCCTCCCTCCCTCCGGCTGTTTATAAAAATCCGCAACAAGTAGAGAGAGAGAGAGAGAGAGAGAGAGAGAGAGAGAGAAACCGGGTGTTTCGTGTTGCACAGATGTCGCGCGTACATTTTTTAGGGGGAGGCATTGTACAGGGCGCAGCACGTGGACCCGCGAACGAACAGAAAGAGAGAAAGAAAGAAAGAGTTGAGCGTAAAACACGTGTGTGCCATACAAGTAAAATCAGTCGTGGTAAAGCGTTGTAAGACGAAAGGACTAGGCGATATACGCGCGCACACACCCACGCATGCACATACGTACACACGCACGATCTTCCTCATGTTAGGTATCTCGTACGTGCACACGCAAAACTCCATAACGTATCTTTCTTTTCCTTCTTCCATTAACTCTCCGATTTGATCGATCGATTCTTACCCGTGGATCTTTTCGTTCGTTCGCTCCTTTTCTTTTTTTTCTATTTTTTTTGTTTTTTGTTTTTTTTTACAGTGGCGAGAACCACCGCCACCATCGTCGAAATCCGAGAACTCCTGTTGCTGCTCCTTCTTTGGCTCCGTCAGCTGCAATCCGGCGATCATCGTCAAACTGAGAGACTGAGAGTACGTAATTGCATGATGCTTTCGCTTTCCGAACTACTTCGTCATTTCTCGCAATATTATTTTACATTATTTTATGTATTTGCCCGCCGAACGACAAACGATACACCTATATATCGTATGATAGTCGTGCACGAGAGAGAGAGAGAGAGCAAGAGAGGGGAGAGGACAGGGAGCAGGTTCCGGTGTTTACCGGTGAACAAAAAATTTTCTCATAGAGAAAGAGAGAGGATGCGCGCGAGCGCGAGGACAGGTTTTCGCTGGGGGTCCAAAATATCAACGGGGGAGAGGGGAGAGAAATACGTACACCGGCTCTCTCTCTCTCTCTCTCTCTCTCTCTCTCCGTGCTCATCCTGAGAAAAATCCCGGCATCCGTCTGTCTCTGTCTCTTTCTCCGCGTATGCGTGTATGTATAAGCGCGTATAAGTCGTCCGCATGTGCGTCGGACGCTGTGGCGATCCTCCCGATATTTACGTGGGAAAGGGCTACGCGCAGATGCTCAAGCAAAACTAGCAGAGAGAAAGAGAGAGAGAAAGGCGCGAGAGCGAAAAGGCGAGTAGGTGCATTGTCGTTGTGCATCCGATCGAGCCTAATTCGACCTTTCCTGGTCTATATACCTACGTATACGTGCATAGATACATTCGCGTACACACGCTTCGAAGCACTGTTTTTGCGGCCACTCTTTCTTCTTTTTTAATTTCTTTTCTCCTACGAGGAGAGCCTATGGTACTTTACCTCTCTTGACGTATGAACGGCATTTTTCTCGCCCGTCGATTGTTCACCGCTAATTTGATCTTTGTCCCAATTATTTTTCAAAAGGGTTCGATCTTTATACGTGTATCGCTCGATCAACGCGCTCGGTCTTTGGCAGCCAATCAACGATCGAATCGGCAACGATGAGAGTATGACCCAATTATTTTCTAATCGCACGTGCGTTTGCTGTGGTGAATCGTAGCTCGATACTTTTCTCCTTTTTCTTTTTTTGACCGATTTACCGCTTCAACTACTAATAGTCACGATTTTTTTAATAGATAATTGCATTTTATCGATGACAATTGGCTATTGAATTGAATTCTAACGATCCAAACGATGGCTTGCTCTGGACAATCGGTGCGATTACAGCAAGAAACCTACGTAAAAATCCGCTCCATTAGACGAAATACCAATGTTTTTTGCAATATCAAATAGAAAATTATTCAAATCCGCCTTATCGTTGGAGATAAAGCGCGATAACGTATCTTAGCTTGTGTAGTTGGTTCGAGTAAGCAAAGATATTATTAATGGTCTAAACGAATTTGAAAAAAATAAGGAAAACAAAGCTGATCTACTCGAACTCGTTGAAACAATGAATAATAGCGTCGACAATTGACGTTAAATTGTGCCGATAACATACCAAGACCGTTGGCTTCAAAGATAGAGGGAGAGGTAGAATAAAATATGCCGTAAGAGCGTTCGACAGACACATGCGGGTATCATCAAGTCCAATTCAAATGCAAAAATGAAATGATCGACAAAACGAATTGAAATGCATACAAGCTCACGTTCAGACGTCGAGTGAGACAGAGAGAGAGAGAGAGAGAGAGAGAGAGGCAGCAGCATAGCAGAAACCGGACGCATATGTGCACGGTATGCCTTATGTGCGTTGGGAGAATAGAGAAGTGCGAAGGATTTCTCGGCGGAGAGACAGAGATCGACGCCCCCTTTGTAGAAAAAAAACGAAACGAAACCGATAATTCAAATTTGTCGTGCGCTCTAAAGTAGAGGTTTTAGTGCCTCTCTCGCGAGAGCATCGGAGAGGTGAGAGAGAGAGAGAGACAGAAGCGTGCATAAAATATTAATTTCGGTAATTTATGCAAGCCAAAGTGTCCGACGCCTCTGAACGAGTTTCTCGCGAAGGGGCTAAAACGTAGAACGCAAAACTTACATAAGGGGCACAAATCGCAACTCGGGGAGGATGGACACGATACGCTTTCCGTTTCTCTCGTCTTCTTTTTTTCTTATCTTTGCTGCGTTACCAAGCGCGCCTTTTTGTTACATTGCTATAACATGCTACGTGCGAACTGCAATGGCAATTTATTATTCGAGCAAGGCGTGTATCATCCTATTTTTGCTTGCAAATTTTAGTTACACGCGGTATTGCGTTTGCGTACTGCTGGTCTGCCTCGTCGAGTGTTCTAACGAAATATCGGTTAAACAAAGTCCCGACGAACGTTGTTGCACGTTGAACACGTTTCTGCAGTTATATCGAATAGTATTTGTATATTTTTAACGCGATCACAACTTTCTTGCGAATTATACTTTGTCGATATTACGACTTCTGAACTTCCCGTTTCCCATGCGTATAGCTCGGTCGATATTTCGATATTTCGGAATACTCGAACGAAATAGTTTTCGCCAGATTTCGAGCGATGCAGCGCGTTTAAACAATAATTCTGAATTCTTCGTTTTTCTTGAATAAGTTGCCGTGTTGCGACGCGTTCCGACGAACAATAAAAAAACTCGAAAACTCTTGGTCGACGAGTTATTTGTAAGGCGCAAAGTTGTCGTGTGGCAATCACTCGCTTTTTTTATAGTAAGACGTCGTGCGAGTTTTTTTTTAATTACCGTAACTTATCTGTAGTTTGCATTTATGAATATACAAAGGCGTTCGTAACGTTTTTGCACTTTTATCATCTTGAAAAGTTCAAACTCTTAAATGGAAAATAGAAAACTGAATGGGCGTTTTACCGTTTATTTGCTTGGTATGTATTTGGGTTTTGAACGCCTTGTCGCCAATTATTCGTCGATAAATGTTGAGATTAACGCAGCGAAGCGGTTCAATTGGGCAAAGTAAGACACTTGAACAGTCGAAAGATATGTACCAAACCAACGATACTTTTGCACAACTACGCGTCTCGTACACTCTACGACTAAAATCACGTTTGCGGACGATGGAAACCGTTTTTCTGGTTAAAACGTGTGTTTTTACGTAATACACGTACGTGGAATGTTTTTTCGCGGAGTATCCTAAAATACCGGTACACGTGTCGAAGAAAGCGCAACTGCGCTATAGCTATTGTCTAGTATACGGATATCGTCCGTGTGAGCATGTACAATGGAACTTTTTGAAGGGCTAACGTCGTAGATTTGACGTTGCGATAGCTCAACTCGTACTAAAGTTTCATTTACTCGACAAGGATTAAATTAAACGCGAGACGTAATTGTAAGATCAAAGGGCTCGTTGGCGAATTAAAACAGTTCTTTCTGGAATCTGCCGAACAAACGTTCGTATTGTACGATTTACGAAGAACGCAATGTCGTTGTAAGTGTTCTTGTTGGAAATTAGACGAGTTAATAAGACACGCGTATTGTTTAATTGCTCAAAACAACCATAAAACACCATTAGCGATTCTTTTCAATTGACTAATCAAGAATGTTACGAGTCGGCTTATCTGCTCAACGATAAGGAGAAAAGCACACGATTCTCCTAGGTGCTAGTAAAAAACTTGAATTTTGATGTGTTTTGCTAGCGATACAAAGAATACGTGCATTTTTTAACGTATTTTTTTCAACGTCATCCGACGTTTCAACGATTACTGGCCATTCACCTCTATTCGTTTCCGTCGAAAGATGATAGTTCTTGCAATACGAATACACGCGTGCCGGGTGCAATCAACTCGTGAGAACGAGGGGCTAATTCTTCCATTGAAAACGCCTATCGTCACGCGTAATATTGGTCGTTTGGAGCGTGACAAACAACGTCAGAAGTATCGGTATTTCTGTTGGTAGCGATAATTTCACTCAACGATTGCTGCATAATTGCACGGATTCGAACAATGCAAAGCTTGGCCTAAATTCGCATCTGCGCGCGAGCAAGCGCAGCCTACTCGCATCCGGCATGCACTCGAGGACGTAAAAACGCGTGCATTTTGTAAGAAAAAAAGAAAAAATAACAACGAAGCCGAAGAATGGCGTCGTTTCTCTTTCTGCCTCGCTATTTATTTTCGCACCATCGGTCTCCGTGCGAGCAACAGCAGCGGTACGAAAAAAAAACAAAAAAACGAAAAAACAAAAAAACAAAAAAACAAAAAAATAAAGAAAAAAGAAAAAGAGGTGCGCGAAACCGCAGGACAATCGAAAAGCAAACCAGACGCTTGGTGCGTTCGCACCACAGGCAACACAAAAACGCCCGTCTAATCAGCAATCAAACATAGACAAGCTTCAAGCCACAAGAGGGAAGGAGTTTGGTACGATATGTTGTACATATGTGCAACGCGCGGCACACGTGTGCGTGCGTACGTGTGTGCTGCGCGTACGCAGCGAGAGAAAGAAGGGGGTAAGAGAGAAACGACAACTGCGCGAAACAACAACGGAAGTGAGAGGAAGTGCGCGCTCGCGAGAAGGGCAGTTAGAGGAAGTAGACGAGTTGAGCGAGACAGCGAGGAAGAATAGGGGCTATGAGTGAGAAACAGGGAAAATTAAATACAATGAGCAGTTTTGACGCGAGACGGACGTTTCTATGTACGTTCGAAAGCTGTCCAGCTTTTTTCTCCTCTCCCTCTCTCTCCCTCTCTCGAGTACTGCGCACTTGTACTTTGTACGTATATGCCCACCAGCTCTTTAGATCTCGCCCTTCTTAATGGAAAATTCAAACTGCCTCGAAAGTATTTTATGAGCTTGTACAGCGGCTACATGATGCATCTTGAAAGCGTATTCGTTAGGCATCCTACGCGTTAGCTCGGCGCAGGTAACGCGCTTTGAAATTGAACGTCGGAATGCACCGTTGACAAGACAACGTTAACGAGCGCTGGTCTGCTTGGAGATACGCTCTTAACCCACAAACCTTACAAACCTTGCTGCAACTCAAGAGTGCGTGCAATTGAAAAAACCACCAGGGGTGTAACCAGAGAATTATTGGAGCCGCGTATTGGCGTTTCCCTGGAACGTCGAATTTTTAAAGAAAACCAATCCTGTTCGAGACTCGGACTGGTTGCGCTAAATTACGATACATTGCCGTTACCTTCGTGTAGCTGCAAAGCCCGCTCTCGGTACTTCAACTTTTCTACGGCTTGTCGTCAAAGTTGTCGTTGTACGGCAACACATCGTGATTTATGATCAACCCTATCCTACCGACTACATTTCATACTCAAACTCGTAGGAGAAGTTTGCAAGGAGCAAAACGAGTGTATCGCTGGACAATGTAACGCTTGATACGTTGATCGAGTACGCTTCACTCTGCAGACCAGTGCAATCCAATCTCAATAGCATAGTTTTTCGCAATTCTCACGCGAGTTTGTACGTATTTTTTTCTTTCCAAGTCACTGTCTCATTGGTCTTTTGAAACATTAATCAAAACTACCTTTCGCTCTCGGCAACCAAACACAGCGAGAATTCAAGTGCAAGAGACGATGAACGAGACGAAGAACAAGAAGACGGAGGTGGCGAAAAAAACAAGTATATAACTGCAACGAAACCGTTCCCATAGAGCGCGAGGCAATATAATCAGCCAGGGAGAGAAAGGAAATGGCAAATCGAAGGAAAGTGTAAAAGGTGCATACGTGTAAATACGCGAAAGAGTGAGAGAGAGAGAGAGAGAGAGAGAGAGAGAGAGAGTTACGTACGGGACGGAAGTGGGCTAGACGCGAGTGAGAATTGCGCACCCGCTCCCTTCCCCCCTCCCTCCCTCCCTCGCATCTTACAATGCGCCGACGTAGTCGTCGTCGTAGTCGCCGTCGTAGCAGTAGCAACCAGTACATAATACCACGAGACGTTCGGATTTCAGCCTCTCACGACAATGCTTCAAAAAAACTCAAGCGAATGAGCCGAATGAGCGAACGAGCAAAAGAGTGCATTATAAACTTCGGGCGTAAGGGTTGGG
The DNA here is from genome assembly GCA_030064505.1 of Chouioia cunea. Classification (NCBI taxonomy): domain Eukaryota; kingdom Metazoa; phylum Arthropoda; class Insecta; order Hymenoptera; family Eulophidae; genus Chouioia; species Chouioia cunea. Next base: position 22,331,213 of record JAOPFQ010000004.1, read on the forward strand.
GGAGACGACGACTGTGCGAATAGCGCGATTTTTCATTCCTCCCACTTGCGAGTAATGGCAACTCCATGCGAACGTGCTTATGGCAGATGTATGCGCGCCTGTGTATAAATGCACTTTTTCGCTGTACATTGATCGGGGTTGATGGTTTTAACGTATCGGTTGTTCTTCGATTAAAACTTTATTTGTCACTGCGTTGACGGACAACTGATTCTACCTAGGTTTTCTTAGGTATAACAATCTTTATACGCGACGTTCCAACCGCCATACTCTGTCACGTTAGAGCCTGACCTTTCCCAAGCATTTATTTCTTGCCACGCTTTTCTTTTTTTCACAAGCGTCAAACCAATGTTTTCTCTGATCATGGGGGAACTAATCACAAATACACCTTAGCGTCTTGTTCTTTAAACTATAAACTTGTCTACGGAATAGTTTTAACAAAGTTTCATTGTTATTTTCGTTTTTCGAAATTGAAAAAGTTTACGCGTAGTATACGCGCGAGAAAGTTGAAAGAATAGGAGTTTGCTAACTCAACAGGTATTTAATTCGTGTACGGTGGATAGAGCACTCTTGCCCGTTCTTTGGCCAGATGTTTCGTTCGCCACGCGGAGCCCTGTACATTCGCTTTCCGTACCTTTTTTTCAACTTTCGTGGGTCACGTGTTCAGTCTCGTTGAAGAAAGGATGTCGATTAATCCATTTGTTAATTTGATCTCTTTCGAGGAGCAAAGCCACAAGTTGAACTAAACGTTAGCGCGTAAGACGTAAACTTTGACGTAAACTGACATTGCAATTTCTTACTCGTTGACGTTATACGAGACAGAGATAACAAATCCAGTACTGACCTACTCGCTATACTTTGATACAAAAATCCTGTGCCAGTTTCCCCTCTTGATCTAACAAGTGACCAACGGTATCTTTTTAAAATCTTCCCTAAAATTCAGCCAGACCCTTCTTTTCTATCTCTGCCCTAATACCAACACTGTCCAGACTCAAAACCAATATGGTTTTTCGACAAATTCTTCATCAATTTTGGTAATATTTAGCGGCTATCTAAAAATGTCAACGTAAATGTTTATATCGCTGATAAAAACACAATAGAACTGTTAACAACCAATTCGCGACGTAATGAAAACTATGTGACCCCAATGAAATAGAGTCTCGTAATTGCCAACGTTAATTTAGCGAATGATTGAACGTTCAACCCCCCTCCCCACCCCCACTTCTGCCAGCAAAATTATCAAAGAAAAAGAGAAAGGAAGGGAGAGAGAGAGAGGGACGAAAAAAGAAAAGAAGCGCGAAAAGAGCGCGGCTGGACGAAAAGACGAGAAAGTGGGGGGGGGGGGGAAGAGTGCGTGTATAAGTAGATTGGAGGGAGCGCGTGGTGGTGCTGCGCTTGAGGAACAGGTTTCTGCGACTTGAGAGGAGCGTCGTAATTTTCTCTCTTTCTCTCTCTCTCTCGGCTACGCTCGCTCTTTTTTTTTACGAAGAGAGCGCTCTTCCCTCTTAGTCGTCTGGCAGGCCAAGAGAGCGAGAGAGAGAGAGAGAGAGAGAGGCAGGTTCTCGGACGAGGGACGCGGGTGCACGTTCGACCAGACGATGTCGCCGCCGCCGCCGCAACGCAACCGCTTTCTCTCTCTCTTGCAATGTGTGTGCACGAGAAAGATGGGCCACACTGCAGGGACGTTTATATCAATTTACAGAGCCCCGTGCGTTTGTTTTTCGATTGAATTCAATACCGTCTCTCTTGCCATTAGCTCTTGCGACCTTCGTTATATTTCATTGCTCACAAAATTAAAGTCCTTTATTTTTTTTCTGGTCGAAAAGAACAATTCTGTTGAACAATAGGTTATTAACGGCATCGTTTGAATTATTATTTGATAATTTCATAGCGTTTGTATATTATTTTTTCTTCAAAGCCACAACCGCATATTGTTTAGTAGCGACCAGAGCGCATCTAGAGAACAAATATCGCCATCAAAGCTCGATTGAAAAATCAAGTTTTTTTTGTCTTCAAGGGATAGGGGGAGGGGGGATCTCTATACAGTCGACTACACACACACGCGCGCGCGCGCGCACATAGACACGCGTACACAAAGACGCGAACGACTAGACCAGAAAAAAGCTACGTAGGGTCAAGTTCTTACGACGCTATCTCAAAGAAATTCGCAAAAATTCATCTTTCGAGCATCGTAAACTGCATGGAGCTCTTTGTGAGCAAATATATTTATAACCGGCATTGAATGCACGTGCACGTGACCCTCAACTCTCTCTCTCTCTCTCTCTCTCTCTCTCTCTCTCTCTTTCAGTGTCTCGGTTTCTATGGCGAAAACTATACCCAACGAATTGATTCTCAGGCTCGAGTAACTTTTAATCGGAAACCTTGAAAAGCACAATTGCAAAAAGCGACAGAGACTCACTTTAGCGTTCGTCGGTCAGTAGACTACTCGCTTCTTACGTCTATCTCTCCGGGAGTCTCTCTCTTTTTTCTTTTTTTTCGGCTAGACATGCAAAAAGGAAAGTGCAAGTGATTCATCGGGTATGTGTGCATGTACATATGCGCGCACGCACACACACACCCGCATACTCGGACAAAGACGCGTTTGCCACGGGAGGAGGAGGAGGATCAGAGCCGAAGGAGCGTGGGACTCTTGGCCTTGTTTTTTGCTCTCTTTCGCTAACTCTTTCTTGGCTATATTATTTTCGTGCGCTCTCGATGCGAACGAACTCCCGACGAACGCCTAGACGAGCGCCCTAGACTGATGTGTGTCCCCTACTTCTTCTTCTTTTTCTTTTTCTTTTTCTTTTTCTTTTTCTTCTTCTTCTTCTTCTTCTTCTTCTCCGCATAGCGTTCTGCTCTAGTAAGCTTCCATCGTCCAACCAAGGAAGAAGAAAGAAGGAAGACGGCTGCTTCTACGGCGATTCCTTCTTTTTCTTAGTAGTGCTTTTAGCGAGTCGTCAAGAAAATGTTAGTTGTATACTTTGACCTTGGTGATAATTATCACGATGCGCACACACGCACACGTATAAAATAACGTTCCGTGTTGGCTCGAACTTTCGGTTGGAATCAACGTGGCGAATTCGCAATTCGGTTGCTCTTTGTTTGTCGAAATGGCGCGATCACTTTTATTGGGCGCATTTCGAGACTCTCTCTCTTTCTCTTTCGCGCGCGCGTCTCAAGCGCAACGACGTCGTTCATCGCTATTTCCGTCCACGTTGATGTATCGCGTTCCTACGGTTAAGCGAGCGAAAATGGGAAGAGAAAATTTTTTTCTCTTTTCTTTGTCCCCTTCACTCCCCCTCTCTCTCTTTGCTGCACCTGCTACGATTGTTATTATTTTAAAAAATATATATATAGACACAATGGTGCGTTGCACTTGGTTGAGCGTTATCGTTATAGTTGTAAAAGTTGATTAGTAATTATCTTGGATATGCTTCGGTGACGCGGTAAAAATTATTTGGCGTAGAGCTTTTCTTCATATTGTTACAAAGTACATCCAGAGTTTGTTGACACGAGCACGTGCGGCGGCAGCGATCGTTTTGTCGGTGTGAGGGAGATAGCCTATACAGCGTCGACCCTCTAAGTTCCCGTGCAGCGCTTTATTCGATTTTCCGTGGTGCATTACACGAGAGTTATAAGCAATGTTATTTATTTGGTTTTTTTGGTTGGCAAATTCGTCGTTGCTGAAAGTTTGGCCAACGCGAACTGTCTGTAGAAATCATTTGTATTGATGTTTCGTTGCGCATTTACTTATTTACCGATAAATATATCGACGCCAATGTGATTTGTTCCGAGATCGAGCTTGTTGGTTTTTAGTTGATTGTACTTATTATTTGTTGGAGAGTCAACTGCAACGTAAAGACAGGTTTATTCGAACGAAAATATCGCAAGTTATTGCACCGAGACTGAGAGCGAAAGTAGAGCATATAGGTCTAGACGCTGCGGAATTGTTGCACAATCGCAATCACACGGCAGCTCGCAAAATCTTATCCGTCTGAGATGGGGAGAGGGAGCGAGCAGTTAATTGATTCCCTTTAGAGAATAAGTTGTGTTTTTCCCTCGCTCAACAATGCGTGTTATTCATTCAAGAGGAGAGAGAGAGAGAGAGAGAGAGAGAACCCTTTCAGTCCGATAGAGTATTCAAGTGATCGATACTTTGTCCAATACGTATATTGTACACTTCAAGTGCGCCGTATTATTAAAATCTCACGTAGCTAAGAATACACAAACTGCTACTCGCGCAAAAATAATTGCAATATCGATGTATCTTTTCAGCGTAACGGACAGGTGTGCGTATGCGCGTGCGTGTATGTGCACTCTTTCTCTCTTTCGGCGTTCTATTAATCCCCTATCGAAAAAACATAAGAGCCGACCGCCCGGTATACGAACCTGTTGCGCGTTTGCGTTTTCACATGCGCGCATCATCGTCGTATATCTACCTATGCGATACAATAGAAAGTAAAACAAAATCAACGAAAAATAACGATAAAATCAGATCGAATTGGAGGCCAAGCGTGCAATGCCACAGCTTCAATCCACGCTAGCCCTTTTTCTCTCGTTTCTCCACTGAAAAATCGATATATGGGCCGACGTACACGTCTTTACTTTTACGTCTTTTTTTATTCTTTGCGGTTGCTCACACGACTGTGAATTATTGCATTGTTCAAGGGTGCTCAAATGATATTTGGACGTTTGTGATGGGTGCACGTGTGAAATTGAAACACTCCGATCGAATTGCTGCATTGTTCGATTTTACCGTAGCTTATGTAGCGCGAGTGTTAGATTTTGCCTATAATTCACACTTGTTTTTTCTACCGTTCAGAAACTCGAATAACGGGAAAAGATTTCGCTTCGAAAGGTATCGCTCAAACGAAAAATTAATTTTTGGAAATGACCTTTTTAAAAGATTAGTTTTCTCCGTTTTCATAGGATACAGTGAGAAGTTTAGCTTGGAAGAGGTACATCGAATCGTATTAAAGCAGTTTGGATACAACTGCACGAACGGAAGAGGGAAAGCGGGAGATAGAGAGAACTGCAACAGTATAAAGCGAAAAGTTGACGCAGAAAGTGAATGTCTTGCGTCACAAACGTTCAGAGTCTCCTCCCCCCCTCCCCGTTCTCTCTCTTTCTCTCTTTCTCGAATCTCCTTTTTCCCCTCGAAAACCCATCAATGCTCTCTCTGCACGACGAACGAAAGGAAAAGAAAAAAGCACGCTCGCTGAAACATCGTCGTCGCGTGCGTAGAGCCTCTTAAGATGACAAACTCCAAGTTGAAAAGAATGAAAAAAAAGGAAAAGAAGAAGCGAATTAGCCGATCGAGTGGGTTCTTCGAATCGGCGGCTGCGGCAATGGCAGTGAGAGGCTGTGGCAACAGCAGCAGCAGGTTAGACGTTGCTTCTCGTTCGTTCCGAAAGCAGCAGCAGCAGCAGCAGCAGCAGCAGCAAGCAAGCAAGCAAGCAAGCAAGCCAAGGGGGCGTCTCGACGGCCGAAAGGTTCACGAACTCGGCCTCCCCCTCTCCGATTAAACGCGCCAGCGCTCAAGGTCCCTCTCTTCCGTTTTTGCAAATCCCAGGACCCTCTCTCTCTCGCTCTCGCTCTTTCTCCCCGCTTCTCACTTTTTCTCTGTCGATGCTTTACGCAAAAATTTCGCTTCTCTCTCTCTCTCTCCCCTCCGCCCCTTTTCAATGCTTCTCGAACGGCAGGCCCTTTTGCAAAAATTTCCGGGGACCCCAAAAAACAACGCATTCGTTTGCTTCTTTTTCTCTCTTTCCTGTGTGCTGCTGCTGCCACTGCCATTGCCACTGCCAGCTCTCTGTACCGTGCGATGGCTTTGCCTCGCTTGCTTTTTTTTGCAACGATGTGCCGTCAAATGGTTGTTTTACCTTACGGACGAACAACCGTGTCGTTCTTTTCGTTTTCAGGGCCTGCTTTGTTTTTGTTGACTTGATCTTTTTTCGCGACGCCTGTTTTACAAGCTGCTCGATTAACAAATGCAAGTTTAAATAACCAAAGGAAAGTTACGAGATCCGACTCAAAGGCATTGCAATCTAACGGAAAGTCTCTCGAAGGAGAGAAAAGAAAGCGACCTTTTGCGAATTTAGATCGAATACACACGTCGCGTGTTTGAGCGTGTATTCGCGACTAGTCTTTATGTATGAGAAAGCGATCAGGCCGCCCGGAGTATTTGAAGTAGCTCTCCGCGTGGTTTTGTTGATTTTACAAAGTTGATCAAAAGCCTTTTCACGCTGTCTACGAAAGGATTTAACATCAAACCTATTGGCAATATGCTCGGAAGTGCATTACAATGACTTTCCAAAGCTGTTGCCGATATAATCGT